>JAZHFQ010000759.1:600000-1200000 GCA_038387885.1 Spodoptera picta | reverse complement strand
CACTGCTACTCTCTCTGTTACCTCTGCCGTGTATCACGCGCACTTTCCTCCATTCGTGGTATCGGCAACGGCGGCGTGAATATGAGCCTCTAGTATGGCTTGAAACTCGTCGAGTTACTCGTCAAATAATTACGTGAGTAAGCCGAAAACATAATAATATATTAAGTTATCATTCAAAAACTCTGAAGATTAATTGTGTCGTGACATAGCATTTCAGAGTTATAATAGACAAAAGATTTGTAGTATGACATTCTGATATATAAATATGTTCATGATGTAATATCATATAGGTATTAATGGTTGGATGGTATACGCACAACCGCTCTGCGTGCCAGTCGGTAAATCGACTGACACAACAGACGTACTCGCGCTCTATTTATTACCTTCGTAATATGACAGATGTCACTAGAGATGACGGTATTGTAGAATATACTACAATACCTACATAACAAGATTCTGTTTTGCTCTCTATAACAGTTTAATAAATATGAGAATGAAGCTTAGTTTATGAATTTCCTCTTTACTGTAGACGCTGAAGAAGAAGACTCGAAGCCCTCAAAACTACTCAAGCCTGGTGCCAAGCGCCGCTACGATGATATCCTCAGCTTGAAGAGTGGCAAGTCAAGCAGGAGTCGCGCGTCAACCGTCACTGTTGGATCCAAGTATAAGGCGGGAGGCAAGGGTATCCATAGGTATGTAGACTGTTCATATAGAAATATTTCTTAGTTAAAACACTATAAGAGTCATCGTTATTATCGAGCCCTTAACTTAACGGTTCACTTTGAGACTAAGAACCTCCTCCACGTAAGAGGGTCTTGTATTTTACCATTTACCTTTCACCCGCTTGTGTTTCATACATACGACACATAGGTATTTCCGTGTCCCCACCAGTCATGTCGTATTTCAGCAACAGAGAACATGCAAGATTTTTAACACGTTCTATTTACGCTCCTCTCTTATTTATACATGCATAACCTCACACCTGAGGCCTTAGTACGAGTTTCATTTACGTTTAAAGTATTCGTAACGAGTACGCATTCGGCACTCTGATTGGCCGGCGCCAATGAACCAACCAATCAGAGCACCGAACGCGTACTCGTTACGATTACTTTAAACGTAAAACAGACTCATACTAAGGCCTCTGTCCACTATGGGGGTAGACCGAGACTATAGAACATCAATTGCTACAATTGGGTACTTTCCTTAATCAAAAATAAATTATTTCGACTGTTCAATACAATAAAATATTAAAAACGAATCTCACTTTCATTAATTGATTTTATGACCAACTAAATTTTAGTATTATTCCAGCAAAATTTTAAGTAATAAGTAAACTGTTTGACGCTAAAAAAAAGTGACGTCACATTACACAATCGCGTATAAAATTCATAGAAAATTGTCGTTTTTAACAGTTCGAAATAAGTATTGAATTTGACTAGTTGGCAAATACCCAATTCTTACATACCTCCTTCTTCTTCATCTTCAACAGTCTCCAGTCTTTTCATACATGCGTTGTATTATTGTTGCAATCGACTTGTAGCCGGGCGCTAAGAGCACAGCAATTGATAGTTAACTAAGCTAACTAAGCCCCTTTGCATTAGAGGATTTTGTCATTAACGCTTACACAATCATCTGATACAAATCCCCACAATTTGTTCATATAAAAGTAGTCTCTAAACTTCGGAAATAAGGTCTATAATGGAGTTAGTGCAGAGCAGTCACCGGTGACTACTTGGGGATTGATCAGTTGTTTGGCAAGCGATTTGAAGATCACAGATCAGATCAAATCAAGTATTTTAGAAAACGTTGCTGCAGGGGTTCTAAAAAGAAAAATAACTTTCTATTAACAATGGTTGGTTACTCTTTTCGGCACCCGCGGCAAGATGGTAAACTAAGTTATATACGTATGTATGTGTATTCGATATTTCATGGAATTTTCCCTTCTAGGCCGCTAGGATCAGCTGCATCAGTAGCGTCAGGTGCTGGATCGGAATACAGAGCTAAGAAGGCGAAGGGAGACGTTAAGAAACAAGGCAAACACGATCCCTACGCGTATCTACCGCTATCCAGGAAGAATTTGAATAAGAGGTAAGTACTACATGTTATTTCTGTAAAATGTTATTTAAACACGCGAATATAATAGTTAAGCTATAATAATCTGTTCTGCAATTTATAACTTCACAGTTTTACAATAAAGTTACAAATTGATTGAATATTGAAAGCTTTGACAGTTTGGGTGGGTTTTCTAAGAAAGTGTCCAAACGCCGACCTATTTCATAAAATAGTGTAGATATTTTTGCAAGATTCTGACAAAAATATATTTATGTATGTATATTTTAATAATTCAAACATAAATGAATTTATTCTGGTCTCATGAACCTAATTGAATAAAACCACACATAAACGACCGCAAATTACTATGTCTCAATTATATAGGAATTTTTTTTTTTATTATTAGTCGAATAATATACATATCATGCTAAATATATCAAAGTTATTGACGTACACATTAGTTAAAATAGAGCCTAAAAGACTATAACGAGGTCAATCTTAAGCTTCAAACGATAGAAACAGAAATAGCAGCATTAAGTTGTATGTCACGTTCTATTCTCCGGAACTGCTGGACTTATTTTCATGAACTTGTATTCTTGGCGTAACTCCAAGTGGAGTAAAAAACATCGTTCCGTGGTGGAATAATGACATAAATCATTGGGGTAACATTGTTTAGTGTTTTCGAGTGATACAGTCATTGTATTTTTTGTTTTTACGTTTTATTCACTGTAATTTTTCTGTTGAAAGATGTATTGAGTGTGCTGTATACCTCTATATTGTGATGGCAGTTAATATTCGGATTTTATAATTAGTGTAATTGTAATATCTAGTTCAAACATAATGGTTTACATTTTGAAAACTAATGACTCTCAGTTTTTTTATGGGATAAGCCGGTAAACCAGCAGACCGATCACATGATGGTAAGCAATCGACGTCGCCCATACACACCTGGAACACCAAGTGATACAAGTGCGTTACAGGCCTTTTGGGGATTAGGAATTTGAGGAATGTTGGGGATTCAGGGATTTGAGAAGGCGGTGGAATTAGGCCTCCGGTAACCTCACTCACACGACAAAACACAAAGCGTTATTTCACGTCGGATTCCTGTGAGGCTGTGGTATCACTCCGGTCCGAGCCGGCCCATTTGTGCCGAAGCATAGCTCTTCCACACTTAGTTGAATTTAACTTCATAAATCTTAAATGCATTTTGATACTTATTTTTTATTTTGGTTTATTAGCCAAGTTATTTCTTGGCACATTTCTACGTACCTAGCTTTATGCCCCCAGTACACCCGTATCGTCTCGTTTCTAAGACTCAAATGTTTGATTGATTTTGTAAGGAACTTTTATAAGCTCCAAAAACTGAATAGAATTCTTTTAGACTGCCGCGTTAAAAACACACTTGTTGTTGAGTGCAGATATGACTAATTCATTTGTCTAACATCATATTTAATTATTTTGTTTACAGGAAAAAGGCACAGACATCAAAACAGTTCAAAGGTGTTGTTAAATCAAAAACGAAATTGGGAAAGAATAAGAAGAAATGAAAGTGAAATTATTATAGTCAAATAATTGTATTTTTAGGGTCGATTTAGTTCATGTTGACAGTCCTTTTCAAATGATTTTAATCTATATTCTAAAGTATTTAAGCATTAGAATTACATTGCAATCTTCATCCAGGCTTGATTATAAAAATAAATATGTATTTAAGACTTAAGTTTTACTATTAAATCGAACTGTAAACTAAAATCCTAGAATCTTATTTTCATATTCTACGCGAAGTTTCATTGCTTAAAAATGCTATTAAAAAAGTAACAATATTTATACTCTGTGGTCGAACCTTCGACAATCTCACGTTATGGACTTGTGTAATGTTGAAACTTTAAAGTATTTGTTAATAAATCAATATTAAAAATAGTGGAATGTTTTATTTCTGTAGATTTTACATAAAGATCTTGAGCATGGTTAAAGATAAAGATAGTATATGGTTGCCTTGCGGTAAGAAGAACATCTATGAGAGTCGTTAACGATTCGGAACGGTCGGCATAGTAAATGAGACACGTTTATAGTATACAGATAAATAAAATGGGAGTGCTGTTTGTAATACCAAAATAACCTATCAATTTACAAATTTTGTCTGTTTGTCTGTCTGTTTGTACTGGCTAATCTCTGGAATGGCTAGACCGATTTTGAAAGACTTTTATTGGCAGGCAGCTGATGTCCCTAAGGAGTAACATAGGCTACTTTTATTTTGGAAATATGAAACAAGAAAAAACATACAAAACATATTCTATGCGGACAAAGTCGCGGGCAAAAGCTGGTACACAATATTTTAATTATGATCCACAATAATTCTTTTATTCAAGGAAAATCTTAGTGTATTTGATAATTTCATACGATTTGTTGTCAAAGTGGGTCATGATCATGAATAAATTCATGATACAACCTTGCCGATTGTGCATACATTTCTATTATTTATTTCTGCCGCTTGTAGCGCTGCCGGTCTCCTAAGAATTTTTCTAAAATGTTCATGTCTGGTCTGGTCTGGTCATATGATTTCAAAACTTCTCACATTGTTCATCGAAGCTTATTAAGTTCCTCTTAAATGTGCACCCTTCGAAGAATAAGAGGTTACTATTAAGTTAAGGACATCTCAAACGAAAACATCTCATCCACACCTCTGTGGATCACACGGCTAGTTATTCCGTGCGAATCGAAACAGCTCAGCCATTGGCTACTAGCCACTGAGCGAAACTTGCAATGAAGTCAGCCAGTCTGTAGCATTCAATCATCATCAACAGCTTATAAATGCCCACTGCTGAGCAAAGCCTCTTCTCATACGGAGAAGGTTTGAGCATTAATCACCAGGCTTGCTCATTGCGGGTTGGCTATTTTAAACTAATAATTAGAAATTATAAGTCCGAGCGTACGGCGCGTTGCGTTCCGCACGCGCCTCAAAGAGCCATCAGACCACCACGGATGGGGCCCAACAGGGCTAATGCCGATACGGAGCCGCAGAAGACTTAACGGGTTGCCGGGGCTCCGGCTCGAAGTGCAGGAGTAGGAACGGGGTGGTTTTTAGTCAGTAAGAGTCTGACACTCCCTCTCGCCTCACCCGGGCGGGAGAAGTCATTGGATGATATTCCCCCCTCAAAAAAAAAAAAAAGTTTCTTCACGATGTTTTCCTTCACCGTTTGTCACTGGTGTCTAAATAATCTTAAAAAGTACATATAACTCGGAAAAAGTCACATTGCTACTTGCCGTTGGTAGGTTTCGAACCCGCACCCTCATGCATAAGAAGCGGGCGTCTTAACCTACGGGTCACCACGACGACGACTTTGGTGATAAGGAGACGCGACGTATTATTATAGATAAGTACACAAATATTTGCAGCTTTTTAACTATCGATCGATTGAGCTATTTCTAAAGTGGATTAGCAGACCAATTTATGATTAGGTGCCTATTTCGAGTCACACATTCGCATAAAGTAGAGGTAAGTAGATATTTATTTATTAGGGGTTGCGATTGCGGTTTAGTTTGAATTCGATTCCCTCTAAGTCCTAGATTTACTATCTCCGGCCACCGTAAGCGCGGGCCTGCGGACGGCGAGCATGGGTGGCTCCCCGTCCGACCAGAAACAGACCCGAGCGTACGGCGCGTCGCGTTCCGCGCGCGCCTCAAAGAGCCATCAGACCACCACAGATGGGGCCCAATAGGGCCGATGCCGATTCGGAGTCGCGGAGAACCTAACGGGTAACCGGGGCTCCGGCTCGACGTGCAGGAGAAGGAACGGGGTGGTTTTTAGTCAGTAAGAGTCTGACACTCCCTTCCGCCTCACCCAGGCGGGAGCAGTCATTCGATGATTTTCCCCCCTTAAAAAAAAAAGTCCTAGATTTAATGCCCGGGACATGCAAAGTGTTTTTTTTTCTATAGCAAAAGCCGGTAAACGAGCAGACGGATCACGATGATGGTAAGCAATCGGCGCCGCCCATGGATACACAAAACCAAGGCGTTACATACAAGTGCGTTACCGGCCTTTTGGGAATCCGGAATTTGAGGATTGTGGAGGATTCGGGGATCCAGGAGACTAGGAAGGGGGGTTAATTGGGCCTCCGGTTACCTCACTAACATGACGAAACACAACGCAAGCATTGTTTCACGTCGGTTTTCTGTGAGGGTGTGTCCTACACTTTTTTTTTTTTTTAAGGGGGGAAAATCATCGAATGACTTCTCCCGTCTGGGTGAGGCGGGAGGGAGTGTCAGACTCTTACTGACTAAAAACCACCCCGTTCCTTCTCCTGCACGTCGAGCCGGAGCCCCGGTTACCCGTTAGGTTCTCCGCGACGTGTCCTACACTTAAAATATGAAGGTACCATTAGCTTTTGTTTTTCAAAAATTTTCGAAAGTAGTACGGAGTTTGGTGGAATTGCGTCAAGTAGATAAGGCAATAGATTATCTCTTATTACATGAGACTCGATAAAAACACTGGAAAATAGTGGGTGTTGCATCTGTATTTCTTTGTTCTGTGATGTACTGTCTCTATGTACCTTCGGATAGTATAAATCGTGATGTTTATATTGTGTACCTAATAGCTTTTACCCAGGTATTTCAGTTTTATCCCATGGGAGTATCTATTCGCGATAAAATACCTATCACCCAAATCAGCCTATACCCTGCTTGTTTACCAACATCAAAATCCGTTAAGTAGTTTCATCGTAATTAACATATAAACATTCAAACTAAGGAACTTTCACATCTATATACATATATTAAAACTGTAGAAGTGTACATTCTGTAGGTACATTGAAAATATAAAAAAATAAATAAGTAGTCCTCTATTTTTTTTAATATTTTCAATTTGTTGTATTGCTAGATAGACACCAAACCCAAAAATGTGATTATAACATTTATTTTGTCTGTCTGTCTGTATGTATGTTCACGCTTCATGCAAAAACTACCGGTTCGATTACGATGAAACTTGATATGATTATACTTAAATAACCTGGGCAACACGTTTTTTCTCGTTACTACGTTACTACGTTACGTTTCTACGTTATTTCTCGTTTACGTGAATGACCTATGTGACCTAAAATTCAAAAGCGCACGAGTCTTCTCGTATGCTGATGACACTGCAGTAGTCTTCACTGGTGCGACATGGCATGAAGTCAAGCGAAGCACTGAACTTGGCTTATCTAAAATAGCTGGGTGGCTGAGCAAGAATCTGCTTACACTGAACGTTTCAAAAACAAATTACATATGCTTCAGTGTCTGCAATAGAACACAACCCACTGAGGACTTTAATATAAAGGTCCATACCTGTGACGACGATGAGATTTATACAAATTGTAGCTGTTCAATTATAAACAAAGTACCATACGTCAAATATTTAGGTATTGTAATGGACCAGAGACTTTGTTGGCACCCTCACCTTGAACAGGTTGTAAATAGAGTCAGAAAGTTTAGTTGGATTTTCAGTACTCTGAGACATGTAGTACCTAAAAATATATGTAGCAGTGATGGCCGCCAGAAAAATCTGCTAAATGATGTTTATGTCGCACTGGTACAGTCAGTGCTATTATACTGTATACCTATATGGGGTGGTGCAGGGAAAACTAAATTTTTAGAGTTGGAGCGTGCACAACGAGCTCTAATCAAGCGTATGTACTTTAAAAAAAAGAGATTCCCATCTGAAGATTTATATACAATTAGTAACTTGCTATCGGTGAGGAAACTCTATATATTTCAAATTGTTCTAAAAAAACATAAATCTACAGTTTTCGATGCCAGTAAACCAACAAGAAGAAGGCAAGACGCTATAGTCACGGTCCCTCAGACAAGGACCGTGTCTGCTAGTACACAATTTAGCAAACGGTCTGCGCAGTTGTATAATAAAATAAATAAGCAAGTGTATATTTACTCAAAAACTTATTATGATTCCAAAAAAATGTTAAGTGAATGGTTAAAAACTCTTTCTTACCACGAGACTGAGGCACTTCTTCAACACCTACATTGACACCTACTACAAACTATTGATAGTACAATACATGTACATGTTTCACACAAATATTTATGTACGTACCTACTATTTTTAATTCAAACTTAGTCCTTAAATTAGAATAAGTTAGCAATGTTTGTATTTGTATTTGTATTTATAGATATTAACTATGTACGTCTTGTTGTGAAAGAGCGGAGTTTCCTAACACAGGCATATCTTGCTTAAAAGGAGGCTCCAATCACAATTTATAGGTTCCGTAATCTGTTTTTACAAATAAACGATTTTATTATTATTATTATTAACACACTGGGTACTTTTTATCCCGAAAAAGTATACCTATTCACTAAAAACACACCTAATTGTGCGGCTCAATCCATAGACACAATTACTGTAGATACCTACCAAACTCAAATATAGGTACCTAGTTAATGTTGATGAAGGTCATAATAGTTTTTAAGTTTACTTATATAATGTGTTTCCCGAAGAATCCAACTTGGATGGGCAGCGTTCGGGAAGTTACGCGAAATCTTCTCATCGAAAATCCCTCAGTGCCTAAAGACCAGGATGTTCAACCAGTGTGTGTTGCCGGTGATGACGTATGGACGTGGTGCCTGACCTCTGGCCTTCTGGAGAAGCTCAAAGTCGCTCGGCGTGCGATGGAGAAAGCTATGCTCGGGGTTTCTTTGCGCGACAAAATCCGAAATATGGAAATTCGCCAAAGAACAAGAGTTACCGACATAGCTCGCAAAATCTGCAGACTAAAGTGGCAATGGGCAGGCCACGTCGCTCGAAGGACTAACGGCAGATGGGTCAGGAAAGTCCTTGAGTGGAGACAACAGACCGGAAGACGAAGCGTGAGCAGGCCTCCCACTAGGTGGACCGACGACATCGCCAGAGTTGCGGGGAGCCAGTGGATGCGGGTGGCGATTTCTCGTTCGACGTGGAGGGCTAAGGGGGCCTTTGTCCAGCAGTGGACGTCTTCCGGCTGTTGATAATGATATAATGTGTAACTGCATATATTTTATTAGGTGTGCCTGTGATGATAAAGGTAATGTTTAAATGTAAAATAAATAAATAAAAGTTAGATCAAAACAGCTGAAAGGACCGAAATGAAATTTGGAAATTTGAAAGTAGATTATGTCCATAAATTATGTGAGGTGTTTTTTTTAATTATCTGTTCCTCCCCCCCCCCTGGTGAGATTTCGTGAGATTTTATTCAACACCCATCCTCCAATCTCACGTGAGATTTTTCAAAATGTTGTTATTCCCCGTAAATGCGTAATTGGAAAAAAAATTGCTTCATGCTTTTATTTACGACTAGTTAATACTAGTATCTAATCAATATTGCTGAGAGTTATAAGTGTAATAAAAGTGTACCAATAGAATACTATAGGTACGTATAAAACAAATGCAAGTACATACAATTCAACTTGTACAATCTATTTGATAAAAAAAAATTATGTGATAATTGCTGAGACTGCCCTCTCTCCAACGTAAGATTAGATGAGATTTGATTCTACCCCCTCCCCCCCTTAAACATCTCATGTAATTTATAGGCTAGATACTTTTTAACCCCGGGAACGCGGACGAAACCGCTGGCATCACCTAGTTTATAATATTAGGTGGTGAAAATAGTGTGCGTCAGGATTGCTCCGCCAAGTTATCAAATCAGAAAATGGTTTCAGCCAAAAATTTGTCGATATTTGTCAAAATCGAAAGAAACAAACCCCGTATTTGTCAAAGCAGAAATAAAGAAGTTATAAGCGTTTTAAGTTGGCCGCGCAATCCTGACGTCAAGGACTGCGCGGCCACGGAGATCTCAGCAACTACTTGGGATAGAGAAATAATTCCTTTTGTCAACTCAAGTCTGTATTTGTCAAGATTTGTCGAAAAATGAATCAAAGCTCTATATCAATATTATAATTAAATATTCGCCTTGAAAGTCATGGCCGCGCAGTCCTTGATTTGCTATTTTGTTTTTAGTATTTTTTTTTATTAAAATTGAAGACTTCATATAGTATAGGAGTTAAAAGGAGAAAGGTCTTAATTTGTCGAAACTGACAAAAGCTTTAAAATACGACTAAAGTGTAATTAAACAGACGAAATCAATTTAAAACACAAAACTCGTGGCCGCGCAGTCCTGACGTTACTTTAAACCATGATATCTCAATAACTATAGTAGCTAGGATTTTGCTGTAGACGTCCATCTAATCCTCATATTAACCCCATTAAAATGACATATCCTTTTACCCTCAACACTGTTTGGGACGCGAGTAATCTCAAGAATTATGTTACCCCATACAATGTTCTAGTAGAGTGACCATAATTTCAAGACCATAAGTTCAAGACAATACAGTCTAAGCGCATTTCTGTTCTGGTTTCTATTGTTAACTGATAAAAAACTTTTTTAATATTTAGATATTCTTATACATTATAAACAAAATGTACAGAATTATATTAATATAATCTTGCAAGTTACTGCTCGTGGAAATGTTAATTATATCTAAAATAACGTTATAAATAGATATACACTATTTTAACAATTACTTACAGTAGAAGCACTAAAAAAATATCATTTAAGACGTGCTCAAGAATAAATGCAGCGTTACATTCACAATTATAATGATATATTTTAAAATATATCGAAGCAATTCTTATTCTTAATCTGTTTGATTCTTCACTGTTAATATAACTATTTATAACGTTATTTTAGATATAATTAACATTTCCACGAGCAGTAACTTGCAAGATTATATTAATATAATTCTGTACATTTTGTTTATAATGTATAAGAATATCTAAATATTAAAAAAGTTTTTTATCAGTTAACAATAGAAACCAGAACAGAAATGCGCTTAGACTGTATTGTCTTGAACTTATGGTCTTGAAATTATGGTCACTCTACTAGAACATTGTATGGGGTAACATAATTCTTGAGATTACTCGCGTAGCAAACAGTGTTGAGGGTAAAAGGATATGTCATTTTAATGGGGTTAATATGAGGATTATATGGACGTCTACAGCAAAATCCTAGCTACTTTAGTTATTGAGATATCATGGTTTAAAGTAACGTCAGGACTGCGCGGCCACGAGTTTTGTGTTTTAAATTGATTTCGTCTGTTTAATTACACTTTAGTCGTATTTTAAAGCTTTTGTCAGTTTCGACAAATTAAGACCTTTCTCCTTTTAACTCCTATACTATATGAAGTCTTCAATTTTAATAAAAAAAAATACTAAAAACAAAATAGCAAATCAAGGACTGCGCGGCCATGACTTTCAAGGCGAATATTTAATTATAATATTGATATAGAGCTTTGATTCATTTTTCGACAAATCTTGACAAATACAGACTTGAGTTGACAAAAGGAATTATTTCTCTATCCCAAGTAGTTGCTGAGATCTCCGTGGCCGCGCAGTCCTTGACGTCAGGATTGCGCGGCCAACTTAAAACGCTTATAACTTCTTTATTTCTGCTTTGACAAATACGGGGTTTGTTTCTTTCGATTTTGACAAATATCGACAAATTTTTGGCTGAAACCATTTTCTGATTTGATAACTTGGCGGAGCAATCCTGACGCACACGTGAAAATAAAAGACATTTTACAGTTTGAATCTAATTCTGCAAGTGAATGCATACCTAATGATAACAAACGAAGATGCAATAATATACCGGCATCATTGCAGTGATTACCAATGTGGCGCGGCACTTTGAATGGTACTATTGAGTGAGATTGTCAAGAGCTGCAATTTTCATATTACGGACCTAGGTACTGTTGACAGCTGAGAGGATTGCAGACATACTGCATTCTACCTCTAGACTACATAGGTGTTCTATATTCTCAGTAGCAATTGATATGACATTGGTTTGGACGGCTGTAGCTATATATCTTTTTTTTATGGCATAAGCCGGTAAACGAGCAGACGGATCACCTGATGGTAAGCAATCGGCGTCGCCCATGGACACCTGGAACACCAGAGGCGTTACAAGTGCGTTACCGCCTTTTTGGGGATTAGGAGTTTGAGGATCGTTGGGGATTTAGGGATCGGGGAGATTGGGGAAGGGGAGGGTAATTGGGCCTCCGGTAACCTCACTCACACGACGAAACACAACGCAAGCGTAGCTTCACGTCGGTTTTCTGTGAGGCCGTGGTATCACTCCGGTCGAGCCGACCCATTCATGCCGAAGCATGGCTCTCCCACACTTAAGTTACTCCCTTACTTAATCTTTGAACTATGACCAGCCACAGCGTCAATTATGGACTCACAGTACCTAAGTAAACATTAAGTAAGCACGTATCTATGTCATTTGTCTATTTCAGTAACAAATAGAAGAAAAGAAAGAAAGTAGAAAAAAAATTTATTCGCCACCAGGCATGGACCACCAAAAATACACACATAAAATAACATTGAAAAACAAAAATAATAAAAACATAAAATAACATTTACAAAAACAGCAGTAAAAAACAATAAAAGCAAAAAACATTATAAAAAAGCAACAAGGTGGCAGCATGCCCACGACGAAAGAGCTCGCCAACTCAGTTTAAGCTGGGCACAGTATGTACCCAACCCTGGTTTTCAGTTATAATAGCATAGAAATACCTCTGTTGCCCTGTGAGAGAGGTTGCCGTAGAAGGCAAAAAGGACAACATAATTACAATAGAGGAAGGAGTCCTCTGAAGCTATGGATGTCATATTCCTTCCCTATTGTTATGAACCCAAGACCTCTTGCTTGGAAGTCGCATTGCTAGGCGACTGTTCAACCAACGAGATAGTCCATTAGGTAATTAGGTAAAACTACCTAGTTGGTATAGTAGTCAAGTCAAAACTTGCCAGATCAAATCTGGCCACGTATTTCTTTTATACCTCTAGTTTCCTAAAACCGCATGCTACTTAAAGTACCATTATGTATTAAGTAGTATTCATCATTATAAAATAATAATGGCAGGGCATCAGCACACCGCTGCAGTCACACTAACAACCAATTAGATCGAGTCGTCGCGTAATTTGCGCAAATAACGAGCCGTTTGATGCGCTCAGCATTCAATCATTGCGAGATTGTCATACATTGTAGGCTTGTAGATTGTCATATTCAATATTATTCATTTCAATACCTTCCCCTATACTTATTAGATGGGGCCCAACAGGGCCGATGCCGATTCGGAGTCGCGGAGAACCTAACGGGTTACTAGCTCGACGTGCAGGACAAGAAACGGGGTCGTTTTTAGTCAGTAAGAGTCTGGCACTCCCTCCCGCCTCACCCAGGCGGGAGCAGTCATTCGACGATTTTCCCCCCTTAAAAAAAAATACTTATTATACTCTTTGATTCCCTGACTTAACTGCCACGTGTTGTCGCAAGAGGCAAGTACGACTGCTAAGCAAAGGCCATGGATTTTGGCATTTTATCCATTCAGAGAATCAGATTGAGGCAGTACCTATATATATGGCTATATACTTACTAGAAACAATCGAAAATCATTTAGAATTTTACACCAGGTACACAGTGAGTGCAGTGGGTAAGCGACCCGTAGCTGCACAATGTATCGTGGATTTGATTGTTGCACAAAATTTTATTGTTGTAGATCTAGGCGTAATGTGTAATATAAAGAGGTGTATTTTGGAGTGCGCACATTGGTTATTAGGCAATATCAATAGATAAGACAGTACAGGATAACAGCCGACTGGAATTTTGACGTCAATCAAATCTACTCAAATATCTAAACAAGCAATGACTAAGTAAGACTAAAAAAGTAATAAACATCATCAACTTTGGTTCCTATATAGAGTCAAAGCGCAACTGGCTTGTAGGAAGTTGGGTATCCTAAGAAGGGTGAGGCGTTACTTCACGCCGTCACGCCGAAACAATTGCTGATCCTGTACCAGGTACAGGTTCGGTCCTGTATGGAGTACTGCTCTCATCTTTGTGAGAGCTCGGCTAAATATCAGTTAGACGCGTTAGAGCACTTTGAGAGGCTCGTCAACGATGATGCGCTTGTGGAGGCCCAGCTTCAAAGCCTCGAACACAAGCGTAAGGTTGCAAGCCTTTCTGTTTTCTACCGGATACATTTCGGTGAGTGTGCAGGGGAATTGCACAACTTGATTACCCCTAGTCCTTTCCATCATCTTACCACAAGATAATCGACGAAGTGAATAATTGAAGCGTCACCGAAAGATGACACGCACGAAGAGCTTCGCATCAAGCTTCCTTGTGCGTACTGCTAAGGAGTAGAATTCTTTGCCAGAGTCTGTATTTCCTGAAGGGTATAACCATGATGTCTTCATGGCCTGAGTGAATAGGTTGCTTATGGGACGACGTGCTCCAACGTAGACCGCATCATGGCTTGCCACCAGGCGAGATATCTAATGGTCAAACGTCGGCCCTTCAAATATAAAAAAAAACATTATCAACTGCCGTGCCCGTGTGTGACTGGTCCATTGGTGGAATACGGATCTCCACTCCATAAGAGGGTTTGCTATACCTAATCTCCTCGTTTGTCAGGGTGGTTGGAGATCAAAATTTAAAAGGTTCAGGACTCCGTATCGGCATCGGCCCTGTTGGGCCCCATCTGTGGTGGTTTAATGTACCTACCCCTGTTGGGGATTACGAAAGGTAGGTATGGTGTTATGTAGATCAGTAGATGTGTCATACAGAAAAAGGGGTGCTACATTGAACTTCAACTTCAATTAAATCGACGAGCATGCATGATTGATGAATGCAGATGAAAAAGTAAAAGGTATGCCAGAATCTTGTCATTTTTTGGCGTCCTATTGTCTCTGCCTACCTCAATGGGAGACAGGCGCGACGATAATTAACTAGAGGTAGAGGTATATATGTATGTATGTATGTGAATGTTAGTCTTAATTTACTGAATGAACTATATTATGGGTAGCACCTGTGTCTGTTTATCTACCTATAGCGTGTGAGGAATGACCTCGTTGATCATCATTCGTTCAGGTCCACAGGTGGTGAGCAGACACCTGTGGATTACTACGACTAGGAGGAACAAAGTGGTAGGCGTTACGTGTCCTGTTGCTGTATTTAACTGCTACGAAGTGAAATTATATGACATCGTGAAGGGTAATAACAACAGGTAGAAAGGCATAAAGGTATAGGTGTATGCGTGATACATAAAACACTTGATTTTAATACGTTTAATCCTGTGAGCCTTATCTCCTTAGATCTTATATTGTTCTGCAAGTAATCTTTTGCGTGAAAAAGTATCTCAGACTCATATCCTAACAAACTTGTGAATAACATGATACTTGTATACCTGACATAAGCAGAGCGGAATAAAAGGTCCCAAATGGCAACCGTCTTTAACAATATAAAATGGTACCTACAAGCGATGGTATTAAAATTGGTTTAATTCATTATCCGGTTTTATTCTGTCGAGTTTTTTCTTGGCAATGTAGGTCACAAGCTTTCCTTTGGTACCGTTGTTGGACAATTTATGTCAGTATGTCGCTTGTGGTGACCACGAGTCTTATGATGATTTGTTGCAATATCAATTAAAAACGTTTTAAAAGAACTTTTGCAGGGCAATCTTTACATATTAAACTCATGGTGTACCGCTACGTCTAATCTATAATGTCTTGCACTCATCCAATCTAAACGCTCGTTGTTGGATTAGCAGAAAATCAAGATCTAAACGAGACGTCAGCTCGACCGGATACCACATGTAACCGGCAAGCCTATTGTGTGTAAAAATAACGTAACAAACGGATGCAACGTAAGTACTGAGTTTGATTTGATTATTGCACCGGCATCGCTCATGTCCATTATAATAACAGATGCATCGCCACTCATACTCACGCTTGCGTGCTCTGGTAAACATAAGTTTTACACAAACAAGTACTTATTGTATGCTTCTACGAAGACCTTCGCATGTCCTCGCCAATTTCGTGGGATTTGAATAAAGCAATGAATCAGTACTCATATCTATTCTATTTATCTACAAATGTAAACCCACACGGGGCTATTAACAATCTTCACACAAGCATAACAACGCCGGCGCAGGTTTTTCCACTAGTAGCATTCATAAGAACTAATGGGAAACCTGTTCCAGCGCTCGATTTATTCATATTAAATACATTTTTAGGTGCGAACTGGTCAATTAAAACAAGTTATTTTAGTTATTGAGGTATTTGCCTTTATTTTTCAAAGGAGGCGATTTACTATTATGGATATACTTACTTTAATAGTATTTATATTTTTACATGGAAATTTTCATCACATTATTAAACCATTATTAATCCTAGGCCATTTATCAGTATTCAATTCAGTATCAACAATGAGTAATATGTCATTTCGAAAAAATACAACCATTCTGTAATAATCTATTTTTAATTCTTCATTGACACGTATACCCGACTCTCGTATCGGAGAAGGATTTTAAAAAAATCTTATAAAATAATATACAAAATAATACAAACATTAGTTCGCTTGTCGACGAAAAAAAATGAGATTTAACATTATCGTAACATTAAATTCCTTGCGGGAAAATTCGTGATTATTTTACATTTTACATACGTGAATCCGATTCGATTCTTTACAGAAAAATAAATATACAATTATTATTATGTGACTACACAACCGGTGATTGCTTATTGGTGTTCAGCACTTCTCGTCGGCCAACAGCGGGTCGAGCGAGAACCCGAGGTCCAACACTGGCGCGGGCGGCCGCTTGCCCGCCGCGTGCTTCAGCGGCGACCGGCGCGCCACCGCCGCCAGCCCCGCCACGTGCGCCGCGTGCCCATTGAGCGCGTGTCGGACCTCGCCGCCGAACAGCTCGTTCAGCGTCTGCTGCACCTCCTTGCCGCCCGCACCGACCCCTGCCGACCCCATGCCACTACTACACGTCACTATCAGTTTACGCACTTCAGGCTTATTCGTTTTACTAGCGTTCATATGCACTGTTTTCGATAACGACAGGGCGTTCGGATTGTAATAGTAATTGTTCACGTTACCCGACGACTTGCACTGCGATCGTGACAGCGAAGACTTTATATTACTTCGAACAGTCGCGAATTTTTTACCTAAAGTGATTGCACCACCGGCGTGTGACGCGTTGAAGGTGCAGAGCGCCAGCGGGCGCGGGCACGACGAGTACCAACACACGTCTGCAGGCACTAGCGGCGGAGGCGCCTCGTCTGGCTTGTCGTCCAGCCGGGCCGTCGGCGTCGGCAACGGGGACGCTATGCTCAAGATTGGGACTTCTGGAGGTATTTCCGCATCGTCTGGCATGAGAAATGCCTCAGGAGCTAACGGTTGGCTCAACAGAGACGTGATGCTTGATGTATCAGGAAGCACCGAGTTAGGATCCTCCACGTTGAGGAGGCTCGCATAGATGTCGTTGACCTGTTGCTCGGCGGTGAGACCGTTGAACGTGCTCAGGTCTATCGAGGTATTGACTAGGAGCGGTGGGAGGTTGAGAGGCGCGGCGGGCGGCGGCGCGGGCGCTGGCGCGAGCTGCACGGGCGCTGCGGGAGCGGGCGCGACCGCTGTCGCCGCCGCTGCGGCCGCGCCCGCGTCCCGCGACGCTCGATGCTCCGCCAGCAACGTGTCAAAGGGTTTGGAGCGCCCCTCGACCGTCCTCCGTAGTGACAGTGCGTGTGCCTTGCACGTCAGTGACCTCGTGCAAGGCTTGGGGTTCTCTGCAGTCACTACACCGCAATGCTTATTCGGATCGTATTCTCGTAAATTAAACTTTGTTTTACTAGTTTTTGACCTAGAAGATGATTTTGTCGACGGTGTGGTCGGCGTAGCCACTGGCTTGGGTGGCGGTGGGTTCAGCGCATTAGCGTCCAACACCGTAGGCAACATGGGGGATGTGTTGGCCGCAAATTGAATGTTGGAGAGATCTGAATCTGATATTGCATATGCTAGTGATGATGAGTGTATAGGTGGATACAAGTCTTGTGCTGGAACAGTGTCCGTCGCTTGGGGAAAATTTATTTCACCCATATTTCCAATATCTCTAATAATATTTTTCCAGTCTGCTGCGTTTGTGATGTCATCTGCACTCTGAATACCTTCAGAATTCATTATAGCAAAAATATCATCAGTTAAATTTTCACCAAGAGGTAGATCCTCTGTGTCCTGTATACTGACCACTGGTAACTCTCCACACTCCATGCTCACCTTCACCTCCCCCGGCACAGTGGAGGATGTGCTGGCTTCATCCAGGTACTGTAGGTCAGGCTGTGGAGGTAACATTAGCCTCGACAGTGGAGGTGTGGCAGTGTGGGCTGGGGATGATTCCATTTTTACGGGGAGTATATCTACAGGGATGGGAGGTGGTGGGGGCTCCTTTTTATGTCGACTGCGGCTTTTGTGAGTAGAGACAGGTGGGGGTGGCGGGGGTAGGGGCTCAGCCCCTGTGTGAGACTCTAGCAAGTGTCTGTACGCTGCACTACATTTCACTATCACTCCACACATATGACACACTGCAGCATTCAAGTTGTCCATCTGAGGGAATAGTCCGTGGAGGCTCATGCTCTCATACTTGAGGCGGTTGAGGCCGGCGCGGCGGTAGCGCGCCTGCCTGTCCGCCTGTTTGTACGGGTGGCCGTCGTGCACTCGCCGCACGGACGCGCCACCCTTGTCGACCGCCGCCGGCGTCGTGAACGTCGCATCGTCATCCTGCCGCGGCGACAGGTGCCCTATTTCACTGACCCACAGATCCCAGGGCTTTTCATTGCACTTAACCGGGCTCACAATTTTCGCTGCGAACGGGTAATCGCCGGACATGTTTCAGCATTAAACCAATGACCCAATCGTGAAACTCGTGCGTTTGCCTTACGGGAGTCCAGCCATACCGTAGCCAGCCTCACTCCACTGATAGGTTATTACCCCATATCTGCTTCGAGATCGCTGTCTGTCGCGAGTGCATTCAGGGTCACATCGTAGCTCGATTGTTTACTTCATTATACACACATATCAAACTAAAACGTGTTGTGATTGTCTTAGCTTTTATATTTACAGGGACAGATGATCTATCTCACTGACAGCTGATTATGCAGATTGTAAGTTTTTCTCGACCACGGAATACTTCCATCTATCAAGTATTATTTTGAAATCACTCCTTGGGTCCCGATTGTTAAAAACATGTGTTTATACAACTTAATTCAATTGATATTATATGTGCTACACACAAATAAAATGTCCAAAATTTCTGTTTGGTTGGTTGTAATTTACTAGAAAGCATCAACACTTTTTTGAGTATTTGTAAAGACCGAAAGTCACTCTATGGTCATTCACAAGTGAATGAGCGTGACGTGACAGGACAGATATTCTCGTCCCTTTGACTGAATCAAAAAAATCACTGGCGATAGTGTAGCCGTAACAGTATCATCATAGACTAAAAATGGAATACTGAAATTCTCACCTCCATGAATAATATTGTTTATCTGCAATGGTTTAATTTGACGTTTATCTTCGTTTTGTCAAGACTAAAGATTGTCATTGTTTGAAATGTCACAAAATTTATATTTTCTATCTACCTCAGAGAAAGAGAAATAAATAATTATTTAAAAATGGTTATAAGTTATATATAAAGAAATCTACTTTCGGAACGACTATGCCGGACACATCTCTGTCACAAAATCACATACCGTTGTATTCATGTGGTTAAAAAGTATATGCAAGTCCGTCCTCCTAGGTGTACCGATCGGTGTAACCTTTCTTGACACAGTTGGCTATGTGGCCAGAGTTGAAGGCATATCCATGCAGCCGGTGCTTAACCCGGACTCTAAAAACACTGACTATGTATTTCTATCAAGGTGGGCGGTCAGAGACTATAACTTGCGGAGAGGTGACGTGATATCGTTAGTGTCACCGAAAGATCCAAACCAGAAGATAATAAAACGCATCGTGGGACTGCAAGGTGATGTTGTGAATACTTTAGGCTACAAGACCCAGTACGTGAGAGTTCCTGAGGGGCACTGTTGGGTTGAAGGTGATCACACTGGTCACACGCTCGACAGCAACACCTTTGGGCCCGTCTCATTGGGCCTAGTCAACGCCAGGGCAGCATACATCGTGTGGCCACCTAGCAGATGGCAAAAACTAGAAGCAAAGGTGCCAGACAACAGAAAACCTTATTTAGAAAAATAGTAAACATATTCTATTAGCGAAAAAAAAATGGTAGAAACAGTTGAATGATTAATTTTGATGGCATCTCAACAATACCTTTATGATAATAGTCATCATTTAGTTCCTTATTTATTGCTATGAGCCTGTAAATATTAAATAAGAATGCAATCATAGATTGTCGTTCATCTACTCAATAATGTATCTCAATAATATATTAGACTATCCTATCTCTATCTCTCACTATCTCTATTTATAATACTGTACTTACTACCAATCTTACTTCTTATGTAATGTACATTTCATCATGGAATTAAGTGAATGTAAAAAAATAAATGTAACAATGAGTTGGATGACCACTAGCCAAATTTTATTTTATAAGATTGAAATGCTTGTTACAGTTCTAAAAATAAAATTTTGTTTAACTACCCACATGTTTTATTTATTGACATTTAGTTTTTCTGTGTTACCCTTTGAGTACCGTCATTATAGACACAATTAAAGAACAATAGGTTGCGGTCCCCTGTGTCCTCATGGTGTTTGACAGATTAGAAATAAAAATTTTTATGAGTTTGAAAACACACTATGGCAAAACATTGCATTTATTTTATCATTACATTATCACAGGATCCATAAATAGCTTATGACATACATTTTAGACCAAAACATTCTACAATCTTGACTACTCGATCATAGGAAATACCTCTTCTAACCACATTGTAGACACCAGTTTGGGACAAGTCTATCACAGTGGACCCAGTTCTATTCTGCTCCAGCCCTTGACTTAACACACCTCCATCAAAGACAGCTCCCAAATGACCAAATAGGTGTTCAAATTCTCTGATAGACAAAGTAGATTGCTCATTGCTGAAGTTTGCACTTGTCAATGCAACAGGCTTATCAAAACTCTTTGTAACTCTGTTCATAAAATTGTGATTTGGTATTCTGATACCTATTTTAGTTGTAGTAGGGTTTAAAAAAGGATTGTCAAGATATTTTGTCTTTTCTAAAACCACTGTCACTGGTCCTGGAAGCAAGCTGTGTAGTAGATCATCGGGTAAGTGATCCGATTCACCCCATTTTCTTACATCATTTACATGTGTCACACAAATAGCCACAGGCTTGGCTGAATCTCTGCCTTTGATTGCATACAACTTTTTTATAGCTTCGGGACAGTTGGCACTACATGCCAATCCATATATTGTGTCAGTTGGCACTGCGATAACATGTCCTTTGCCTAAGAATTCTGCCGCTTTGACTGAAGCAAACTCTTCAGAGCTCTGTATTACTGGCGCCATCTTGTCTATCTTCATTTTAGGTGATGCACTTTTAGTTCTAGCTAAACTACGAAGAAAATTGAGTTTTTGGACACAAATCATATTCTCAAGAAAAAAATTCTGGAATTAAGCACTATATTGGCAAGTAATTGTCCAACACCGCAAATAAGTTTATCACTTGGCTTGACTAATCCCTCCAGTTATGAGCGCACTTGTGATTACAGCAACGGTAGAAAGTGGTCATAGGTTCATCAGCGGAACGAGTTTGGAGTTGCATGAAGAATGCTTTACCATGTCCACATTTAGGACACACAGCATCTGTTGAATCTACATTCTCCCAGGCAGCAGCTCCGCCCATGATATAGTCGAGTTCCTGAAAAAAAAAATTATGCAATATGTTTAATTAGAGTTCGGGAAGAAATACTACCTATTTCTTCTATAATGGTTTTGTATTTTAAATTAGCACAGTTGAAGGAACTATGATTTAAATAAATAATTATGCATTAAAATTACAAAGTAAGTGCATTTTGTTAAGCCCTTCTAGGAAACTTGATTTGTTTTGGTTTTTGAAGAGATGATGCAATAATTCATTTGGACTATAAAATGTGTGATTAAAATGGGTTACCTTCAATTTAGGGAAAGTTCGCGAGGATACTTTCTTTCTGATGTTGTACACGTAAGGACAAGAATTACAGGCGTACCTCAGTCCAGATTCAGGACCTTCTTCCACCATCAGAACATTAGCACACGTCGGGCAGAATAACATTATTATTACACTATAATTTCACGAGTGTATGCTTTTACACGAAGATTCTGTAAAAGATATGCTGGATCAACAATTTGTAATTGAAAATTAAGTTGTTTTGAAAAATATCACCTCAAGACACAAACAAGTCACAACTTAACAAGCAGATGACAGATGTTTATGTGCATGTTGTATCGTGTTCGTGTGTTTATTCTACAATGAAAAAGGTTATTATCTATCTCTGTCTAAAACATTGTATAAATCTTCCAACTCTTTCACTCTCCCGAATATATTCTCAATAGAATGAACTATAAAGAACGAATGGTAATAAAATCTGAAAAAATCGGTATGAACTTTTATTTTTCGTGTAACTTATATTATGAATTCGTTTTATAAAATAAACAAAATCAAAAGTACATATATTAATTAGCTAATTTCAACAGTTATTTATTTTTCATAAAATATTTAAATACAAAGTTGCCATATATAGATGGTGCATCATTGTATTTTCGTTGTAATCTGTGCCGCAAAAATCAAACTTGTGTCATGTCGACTGTCGGACGGTCGTGTCGCTAAATATTTTAGGGTGTGTTTATGGCGTGATAAATTATTATTTAGAACCGTTGTAGTGAGATTGAGAGTAGTTTTGAATATTTAACAAAAAGTGGTGATAATGTTACGGGTTATACTGGATAAATTTTGGGATGAAGATGTGTGGTTACCGCCGAATACAACTTGGGAAGATATTGCACCGGGTCCAGACAAGGCAGTGGTATACAATGACTATAGGCACCTCCTGTATCCTCTGCCCTTGGCACTGATTCTGATAGTCCTGCGGCGTACACTAGAGGAGTGAGTTAACCTACTTTCTGTCGCTAGGCTGCAGTATGTGTGTCAGTGATTCTCACGGATGAATAAAGTCTAATGATGCACTCAGTGACTCATAAGATTTCGATTTCGCGAAAGTATAGCACTTCCAGCAGATTTAGAAAAAATAAACTCATGGTCTATATTTCTTCTTTAGGTGAAGAATGTAAACAATAAAATTGTTGCATATTTTATTAATGATTTTCCATTTAAATTCAATTTTTTGATAAATATTCAATGTAAACAAACGTTGACTTATTATTCTATCTATCAGGAAAAGTAGTATTTGTATTTTAAGAAGAAATAAAAAATGCAGGATGTATAGTGAAATAAATAATTGAAAAATTATAAAAACAGCAGCAGAGTAGCATGCAATTTATGACTGTAGTGTATAATGCTCATCATAATAAAAGATTTTTAATATAATATTTTAAAGTACCGTATCAAACAGAAAAAGTTCTAATTTACCAAGATAATTATCATTTCCAATAATATGATATTGCTGTAAAAAAATACACATTGCACAGATAAAAAATATATTTCTAAATATGAACTCCTTTTATTACAGGTACTGGTTTGCCCCATTTGGGAAATCTTTAGGCATTAAGAACACTAGACCAAAGAAAGCCCCAAGTAATCCAAAATTGGAGAATGCATATCAATTATCACCAAAAATAAAGCATAAACAGGTATGTTGAATATTGAACTTTATTCTTTAACTGATAAAGTACTTTATTTGATAATAAATTGATCGAATGAGGGAATGAGAGACTTGTAAGACAGATTAATATTTTATCAGTACAAAATGTATTAAATAATTTAAAATCATAAAAATCATTTAATGTGATTTTTAATAACAAACAAGACTATTAGGGTTTTAATTTTAAAAAGTCTTAAGTACTATTTAACAACAAAAGTGCTTTTGTGGTAAACCACAGGCTATTATATGACATTATTTTATTTAAAAAATAAAATATTTTAATGTAATACCAATTAGCAACATTATTGTGTTCACATTCAATATTTTAAAGATAAAATTCCTAAAAAAACAATTAATAACAATAAGTAGATTTAAACAAGTAACAGATAAAACAGGTAATTATTTTCAAAATTTAATCTGTAGAAAAATATAAAAAAAGATTAAAAAATTCTTATTACCTTTATAATCTGTGTTAACAGCTAAATTGTTACTGGGATAGATAAGAATGACTTTGTATGTGTGTACCATACACTTTTTTCGGAATTTCAAAGTAGGTATAACACTTCATGAATGGTTATCTGATAGGCAGATATGCTTGGTTATAATATTTAAAGGTCTATGAATTCATAAAACTCTAATTACATTTGTCATAAAATGTTTTTATGTGCCAGTCATAACACAGGACATATTATTTATATCTTTTATATGTTATTGCTAATAAACAATGCATTATAATTATTATTAATGGTACTTGGTGTGTAATAATTGCATGTTTGTGCAGGTTTGTGTGGTGTGCTTGAAATAAAGGTCTTATTGTTAGTTTGTGTTCACAACTTTATTGGGGTTCCAAAAATTTAGGCACTAAAATATAAGCTAATGTGTTTATTATTAAGTTATGTGTTCCTCTTGCAGCTTAAAAACATAATTATTCATTGATTTGATACTTATGTTGTTGTAATGTATGGTACTTATGCTTAACACATTCAAATTAAAACTATTTAATCAAAATCGACAATCGATTTGTAATCCATATGATAAGTAAACTTTGGTATTTCTGTCTAGTCGTCCGATACACGGGCGTTATCATCGGCAGCCGAACCGAAAGTAAATTTCGGTTTCGCGCTCAAAATTTATTGGTTCTATATTTGAACTTGAATATTTATAAAAATATGTAATGCATAGAGGAATGTTCGATTTGAATAAAATATATTACGCGTATTCTAATCGCGTCTACTGACGTCTGGGTCTGCAAACGGTAGTGGTAATTTAATAAAATTCTTTTAGCTGATATAAAATTAGAATTAGTGCGCTGCATTAAGTGGGTGGAAATCCAACGGCATTAGGACGTCATAAAAATAGAGAACACGGTAGTATCGAGCGATTCCCAAGGCCAACGCCTTATGACATTTTTGACAGTTTTCAGTCTAATCAACTTCTAAATATCATAATGCGAATGTAATTAAATTAAATCGCACAAGTTTTAAAAAAGACGTAGAACTGGTTTCAATAGGAATAAAAATGACATGACGCATCGTTCAATTCTTCAAAATAGGTACTTACCTAAACTTGTAAAATAAGTAAATACATATTTTGTCTGAAATGTCATAACTAACTAAAACGTAAAGCAGTGAAGGTGGTGAGAACAATACGTAATTAACAGAATGCGCTATTCCACAAAATGAATAGAGCTAAATAAGTCTAACGTAGGTCTCTACCTACGTTAGACCACGGAACACTAAAAAAACAAAGATGGACACGCTATCGATTTTCCCTCCATCAACCATTACAAAGACAGCTGTTCCGTTTCGCGCGAAAATTGAAAAGAATTGTTTACAACCGTCGCTGCTTCTTCCTAGAATTTCCATAAGTCCCAGCCCCTTAACCTTGGGTTAGAAAAGAGGACAATTAATGATTTATGGCCAAATCACCTTAGTCTCCTCATTAGCCTTACACGTACGTAAATAATACTTGGAATCCCTACCTAATATTATATAATTTAGGTAATAGTAATAATGCTAAGTGAAGCTTTTTAAACCTTAACCGTGCTTCCTTTCTTTTCAGTTCTTTTTGAACAAGGATGAGGTAAATGTTGCACAATATAATACCTCCGCACGTTTGCACGTTTCATTAACATGTGTATAGCTAGTTTTTAGTGTGTAGGGATCGCATGCAGTGTTACGGTGTGGTCTAAGTGTAAGCGATAGGAACATAGAGAGAACGTATTCTATATATATAAAAGAAAGTCGTGTTAGTTACACTATTTATAACTCAAGAACGGCTATATCGATTTGGATGAAAATTGGTGAGGATGTAGCTTAGGACCAGGAGACGGACATAGGATACTTTTTACCCAATTCTTATTTTTTACTTTTAACCGAAAATCAAGAACGGTTACGGGAAATATCGGGAATGCGCGTACGAAGTCGCGGGCAGAAGCTAGTTTTACATAAAGAAAAGAAAGAAAGAAAAAGCATTTATTAGACAAAATGTCTTATAGAGCGACATTCGAGAAGGTTTAAGTCGTAGAAAGATACTCTTCTACTTACACATGGAAACTATGCTATTGAATTTACATGAAGTAAACAGTAGGTACCCATGTTTGTTCCTATCTAGCGCTCAAATTCCTCAAGAGAGGTGATAAAACATCTTTGAAGAGACGGCGAACCCACTCTGTCCGTTACATTATTCAAATATCTGCCACATGCGAGTTTATCAGTTTCCTTTCAGTAAAGTAATTTGTAATTGAGTTTATTTTCATGTATAAATGCAAATTAATTGAAGTCACATGCAAAAGATATGACAATAGCAATTGTGTTCCTAGTGAACCTGTTGACCTAGTTACTATGTCTTAATTTTGCACGCCAACATCACTATTTAATTACTGAAGTAAAGTTTTCGCAGGTATGACATCTACAAACTTTAGATTGCTGTTTGATTAATTAATGGATACCTTTCCAAGCTTTCCGTGTTCCTAAGGGACGTCAAATGTGGATTAAAAATGCAGTTTTTAACGAATATATACCTTTTCGAATCTCGCGTACATTTAGACCCACCTTCGTTGTCATAGTGCACGATTTACATATTATTATTATCTGTATATATATTCACCCATAGATAATAGTTATAGATAGCGCATGCTTTTTTTCAACAAACAAAGCGACTGCGGCATTGTGTAACCAATAAATCATTATTGAAACGACCTCTTTGTCAATATTATTTTGTTATTGGTTGATGTAACCACTGGTTTTATACCATACTCCGATGCGTGGCCTCGAATTTTAGCGTTTATGTGTAAATATTGGGTCGAAAATTATATTTTATTTTTATGAGTAAGTAATGTTCAGGTTTGTTGGAAAAACCTTGAGAAGGGCGTCATAAATCTGGCTGACTAAACGTTAGTGCGTAAAGTTCAACTGTAAAAAACATAGAAAAGAATGATAATCTAAGTCGTCTCGTTTTTTCATTCTCCAAAACCGACAACCTTGTGTCTAATTTTTGCGTTAACAGTTCAACACAATGGCTGAATAATCGCATCAGATTTAGTGGCCATCGAGCGACGTTTCATTTGAACACTGCAACCTTCGATAATTGTGGAATTATTCACAGCACGTCTTTACCAGTGAATGTCTACTGAAGCCGCTGATCTGTTGTAGTTAGTTGAAAAACCTTGGACAATAGGATTTCATTTTCTTTATGTCCAACAATGACCAATTTTCTCACAGAAATAACCGTCTCTTTTAAACTGGACTAAGATCTTAAAATGGGGCGTCTGGTATGGAAGTATATCAATTGCAGGGTGAACCGTAAGTTTGTTAGGAAGCCTGGACTAGACAGTTAGACATGTTACTGTCAATCAAAGTTCTATTTTAGCCTAGTCTGAGAGGTTAAGTCCAAAACTAGACGGAATTCAACTCAACATGGACGAATAAAGTTTTAAACATTTTGGAAATGCACGAACTAGAATTATGGTATTTACCTAACAAGGGTATTTAACTGCTCGTAAGTCATAGAACTAATTTTCAACTAAGATGCTGATGATGGAATGCTTTGTTTCGTGTGGAATTTTGCCTCATAAAAAGTTAATTAGAAAAACTTATGGAAAATGAATACATTAGTAGAATGCAATAACGTTTTGAACGTATTTCGTGGTTGTGCAGTTACAAAATACATTTTTGAATGCCTACGTCAAATATTCAAACAAACAATACATTTTTACGTGAAATATCAAAGCTGATGTTGACTAAAAACTAGAGATCGGTTTTTATAGAACTAATATTTAAGATTTGTACTTATAGGAAAAATAATATAATTCATCCACGTATAGTTTTCATTCTAATTTTATATTTAACTAACATTTACGGAAGCGATGAGGAAACATTTTGTAAATTCTTAACCATTCGATTCGAGTCAAATTCAATATTTCAAATAATAACTTCGTAAAATAACAAGAATTGCACACAAATGACGTATACAATTAGAAAACACGTTACGTTTCGCTAGAAAAACGACCCTCAACAATTTCCGAAAACGCATGACAGTTATTACCGTTTTTGTGTAGACACTTTATCTAAGCAAATAAAACTTAGCCTTTCTTGAAGACCACTCAACGTATATCTTGATTACAAAACTTATTATCTATTTAAATGCGACATTGGAAAGATTAGAAAGAAAAAAAAACAGGGTCAAAAATTAAATATGTATTTAATTTTGCAGACTTATTTATATTGAATTATAAAAATTAACGGAAATCGTGATAAAAACAGATAATGAGTCGCGTGACACTAAATGTAAGGAAAATGCAGTCATAATTATTTAAAGGCGACTAAAAGTTATTACTAAACTGAAAAATGTAATATCTAATCTAATCTATTTGGTATGCTTCATTTGGAGACGTGGAATTAGGAATTTATCCACGAAGAACACCATAATTAAAGTCGTTTACTTTAAATAATATCGTAAACTATCTTCGCAATTACACACGAAATAGGAGATAGTTTGAGCCTCCAAGATTCTTCACACCTTAATGCCGGAACAGGTTGTTTATTTAAATCTAAACGTTAAAAAGATAAATGTTAACTTGTAAGCCCCAAGTAAAGCCTGATTAACGATACTTACACAAAGGTGTTGACAGTAATAAAAAATAATTGACATGACACACCCATAAACAAAAATATAAAAATCCCCGCGTATTTTTTTATGTTATCTGTGCTTCCTTGTGGTGTGTGTATTTTTTTAATTTTTTTGTCAGTAATTATTATTGTATAGGGAATCGAGGAAGAACTCAATTACCTTCTTTAGAATTTTTGGGTGACGTGTGGGTGTGGGTATTGCCCTGAATTCGCTTAGTTTATTTTTCGTTCACGAGCGTTCAAAGAATTACGTAATCTTCATTAAGAATAATGTCAAAAGATTTTCACCGAATCTGTGGCTAAAAAGTATATTCTTCAACTTTAATAGCTGCATATTACTATAAGGGATCATTTTACATGAAAATACAAAAACTTTTATGTTTATTTTGTTTGATTTGTCGTATGCGACCCTGTGAAATCTACATAATATTCTTGTTAACATTTTTTACAAGCTTCCAGAATTATTGCTGTTACAACATGTCTTAGTACTTTAATATTCATGTAAAACATACATTTTAATGTATTTTGCATTTATTATACGAATTATGATGTAAGAATTATATTAAAACTTCAGGCAACCAGTTGAGCGGAACATGTATGACAGATGGTCTTAATAAATTCGTGTGGGTTAAATTTAAAAAATATCACAGTTACGCCCGTATGCTGGTAACCCATTAATTGACTAAATAGGACAAAGAATTTATCATACTATTATTATTGTATTCTTCAAGTGGCTGTTGGTTGACGGCTTTGTATTATTAATCCATTTATTAAATATCCATTCTGGAGTCGGAAGAAACTGGACGTATCATTTAGCTTTAATCAATGTTGTTTGTCCTTTTTAAAATGTGGGCCCTATATATGATTCATATGAAGCTATAGTTTTGATGGGTTTTTAATTGTATGATCTGTTCAATATTAAAAACTATGAAACAAATGATGCCCTTTATCGAAGTCCATTGTGTAGGCGTATACAGCCCACATGGTGTCCGAAGTATAAAGTTCTATGTGTATTTACATGAAAAGCAATCGGAGCTGTAGCAGCCGGAACTAATGTACCTTTGCGACAGCTTGCCGCGCCCTTAAACGCCCCCACATTTTACCCATGGCCATGGCTAGCTATAGCTTTTCGGAAAACCTCGTCCCCAAGCGATGGAGCAAACATTAGTTCTACTGTGTTTATATTTCTTTCAGTACAGTTAGGCTGATTACTGTAACCTTTAACTTAAGATTACCTTTAGACGTAAGTTTTTTTTTAGACTGGAAACCTATCCTTCTTTGATTTTTCAGTTAAGTATTCTAGTTAGATCAATAGTTTGTATCAAGTATCATGATCTTATATCTGTTACATTTCTCAATAATACTTTGCTGCAGTAGTTAATCGTCTTTTTCAAAGTGCTATGGATAATAATTTTAGAAGCAAAGCTAAATAGAGTCTTTAAAGTATCTAAAGGTGTCTTTTCGCATTTCTGCAGTACTTAAAAACTAACTAACGACTCATTATGAGGAGTAACGTCAGCGCTAGAAGTTTGATGAATGAAAGACGTCTTTGAAGCGAAGCGTCTGCGAGTCGCGGTCCCGACCCGTTTTCATTACGTGGTTATAAAAACGTCATTATATGCCTTCAGGGCTGCCGCTGTTTACTGATACTTTATTAAAATACTGCAATTTAATATGAAGAAATATTTGCAATCATTTGCTTCCACTGGCAACTCAAATGGGCTGGTGCAGACCAGTTTGAGGTTATTTTCCATCATTCCCGTTTGACAGAATGTTTAGCTTTTCAGTGCGAAGATATGATAATGATTGAGTGATAATAAATGATCATTTTGTTGTAGCAAAAGATTACAAGACTCCTTAATGGATTAAAAACCATTAGTTGATTCGTTCTCCGCCCGCTATAACCCATCATAGCTTGTAATAAAATCAAGTCAGGTAGGTACATCTCTATTAAAATCCTTTTAAAGTTTGTCTATGCTTGTTGAACTTTGACCTTGTGTAGAAGGGCTGGAAGTCAATGACTTGTAGAAGTAATTGTGTTTTTGCGTGTCGTTGGGACAAAACTAGACCTCATGTGACGTCCCTTACGTCACATGAGGTCTAGTTTTATACTATTAATAGGGCTTCAAAATCCGTGGCTATTGATTTATAAATCTGATTGTAACATGGCTTAATAAATGTTAGGAGTAATCTTAGTAAAAAATGTCATTAGTCAATTGGTAAGCCATTTCTGGAGACACCTTTTTGAAGATAGATAATAATCGTGTAGATTATTATTACCTAGGTTATTTTTAATTTTGCTCTATATCAAATATATTTTAGCATTAAACAAGTACGTCTTATTTTCCTTGTTTTTGTCCCTTTTCCGATAGGTACTATTTGAGAATTTTAATGTTATTTTATTTTATTTTTTAGAATAAAAAAATATTTTTATTTTTTTTTCCTAAATTCTGATATATTTGAAATGGCAGTGAAAGTAGTATTCATCTTACAATTTTTATCGACAGATTAATTACCATATTACAAGTTTCTATTAGGAGGTACTAAATCGTTGAAAGCTGAAATTTTGCATATCACGTTCAGCTTCCTTCAAAAGAATAGAAGACCACTTTTTATGATTTACTGAAATTCTTACATATTTTAGGCGCGTATCCGAAAAATTTCTTAAATGTAAATGGCGTATAAATAATATTTACAATACGTCTACTATATTTCATGCACTAATTACCTGCTGACGTGAATAAATCGTAGGCGTAGGTATCTTACCTGCTTGATATCATTTTCTAAATATAAGCGTATCGATATTTGAATCACGGATGTAATTGGTATGTCTTCATATCAGGATTTAGTTGTTAGCTACTTAAACATAGACAATATATATAAAAAATGATTTTTTTTTAAAATTAAGGTTACTCAAATTATGAAGAGTTTTCAAAAAATGAAATATTTTTATTGTATCTGTGTGAGCCATAATTATCATGCAAGAGATATGTGAGTTTAATTGTCGCTTAATTAATGAGTTATCGTCACGTGATGCTTTATCTTTTTTTTTTTGTTAGAAGGATTTATACCCTACACGATTGTCACCTGTGTCATGGGTGCGTTTACAAACCCATAATTTTACATACACATTACACACCCAAACCCGGGACAATAATTTGTAGAAAGGTGTGTTACGAAGTTGGAATCTACCAAAAAACACTTGACGAATATTGATATTGTTCTCAACTTTTCATCTCCCATCCCATAAATAGTGTGATTTCTGAGTCTTCATCATTTTTAGTGTATAATTTGTTATGGTTATGCCATGCAAGCAGAAAGCTTGTAAATCTATAAAAATGGAGTACCTATTAACCAACCCTATGTCCTAGATATCCAAGCTTACGTTATACAGCAATCACTGTACGTTTGAGACAATAAACGTTCATTGAGTACACAATTAGCGCCTACGGTCAGCTCTAAAATGGGCCTTGAGTTGGCCGAACGCCCCAGTTTCCTTTGCCTGAAACGCCGACGAATTTATGGTGTTTTCACTTTTTTTTATGAACGCTTCGTTGGTTCCGATCAATGGCGGAGGTTAGTTAATTGTTATGGCATTTATGGTAATTGTTTTATTTATTATTATAATTAAGGGAAGTGAGAAACTTTTTCTTAATGCTATATTGATGAGACAAATAATTGGTGCAACAATTTTCTTGTTTTATGATGCAGTTTTTTTATATTGCATAATGTGATGGACATTGTACTGTAACAAAACAGCGATAAGCGTATGAATCATTGATACACCAATATCAGTTCTCCCTTGTGGTCTGTAAATAATTTATAATGTGATTAAAGGAATCTATCCTGTGTTGTCTGTAGAATATCATTCCAATATTGTTGATCATTAAAAGTAATTGAAAATCTTGAATGTTAGTTGAAGAATATATTCGACGATTTGAACATAATTATCTTGTATGAATATGACGTCACGCCTTATAAACGTCATTATGTAAATCCTCTTCATATGTCAGCGTGATGTCAATTTCTCGCGAGGATTTGCGCAAAACCTCTGTTAAAGGTGTACATAATACGATGCAAAAACTTATTGTCATAAAAATATTACGCAAGTAATATTATGTGAAAAAGTTTGATAAATATTGTATAAAACCTCTTAACATAATTTTCATTTCTGTGTCAAATCTTCAATCTGATTAAAACAACACCTACCTACTCCAATTATCACATTGCTCGCAATTTCAAGCCGTTATAATTCCTACTCTATTTTCTATCTATAAAGTATACAATAGAAATTACCTAACGTAAAATTATCTAATCCAGGAACTTTTGGTGCCTATACCTACTTAATTATCTGAGAAAATCAAATTTAATCGCACTGTTATCATTAATTTACCGAAATGGACGTTGTACTTGTACATTGACTTGGCTCAACCATCGTACGATATGATTTATCAAGTGTCGGTGTGAAACGTGGTGATCCACGTGCTTCGTGGCTTTAATCACAATTGTTTCGTCATTATCTTTTGGTAAATAGATAACGGTATCACAGGATTAAGTTGTAAGATGTTCATTTAGGTTAGTCGAGGCTTCGAGGTATTTAATTCTACCTTATCTTCTTCCAATAGAGAAATTTTGTGATTCAGCAAATATGTCATAATGTTGCTTAGTTAGCCCACAAATTTACTTTTGTATTTTCGTATGGGTTTTCCCAGCAATTTAGATAGGAAATGCCAGTGCTCTTAATTAATTTTGTAATATTGCTTTGTTCAAAAAAGTATCGTCAATTTCAATTTAGGGGTTCTCATATTCTAATTGTGTTAGAGTTCTCTATAGACGGATTGACACATAATCGATACCGGAAAATTGTGGTTTAGTGTTTTACCTCATTACTGTTATAATTCAGAATACGTTACGGGATTACCAACTATTTTAATTGGGGCATTAAACTTCAACTTAATATCCAATACTGTCAACTATGAATGGTCTAAAAGCTAATCTTTACATTCAGCAGGTGGGTTGGTCGCAGTTTAAAAGGTTTCGGTTAGTCAGAGGGCGCTGGAAATGATTAGTCTCTTGGAAGGCCCTTACAACATTCTTCTATGTCGTCATTAAGCGGCTGACTGCTCATATCACATATAACAAATTGTAGTTATACTTATATTTGACAGGTCATTCGTATAATCTGATGGCCACTAATGTAACGAACACTATTGGAATGGGACAGTCACAGTTGGCCGCTATCCATTAATTCCTCGCGCGTTCCTTGTCGGAACATTCACACCCCTTTCTGACCTTTAATTAACTGTCGAATTAACCTAGACTATTGTGTGTGTTTGACCAATAGGTTTATTCGTCTCTTGGAAGAATTTAATATTCACACCGTTTTCATCAGCAAAAGGCAGAAGAAAAATCACGTTTGTGTTAATTTCAGTTCAATCTGATGTGAAGATTTTACTCTAAAATTAAACGTAGGTAAGTTCTTACTTAGGTGATCATCTTAACTTATAGGTATCATCCTCCCAAGATGTTCCTCCTTTTTTAACTTACTTCGAATTGACACCTCATTTAACGGATAGTCTTTTCAGTCGAAGTTATTTTCACGATATAAATCCACCCATTTTAGCTTCTATAATGATGAATAATTTCTAATAATATTTTAGTGATTTATTTATATTTACATGACATGGACGTGATTTCTACATATAATTATCTAGTACTTAGGTGAAGTATTAAATCGTAATTTGATGGTATTGAATCCCATGTTAGATATTATTTTGATGGCTAGACCGTTACGTACACATTACAATTCGTACCAAACTTTATTCACATGGTCATCTCCATCTCAGATTTCTCGTACTTCTGTGACGATTTACTTTAGCTTGGTCGTATTTTTACGACTTTTACACTTTTAGTAGTGAGCGCATTTCTATTCAAGCAGAGGAACCTAGTACCTTAAGTTATTTAAAGTTATCTAGTACACTCTCAATTCTAGTTCTATTTTCTTCTATTAGAGATTATGTGTACTACAAATAGTACACCTAGGTTTTAAACCGTTAACAACACATTAGTTATACATTATTTAAATAATAAGACAATTAAAATGAATGTTCAATTCTACTTATGTCCTCAAATCAATCCTCTCAAGTCTCAGGCCATGGTTATCGGAAGCAGATATTATCGTAACGCCCTCGACGTTTCTAATCTTGTTCCATTGCGTCTGAATGGCACTGTGATTCCATTCACTGATTCTGCAAAGAACTTGGGAGTGCATATCGACTCAAATTTGTCCTGGACTATCCAGGTGAGCGAGGTTAGTCGGAAGGTTTATTTCTCCATTCATTCCCTGAGGCGCCTCCAGACCCTGTTGCCTGTGAAGACTAAGATTCACCTCGTCCAAAGCGCTAATCCTGCCTCTGATTGACTACGCGGATGCTTGCTATTTGGATGCTATAGAGGAGCTTTTAAATAAACTTGAGCGATTGCAAAATGTTTGTATCCGCTTTGTCTTTGGTTTAAGAAAGTACGACCATGTTTCCGTATTCTGCAATAGGCTCAAGTGGCTTCCGATCCGTCTTCGCAGGAACACTCGCATTTTATGCTTCCTATATAACATCCTCTTCAACCCTGCCTATCCTGCTTACCTTCGGGACCGTTTCTCCTTGGTTCGTCCTCCTGAAGTCCTATCTCGTTCACACCTTAAATCTAATCTTAAAATCGAACCCCATAATACCGATTTCTATTCCTACTCCTTTTCCGTTCATGCAGTGAGGCTGTGGAATGCGCTCCCGCCTAACATTCGGGACGCTGAGTCTATCGCTATCTTTAAAAAACGAGTGAGAGAACAGAACACTACCTTTCCTCCTGATATGTAAATTTCTTCATTTATATGTATAGTTTATATTTTGTATGTATTTATTTATATATTGTATGTAGTTGTTTGGTTATTTATCTGTTAGTTTTAAGTCTGTTTCCTATCCCAATTTTCTATTTGTTACTACACACTGTGTCATTATATTATTATTACTTTTCCTGCTCTAGGTCCACAGGAAGAAATTCCAATAGGAATAGGTGGTACCTTAATACTTTAATTTTATGTATGTGTTGTCCTTTATGTTGTATGTGTGTACATAAATAAATAAATAAATAAATATGTTGAGTGACTTAGGACTTGTAACATAGAAATAATAGCGATGTTAATAGGTATTGTCCCTACGATACTGTTAGTTTACGGCTAGGTAAGCTAACATATTGTGACAGAGTGGCGTGAAAAGTGCAAGAATCTGTAATGCAAGTGCTACTAAAATAAAACAATCGAATGTTCTGATAGATCATCATAAAAGACTAATTTAGAAATGTAACAATAATACTTTTATTAAAGTTTTTCACTGCTGACAATGGTTTAACCTTTCGTAGTTATTAAAAAAAATAGAGACTGCTACGCATCTAGACTCCATCTAATACTAATATCATACTGGCGAAGTATAGCGTATCAAATATTTTTTATTCCACTCATCTCTAATGAGTAATAGTTGGCGTAGGTCCAGCGAATGTATTATCGTTGCAATTATAAATGTTTATACTAGAATGATATCGAGCATGACGTAAGAAACGCTCCGTGCAATGTCCATCTACGTACAATAAGAGTAACTTAACTTATAGGCTTTTTATCTATGGGTATAATTCCCATACGTAAGCCAATAGCTACAGTGGCGCCACTCGGAAAAAGTATCAAAATAGTTCTATGCGTCCTAGGCATCAATATACAAAAGGACTTACTAACTGTTACCTATATCTATCTAAGACAATCCCCAGACTCAACAAGCCCTCTTGAATATGTCTAAAAAAATTGCCTGCTATGTTTATTTATGAACCTTTTCCCGTATTAAAAGTACATTGTCGTTTTAATTATTATTGCTGTTTAGGGATTGCTCTACATCAAAGACATTTACGATCTTTTTAATGAATATTTGTGACTGAGAACTTTATACGATTTGTTTTATGAACGTTGTATGAAACATTGTTACAGCAGAACAGGCACAGCTCCCCATATCAAGTACTCGGTTAATTTAAATTGAATCGATATTTTTTCAAAGTTATCGCGATTATAATGCGGAATGTTCATACTGTGTCATCAACCTTTCCATGATTCATACCAAACAACTATAAGTGGATAGTTATCGATATATTTTTATCGATATGTGGTCAGCTAGATAAGTAGCTATCACTGGTATTCATTTCTTATGGCTCCCGTTGTAATTAGTAATAAATATTTACTAAGTCTCGCGTAACATATGTATTAGGATTTGTGCACATTGGTCGTATACTAAAGGATACTAGAAATAATTCATACTTTGTTTACGTTAGTAGAGTACTAACCTGACCGTTTGTGGTGATATAAAATTAACCTAAACACGTGTGGGATTTCATAACTCGACGGTTAGGAGTATAATTATAATTTGTTTTGTCTAGTAAGCTTGTAAACGGAATTTCGAAGTACAAGTTCACATTTTAGTGAAAACTAGCTATACTGTCCAATAAAGGGGGCCCCCTTTATTGACATAGCGATATAAATGATAGCATAGCAATCAGTTGACGGGATTTTTAATTAATCTACGTGTAGTAATGTAGACGCACCCCATGCAATGTTACCGCCAGTTGATAATGGCGTGTGGTTTTATTAAATGCATAAACTACTGTTATATCAACGGGTAACTTGTTTGCCTGGTTCCGCTGTGTTAACAGGAAAGGGATAACGTTTATATTGTACATTTTTATATTAAGTAGGTTCGTACCTACGATCCTTTATATATTTCATTGTGTGAGCAAATAACACGTTTATTTCGATAATATCATAGGTTTTTTGTGTTAGAGTAGGATAAAGATTATTTCCCTAGAATTTGTTTTCTGAGAACATTAGACGTTTACTATTATTAGGTTTAATAGATAGAGTACAAAGATTGCTTCGTAGTTCAGGCAGGTGAATGAAACCGAACGGATTACCACCTGACCTGTTCCCAAGGCCACAATCCCTCCTACATAATTCAGTGTTTACAATAGATACAATCGACATTCTGTACTGTTAACTACTTCGTGACATTGTCGCATAAATAGAGGTAATATATTAGCTGAAAATAATAATATAGCAATACAAGTAAAAAAGCTATTATAATTTGAGAGCTATTGAAAGTTAATGTAGTTGTTTTAACAATGTATATATTTTTTAATGCACATCATAATTCTTAATGTTCTTAATTTTTTGAAAAGTTTTGTAACTGAAATAAGCACCGAGTACTTATAAGGGTTCGTACACAAAACTGCGATGCGATGCGAATTCGCAACGCAAAAAATTACGATGCGAATTGCTGCGATGCGATTCCGATTTTTAGGGAGACGCCTTGTCGCACGGAATCGCATCGCATCGCATCGCAGTTTTGTGTACGAGCCCTAAGTCAACAAATTCACCAATTTACTATTGTTAGCTGATTGTGATACTTTTAATTTTTGGTTGTTACGTGATACGTAACGATACACTCCATTTATACAATTATTTATTGTACCTCTACAATGTTTACGATACCACGATCGAAAGTCTCGATTGATTAGAAGAACGTTCATTTAACATAATAACTTTACGATTTTTATATTAACAGTTATATACGTGTACTTTGACGTCATCGAACCAGACGATATCTTGAGGAAATCATCAACTCTTTTTCGTAAAAATAATTTCTTACTAAGAAATTATTTTTAAAAGATGGGTAAATGTGAACCTAAGAAATTCTTAGGTTCACATTTACACATCTTTTTATTCTATACTAACTTTGATCAAGTGGTTTAGTTGCATTGACTGAGATAAAGAAGTAGCGCATTTATCATTGCAGATTTCAATACCAGCTGACTAACCATAAAACCTTTCACCTCTATAATATTAGAAGTATAGCTTTTGGTTTTGAACACTAAATGACAAGGTGAACTTCGTAAATCCGCTTCGTACATGACATTTTAGCTTCAAAAACAATGCTGTTAATATTCAACTCGCGATCAGAAACGAGGCCATAGCGCATTCACTAATAAATTGAATAAAATCTTAGATGAAGTGATGAACATGTTCGTGATTGGATCTAATTGTTAAACAACATCATGTGGTATAGTTGGTACCAGTGTGACTTAATATTGTGTTATCTTTAGTAGTCAGTATTTCGGCAACCAGATGAGTTTTATTAAAATCTCCATCATCGTCGTCATTATCAGTCAGTAGATGTCTAGTGTCTACTGATGTCGCGGAGAACCTAACGGGTAACCGGGGCTCTGGCTCGACTTGCAGGAGAAGGAACGGGGTGGTTTTTAGTCAGTAAGAGTCTGACACTCCCTCTCGCCTCACCCAGGCTGGAGCAGTCATTCGATGATTTTCCCCCCTTAAAACAAAAAAGTGTCTACTGATGGATAAAGGGTTATCCCTTTCTCCAATTGTTTATTAAATATTAATAAATTCACTGTCTAAACAGTGGTCAACTTTCATTCAAATATAACACATTATACTTCGTAGTCTCGAAGTATCCATCTTTCTGATATGTATTACGATAGATACCTACTTTTGCATGGAATATGTTAAGCAAGAATAGGATCATATGTATCTGATCTGTTTATTTTATGTTATTTAATTTAGATGACTTTGCCGTATCAAAGTGATTGCGAATTCTCAAAGAGCTCTTAACTTTAAAATGTTATTGATAGTATCTTGCGCTGCACGTTGCACCTTGAAAATATGACATTGCATAGTTTGGCATGCATGCTCTTTTATGTAGAAGTACTCTAGATTTTAGAAAGCTTTGTTAATACCTGCTTTGTTTTGTATATTACAGAATGCATACATTATATCTATACATACACATTAATTTTCATACTTATATATACCTACAAGCTACAACTAACTCACGAAACTTCACAGATTTATTATGTTCGCCATATTTCACTTGCTTGCTCCAAATTCAAAATTTAATAGAAATTGTAATATTTCAATGGCTTTTTCAGATATGTTCGTTAGCAAAGCAACTCGACATGACAGAGAGGCAGGTGGAACGATGGTGGAGATTAAGAAGAAGCCAGGATAAACCATCGACCCTGGTGAAGTTCTGCGAGAACATGTGGAGGTTCACATTTTACTTGTACAACTTCTCCTACGGTCTCTTTATATTATGGGAGAAGGAGTGGCTTTGGGATATCGATCAGTGTTATATAGGATATCCACACCAGGTTAGTAAGGACTTTTTTATCTGCTGAACTTTTTGGTAATTGCTTTTAAATAAGAAATAAAAAAACAGGTAATAAATATCCTCCATAAATAATATGGAGAGGACTTCTATGCAACGTTGGAGACAGGCCTCTTCAATAGCAGAGTACACTATTGAGCTAGATTATTAACTCTTCGTATTCAATCTCTGCCAGTTACTTCGCCTGGTTTGCCTAGGCGAACATTTGATAATCTCCTGTGGGTAATAGAAGCTAGGAATAATACCATCAAGCTGAAAATTAGACTCCAATTAGGGCCAATCAAACCAGCAATTTCTTATACTATACATCTTAAACATGTAACCAATTCTTTTTACAACTATCCTCCTTCAAATAGCCCATCTTGTAGTACAGATTGTCAGTAATTATCGCTTTAAATGCAACGTAACTCGGAGGCTCGGAGCTTGAATACCGCAGCACGAGTAGTACTAATGGATGACGAATATCAATTATGTAATATTTAACGAGTGTATGCTAGATACTTGAGAGAGGTGTGCCTGCCTAGTATTTCGACATTCTTAGTGTAACACACGTAAATGGAAGAATCACGATTGTTTCTCAAAAGGTTGAACTGGGCTATAGTTTTCATCACCTGCTGCACCTTCCGCGGGGGTCGTAAGAGCTAACTAATGGGCTGCACATTTGACAGAAACAGGGAAACAGCTTTGATAAATCTAACCCTTTGAAATTGTGATCTTCAAACCGCCAGATTCCGCGATAATCCCAGTTTCTTCCGAGGAGACCCGTAGCCCTAAAGACTTTTTGCATATCTTTCGTTGAAATAGGTTTTTTGCATTTAGATAATCCAAAAATATTACTTCGTTATCTCCTTCATAAGGAATGTCGTCCCACGATGCCTATGCCTAGAAAAACAATCGATTTGTAGATTAACAGTTTAGTTAGGTTATTAACTAAGTTTTCCTGTAATAGACAATGCTCATCAGACCATGGTTATCAACAGGTGCAAGTTATCGTTCAGATATACACAATCTGCTTAGGTATTACACGCGAAAAATCATTTATCACATACCTATAATAAATATTTACTGACCTGAAATAAAACCAGAATACATTGCAACTATAAATAAGCATGATAGGTGTTCCTTAATTTGAGTGCTTTTAGTCCTTTTTATTACGGCATCAATTTTGTCGGTCATCCGTAAATATGTTAAATCCATCTTATCATTCTTCTCAAGCTTCCTTAGTTATGGAACGTAAACTATTACTGTTAACTTGAACGCCATAATGGAATAATTAATACCCCTGAGAGTAATGCGACAGCGGAAACCTTTTCGCGCCATTGTGTGCCTATCTATAATTGACCAAATAGATCTTCTCAGCCTAACGGGTAATTTAGGAAACTAAGGAGTTTATAATTTTAGACGATAATGCAAATTATGGGACATGAACATTATTCTGAAAGAACAAAAAAGAATAAAATTTTATAGGTACTTCTTTACTACATAACATTTCTTTGCTAGGTTTCGGATAAAACGGCAATTGGCACCCCTATTTCATAAAACTTACTCTCTTACTCACATTTATTGTCCTATCAATTCCAGGGCCTCACCAACGACATCTGGTGGTACTACATGATATCAGCAGCGTTTTATTGGGCGCTGACATTCTCCCAGTTCTGGGACGTGCGTCGCAAGGACTTCTGGCAGATGTTCGTGCACCACATCGCCACCATCCTACTGCTGTCCTTCAGCTGGGTCTGCAACCTGCACAGGATCGGGACACTCGTGCTCTTAGTCCATGACTGTGCGGATATATTCTTGGATGCAGCGAAGGCGGCAAAATACGCCAATTATCAACGATTGTGCGACAGTATCTTTGCTGGTTTCACTGTATTATGGATCGTTTCAAGACTCGTTGTTTATCCGTTCTACATTATTTGGAGGTGAGTTCTTTATCATTTTAAAAGTTTTTGCATACATTAAAGTTAATTAATATTGTCATTGTGTCTTACGAAAGTGTTTTTAGATTAATGAAATAATTTAAATGTTATACGACATTATACTTGTTCTAACCATTAAGACGATATTAACAGTCTTTTATCATTAGGACGAATTGCCTTTAAACTGTCAAATACCAAGCGGTCACCGGTGACCGCAACCTATTGTTCTATAATTGTGTCTACAAAACCGGTACTCGACGAGTTAAAATAGCTTATCTTTGGAAAAAACTAGTGTTATCTTACTTTGTGTAATGTAATAACATATAATAGTATTATACAATATAATGAGTTTTGAAATTTTATACGCCATTGAATAACCGGGACAAACTTAACCAAGAACCGGAGCAGCGAAAAACGTAACAGTTTGCCGGGGCTCCGGTTCGAAGTGCAGCAGTAGAAACGGGGTGGTTTTTAGTCAGTAAGAGTCTGACACTCACCCTCGCCTCACCCGACGGGAGAAGTTATTAGATGATTTTCCCCCTTAAGAAAAACTAAAAAATTTGTAGACCCACGTTGGGCGCCAATAAACACTGACTTGAAATTGACTACAATTTTGTTCATTACATATCTGAACTAGTTCAATGTTGAGGGACAATGAGATTTAATATTAAATAATTTAAACAATTTATAGCTGACCAGTTTCATTTATTGTTTTTTCCAGTACATCAATCCGCGCGCCCATGTTGCTCCCGATGTTCCCCGCCTACTACATCTTTAATTCGTTGCTGTGTCTACTATTAGGTTTACATATGGTCTGGACCTGGCTTATATTGCAGGTCGCCTATAAGGCTATTAGTGCTGGCCAGGTAAGTTATAGTAGTTTTTCTAAAATATCTTATATCTTTTGCCTTCCTTCGTTAGAATATAGAATTTTTACTACATTATCCAATACTTCCCCTTAAATATATTTTTGAAAAAGTAACTAAATATATCTACAGTAGTTTAGATATGAAACCTTAACAAACAATCTCATTGTTGTCGTATGTATTATTATATTTCAGCGTTCATGTAAGTACCTCTTACATTTTCAGAGATTGTTATTATTAAAGCCATCATATTCTGTGATACGAAGGCAATTCTTTTGTTAACCACCAGATACGATTTGAAACTTTATAAACGTTGAATTATTATTTCGAATATTTACCTAATTTGTCCAGCATCAGCCATTACGACTAACTATCACTAAAATTATTGGTTCAATTTCTAGATGGAAGGTGATATCAGGAGTTCAAGTTCAGAAATAAGCGATAGTTCACACCAATCGAACCACAGCACGCCGAATCGTGTCAATAATAAAAAGTAAGTTGACAAAGTTTTTACCGCACTACAATTGCAGTATTTTTTTTGTCGATCATCAAATTATATTTAGTAATGGCACAGAAGCTAAAAATGTTCAATGCTATTTCGACTTTATTGTAAAGCAATAGAGTTGACAAAGGAATTTGTAAGATTGAGATAGCTTGATTTAATAGTGTCTAAACAAAAATAAGCATTAGGCGGAGAATGCAGAAATACTTAATGCGTCTTCGTCTTCGTCGTCGTTGAAGAAATATGTTATATACTCCGTACCACGAAGTAATAAACAAATGGAATGCTAACTCGCACATTGTTCCCCAGAATCAGACTCGTGAGATATACGCGAACTGCAGGAGGGACTCTCATTCGACGACCACCAACGTCTTAGGGAAAGGTCTCGAAACCCGGTGCTAACCGGCAAGTGAAATAAAAAACGTTAGTGAGGTTCCCTGGACAAAAGTTACTGCCATCTACCTGCATGACGCTATTCTAACGGCTATGACCCCGTGTGGATATTCTCATTGGTCGCATTATAATCGGCTAATAACCTCGATTCGATTTTTATTATAATTCTTATCATCGGTGAAGGCTGTGCTCTACAAACTTGCTTGCAGCAGGTTTCTTACGATTCCAGGTGTTGAATTTTAGTTTTTTAGTCATCATTCTAATTATTTTGATCCCATTATTTTCATATATCACTCCAGTAAAATGCAAGGTTTGTGCGAGCTTTGCGTTTGAATTTTGAACCCTATTTTTTTATTAATTATAACAGACTTTAGCATGAGTTTTCTACGAAGGTGGCGGTGCGATGCCGATGTTTTTATAAAGATTACTATTACCAGGGATTATAATTACATTGACAGACTTGTAGAAAAATCATCATTGTCATCACTCCACTAATGAATTATCTACTCTGTGACATAACCTCTAACCTTGGCTAAGTTAAGTATCTTTAATCGTGAATGTAATAGAAACCGAAATCAGTGTATAGAGATTTGTTATGGCTCTCGATAAGTCACGTGGTCAACTTAACGAATCTCCGTTCGTTTTATTTCGTTTTCTATGGTTTTAAAACACATTATATTCAACTTGGCTAATGGAACTATCCATTTAAAAATACTAACATTAATATTATGTCTTTGCAGAGAGACATAGGGTCAGGCCGACCGTCCAGGCGTTCTGCTCAGCGTCCGTGGCGCCACCTGGCGGCCACAAACATGGCTACATCAATCACTCCACGTTACGAGGTTGTAACTAGTATATCATTAATATTACAGGGGGCCACATTTATAGTTTGTATTTATAATTAATGGTGCCTTTTCTATTTAATTTTACGTCATCATCAGATTGGAGACGTCCACTAAAGAAAAAAAGCTTCTTTCTAAGGAGGGTTGCAATATCTCTCGGAATGCTTGGCAAGCTAGGGGAAATATTAGAAGATGCTACTTCCCATAGCAATGTTTCAAGCAAATTTTGTATTATGCGCAAATGTTGTTTTATATATTTTTTCTATTTCTTACGTAAAGTATGGTAGACCTGCTTTATAAAGCCGAGATGATTCAGAACAATTTATACTTAATAGTCGTTGTTGGCTGCACAAAACCTCAACCTTACAGAATTCAAACTCAAATTAACTTAAAATATTTCTCAGTAATGTGGCCCCAAAATGTTCGTCCTATTATGTTATTCATTCATTCACGAATGAACGACACGAGCTATATGTAAGTCCGTATTTATAATGAACACGTGAGATTTATAAGTATTGATAAACGTAAATATTTTCTAGCTAAGGAAGCTATCATGATTATCGATAACGACTCTATATCGAAATTTTTTATTTTATTTTTAAGCCCACAATATTCGATATTCCTTTATCGATAAATATGATGGCATCCCTATGTAGAAGAACAAATCGTGTATATTATGAATCTGGTTTTAATTTATATATTTTATTTTTTCGTCATGATGGTACATAAAAGTTAAGTACATAATCAACTTAAGATTCCTAATAAACGCAAATAATTTATTGCTTACGCTATTTACAGATTGATTATCAGAAAATAGTAATTATTATTAAATAAGCAATACCACACATTGAAAATGCTTTAATAGTCGAACAAATTACAAAAGTGACATTAAAATTTTGACTCCATGTTGTGAATTGAAAAAGTAAGGTTATATAAATAAATTGTGAATTGTTCTTGCGTAATTAAGTTACCAAGAAAGCAATACAATGATGATTCATTAAAATATAATATTAAAAAAAAAACATACCAAAAATGCGACCCACAACGGTGCTGAGAACGTTAAGCATTAGATTAAAAATGTAAGCATTTATTTTGTATTAGCTTAAGCGCTTTATACGTACTTATTCGTGGTAAGTGAAAAAGTATACTTCGCGATACGATAATATTTTTTTTATTTATCTAAGGTGATATTCAGTATCAGATATTTATTTTTAAATATGCTGTCTTGCAAAACTAAATTACAATGTCCCTATGTTATCTATGGATATGGATGAGTGTAAATTAAAAAATGCCGGTATAAACCCTAGAACTTCGTGTGAACGGTCTAAATGTATGAGAAATTTATTTTCTTGTTGTATTATTATTTTAAGCTAATATTATTCCTTATGCTCGTATTCCTTTTAATAATTGCATTGAAAAACACACCTTAATATCAATGTAATTAGGTGTTATATTCTTTGTTGCCATTCTAAAAGTCACAATCCTTCTAATTAGTATCTAGAGGTAAAATCAATTGGTACTATTAGGTACTTCGTGTAACTGCGCTTCGCAAGCAAAAAGGTGATTAAAAATAAATAATTGTTAAGCTAGTATAAACTTACACGTATTAACAATAAGGTACATTATTTATTGGGGGACCATGCAGTTGGATCATATTGATTTATCGATATTTTGTATACGTTGCGTAAATTATCATTATCAATATTAGTCTAATGACCCGTAGGGTAGGTGAAATTACTTCCTAACTTTCCTAATTTTTCCAAAAAAAATCGTAAAATATTAATATATAAAATCAGACACTAGTCTGATGCTATTTATTCAAATAAATGATACATTATTGTTGTTAATGACGTTCCCCTATTAAAATTATATTAGTAAAATTGCAATTGTGTATTACATGGGTTGTATAAATAGGACTCCTTTAGTCCTTATGTGCAGTGTGGTGTGATGATATTTCATAGTTAACACCACAAAAATATTTACAGTCAAACCAACTTACAAATAATAAATTATCTATATAAATAAAAAAGAACTTTCGTTCGTTACTCTCGGTAAAACTTGAGAATGGCTGAACCGATTTGGCAAATTTTAGCCTTGAAATTTTCGTGGTTTAAAAGATGAGAAGGTTTAAAAGCTGAGAAAAAGAATTCAGGGGGTACAAAGTTTACTGGGTCAGCTAGTTATATTTATAAACCACATGTAATATACTATTCCCTTAGATAGGATAGTGTAATAAAAATGATTATTATAAAAATAATTAGTGCCTAAATACACGCGCGCGTAACATGTCTTATTGAAATTCCAAAAATAGGTATAAAGTAATAATAATATGCGTTGATAGATGCTTTAGAAGTCTAGGCGGTGAGGCTTGGGACATAAAATTAAAATCATGATATCAAAAGAGCTGGTTAATTAACATTTTGATTTAAAAATGTCTACAAAATGTTATTGTTTGATTAGAATATTTTATGACTGATTAAACTTCAAATTATTTTTATATCAAAGCAGATGAACAAAAATGTTTTTTTTTAATTTATTATATTTTAACAGCCTGAAAAATAGGTGTAATAATGTTATATATCGTCCTTACACTATATTGGTAAAACACGTGAATCGCTCTGCTCTGTATTGTCAGAATGAGCATATTATTATGAGCAAATTAATAAATATTTTAAGATTCCTAGCATTTTAGATTCGCCTTATCACGCACTTAAGTGTCACAAATCAATGTAAATAAGTAAGTGCAAATAGTTTGTTGTTAGATACAAAATATTAATTACAATTTATATTCAAAAGTTCAGTATAAAATAACATAATATTAATCAATGAATCAAGTGCAAATGCAAGTATTGAGAATTATTGAAGAGTTTCTTAAATCTATTCGATGATCATAGATGTTATATTTCCACCCGTTCCTATATTTCTCAAACTTGAAAGCTTCAGATGCTTTGAGACGACCAAGATATTCAACTAAAAACTAATAGAGGTAAATTGTGCTTTTCTAAGATATTGGCATACAAGAATATCGTAAAAATTAATTATCTATTAGTATAATTTTAACTAAACTTTCTCCCGCCGATACCGCTAGTGTCGTCTGGTGTTATCTAATTTAATAATATAATATAAATAACGAACAAAATATAAACCATATCATTTGACATAATGTACATTTATTATTGCACATTTGTTAGATAGTTGAATAGTGATACCGATTTATTATTTAGTGGAATGTCGAGTGACTCCGATTAATAGTTGTTAGTCGATTAATCGATATTCGAACACCACTAATGTTAAGTAAACTATGTAAAGTAACAATCGATACTATCGAATACACCCAAAGACGCTTTATGAAGCTTAAAAATAAATAAATAAAAAAATTTAATAGTGTATAAGAATATTTATATTATTTACAATCGTAATCAAGGCGTTTATAATATTATTTAATTTTATAACTATGTTATTTAGTTTTGATATTTAAAAGAATTGTTCGTTATATGCATGATGGCAGAATGTACAATAGTTTTTGCATTTTACGTGCATTGAAGCTAATCTTTATTATAGATTTATTGTTGCGTTTTTAAAAATCGTTTTATGATGCTCTGCGAAATGATTGTGAAAATTATTAAATTGTACAATATGAAAAGGTATTCCTTCTTTCTAACCTACCAATTACGGTTTATATTTTCCAATTTATCCTTTGTTAAATCTATTATTTTTTATATGGACATTTTATTTGAAAATTAAAAAAAAAATTGTCGCAGCCAAGGCAACACCGTGGTGTTAATTTACAATTTTGTATTATACAATAAATTTATTTTTATGTGTATGTAAGTGTTATTGCAGTTTTATATAAGCATTATGTTCCAAAAAGTATTTATTTCACATTACAAAATGGTACTTATGAATTGGTTGCTAATAAACTAAAGTATACCAAGTATGGGATATATATAGACATTGCTCTTAAGAAAAAAAAGGTAAATTATAACTCTTTTCTAAATATTATTATTATTATTCTGCAATACTTCAATCAAAAATATAAATGGGACAGGCTAGATACCACAAATTGTTTATTTTTCGTTTGCGTTCGCATTTACGTTTTTTGGAAACACAAAACTCAAAGTGGTATAAATCATCGATTTGAACGTATAAATTAATTATTTAAATGTCATATTATTTGCTTACTGATTAAACATGTCAACGTTCATGGAATTGAAAGTACATGCGTAATATATGTAGGCTAAAATGGCATAAATCTGAGACTTTGTTTCTGCTTTTGTTCTGAATATTTTATCTGTGGTATCTAGCCTATATTCGACAGCGATAAATTTGAATGATTGTCGTGGCGCGGCGAAATTGTTAGCACCATCGATATATAAATTATATTTTTTTGTACACGCAATGGGTCTCAAACCGTAAAGAGGTTGTTGTCCCACACTTAGCAATGCTGATATTGTTGGAGGGCTTAAACTCATGCTAAATAAAAAATATTACTCAAAAAGATAGTGTTACCAAATGCAAATCGTTTTGTCACAAAAAAGCAGTTATTTAAAATTCACGCTGTCTTATTATGCCTAATTTTTTATGTGTCATGTCGTGTCTAAAACTGTGCTGTTACCACTTACCCTTTCAAACAACCAAATAATGTACAAATAAAACATTATCATGATACGTTGGTGCCTTTCACTATATTTTAAAAGTTGTTAATATATAGGTAACGTTTAGAAACGTTTGTAAAATATAAGATGAACAAAATGTATGTTGAAAAGTATATTACCTTATTTTGTATGTGTTGATCTCTGTCCTAATTGCATTTGTCGTCAAATTTATTTTTATTATCACCGTTTTTTATATAAATTATAATTAAATGTGCGTATTATTGATTGTTGTTTTTGGTGTAGGTTAACTAACTTTTTGTTTCATACACAAGATTAGTCACTGGGCCCATTCCAGTCATCGGAATATTATCGTTGGAATTTGGATACCATGATTGGATACTGTCTGAACAAGTTAAGACTTTTCCGCGTAAACTGACATTTCATGACATTTTTTAATGGCAATAGTCAATGTTCCATTTTCGAATCTTAGTTGCCAGTGACTAATTTTGTGTAGAATGGGTATGTTTTTATATTTATAAACAACACATAACACATTACATAACATCACGCCTCTTATCCTCGAAGGGGTAGGCAGAGGTGCACATTATACCACTGTACAATGTAACACCCACTTTTCACTATTTTATGTTATGAGTCCCATGTAATAGGGGGTGAGCCTATTGCCGTATACCGGGCACAGTTCCAGACTCCGTGCTACTACTGAGAATTTTTTAAAAACCCAGTAATACTTTGCCTGACCCGGGAATCGAATCCGAGACCCCTTACCCGGCAGTCGCAATTGCGACCACTCGGCCAACGAGGCACTCTTTATAAACAAAAGAGGTAAATTGTTATTATGAGGTCGTCTATATGTACTGTGAATGTGATGCCGCGTGCGAGAATATCATAAACGAGTGTTGATTTGCAAAATAATTTCTTTTGTATGCGATGAAACAATAATAAATTGATACGAAATATAACATGTTTTATTTATTTAAAATAAATTATAATAGCTTAATGCATTGAAATTAATAGTATTTTTAATTAGGTAATGTTCTAATGCACCTAAAACTAGTAGCAGAAATATAGGGGAAAACTTAATAAGGTAATTTAAGAATTCCATTTGTTCCACCTTCATTATAATATTTTATTGAACAATAAATAATACAAAGTTCTCAACCGTCCTTGGTTCTCAAATAACTTGTTCCTAGAATATAAAATCTCGATGTTGCGAGATTAACGAGATTATAGGTGAGGAGGAGAAGGCTATTGTTTCTTTCAATTGTTATTTCATAGTTACGTACCTACATCAAAGTAGCTAAGCAGTGAGCTGCTTAAAATTCATTAAAAATACTAGTTTCTGTCTTCACGTCATCTTCATATCACTTTAGGCAGAAATCTTTTGTTCCACAAAAAGATAAATTCAAGATAAAAAACATGAAAATAAATGTTTATCGTATAATCCTATAAATATTTTTTTCAATTTATTCAAATGTTATGATATTTACAAAAAAAGACATACAAAAACGATAGGTATACAGAAATGTTATTTTATAATCCCGCAAGATCTCGCGAGATTTGCGTTCCCTACTTGCTCCAAGTAAATACCCAAAACAATATACATATATTTGGCCTTAATGAAATAAATACTGTTAAATCTTGCAGGACTAAGCCGCCGGTTTCACCACCTCTATGTAAGTACCTGATAAACTATGTGACAGATAGTTGATACAAATTACGTTCATAATTAAAATAACATGCAAGCAAGGCATACCTTCACTGATTAACCCTCATTTGCTTCTGCAAGTCTTCTTAACTATGGTTTAAAATATACATAAATAAAGAGAGAAGAGGCTGTAATGAAACGCACGCAAGTTGGTTAAACACTGACTTTTATTCAAACACCCTCACCTACAATTATCACGGAGTAATGACATACCGTCACTAATATACTACATCTCTTCCTTTCCGAAAAGCAATGCTCAATGATTACTAACAACTACTTAAAATTAATGTTACGTACATACTAACTAATATCTAACTTACATAATAACACATAATTTTTCCTTATTTATTCTTATAAAGTAATTGCCCTATTCCTTCCTATTTATACAACAATTTTTTCTAAGTTTTCTTATTTCTATAACCTATATCTATTCATTATATTGAAATAGATGATTCAGCATTCGTGCAGTTCTTTCTTTAGACCTTTCAATAGGTATCTCGTGAGGTGACGACGTACAAGACTGATCTCGACTACCAACTGGACTTTCATGGTACTCGCTGTTCGCTGGGCTTGCCTGCGCCCGAGTAGGAACCACGGTGTTTTGCGACCCTGTGGGTTCTGGCTTTCGTCTACGCCTACGAGACCCTGCCATTGAGATCACACTTGGTAACTTGCAACTAAATTCATTATCAGATGGTTGTCTCACAGTTTCTCTAATTATTTCTGCTGACGAGGCCGTACGCGTTATCAACTGACTTCGAGTTCGCCGATACCGTCCACCACGTTCGTCTTCTACAATGTACGAGCGCGGTTGAGCTGCTTGTGCCACTACGGTCACCGGTTTCCTGGCGCCATTACACACTAAAGTTGCCCTATCCCCTTGAGATAGTCGCTTAAGCGTGTTTGCCGATTTATCGTAATTTATTTTGATTTGTTCCCTCTTTGACATAATTGTTTTATAATTTTTTTCATTATCTACCCTCTCCGTTAGTAGTTTAGTACAGACCGGTAATCTAGTTTTCAGCCTTCTACCCATTAAAATCTGGGCAGGTGAGTCTAAGTCATGCCGCGGCGTAGTTCTGAAATTTAACAATGCTAAATTGAAATCTTGTCCCGAGTCTACACACTTCTTTAACATATTTTTAACTGTTTGCACTGTTCTTTCGCTTTTCCCGTCTGATTGTGGGTAATGCGGTGATGACGTTACATGCTGTATTTCCCATTCGCGCATAAACTTTCTAAATTCTTGTGAGTTATAAGCCGGACCGTTATCACTGACTAATTCTGCTGGTATACCATGCCTTGCAAACTGCTCTTTCATAAAAGAAATTACTTGCTTCGAGCTTATGCTCGTTAACTGTCCTACCTCAACGTAGTTTGAAAAGTAATCAACTAAAACAATGTAATTCTTTTTTTATACTCGAACGTGTCCGATGCTAGCTTGTGCCATGGCAGTGCAGGCACGCTATGCTGCAGGAGCGGTTGACGTCGCGGGCGAGGCGCGTGCAGTGCGCAAGCTGCACACGTGCGCACGATGCGCTCGACATCGTCGCACATTCCCGGCCAAAACATTACATCGCGCGCGCGCCTTTTACACCGTTCTATACCTAAATGTCCTTCGTAAACTCGTGACAACATGTCTTCCCGTAAAGAACGAGGAATAAACACTAATTCGTCCTTCAAAATGATTCCGTCTACATAATGCATTTGCTCATGATATGGCCAGAAAGCGTTCACTTGTTCATTTACATCGCGCCTATTTTTAGGCCAGCCTTTTGTTATGTATTTAATCAACCATCGACAGTCACTATCTAAGTCCGTTTCTTTTTGAATGGCCTCCAATCGTTAATATTTTTGCCCGGCGTATATACTACTTTGAAGTCGTATCATTCGTATCGTACTCTCAACATCATTCTTTGTAGCCTAACTGGTACCGAAACCAGGGGTTTGTTAAATAATGCTTCTAGTGGCTTTTGGTCGGTGTTCACGGTGACGTCAGTTCTCCCATAAATATACTGCTTGAATCTTTCGATACCAAACACAATAGCTAGCATTTCTTTTTCGATCTGCGCGTATCTAGTCTGAGTGTCGGTGAGCGTAAGCGATGCAAACTCCACCGGATGATCATTTTGTAGTAGCACAGCGCCCAGCGCGACGCTAGACGCGTCCACTGATACCACTAACGGCGCACTGTCACTACAGCGCTAGCACCGGTGCACTACCTAGCTTTGCCTTTAGCCTATCCACTGCTTCTTAATGTTGAGATTCCCAAGACCACTCCGAATCTTTCTTTAATAACGACCTTAAAACATTTACACTCTCTGAGTAATTAGGTATAAATTTAGCTAAATAATTGACCATGCCCAAAAACCTCTCGAGAGCCTTCCTATCAGTAGGATAGGGCATATCCATTATAGCTTTTACTTTGGAGTCGTCTGCCCGCATACCATTCGCGTCAAACTTGTGACCCAAGTAAGTAATTTCTGATACACCAAACTTGCATTTTTCGCGATTAAATTTTATGCCAATATCTTTAGCACGTCGCAGAAGACACTCTAATCTCTGGTTGTGCTCGTCTTTACTATGGCCCCATACAATTATGTCATCAATAAAAGATTCAACTCCTTCTAAATTTTCTAAATGCTGCCTAAGCTTCGCATGAAATACTTCTGGCGCACAGTTTATACCATATGGTAAACGCAGAAATTGGTATCGACCGAATGGTGTGCCAAACGTACAGAGATCAGCGCTCACATCGTCTATTTGAACCATCCAGAAACTACAGCGCGCATCTAACACGCTAAACACAGTAGCACCTCGCAATCGCGCGGCCAGCTCCGGTACCGTCGGGAGCAAGTACTGCGCACGTTGCACCGCCCGGTTTAATGGTCGCGGATCTAAACAAACACGAATACTGCCATCTTTTTTCGCGACTAAAACTATTGCATTTACCCATGAGGTTGGATGAGTGACCTTCCTAACTACACCCAAATCTTCCATTCTACACAATTCCTCCTTTAATTTATCCTTAAGACCGAATGGAATTTTCCTAATAGGACATATAACTGGTGTACGTTTTTATCTATTACTATACTATATTTGCCAGGTAATTTTCCCAATCCTTGAAACAATTCATTATACCTCTAGTTATCCAAATTGATTGTATTTATTTGATTTATTAATCCTAACGCAATACATCCCTCTAAACCGAGTACACTCTGACAAAACAAATCCACAACAACAAATGATAACACATAACTAGTTTTTCTAAACATAGAATAAATCTTGCCAATGCTTATAATTGATAACTGATTGCCTGTAAACGAATATACACGTTTTGTGAACGGTTTAAGGTTTGTAATAGATAACCCTAACTTCGTATAATTTACTTTAGAGATAACATTAATCACTGATCCAGTATCTATTTTTAATAAAAGTTTTTTACCTTGACATTCTATAATTTCTGTCCATTCCAATGGCGACTTGCATTGTTTTTTCTTATTATCTAAGGTGTTTATATAAAACCTTTGTTTCTGACTTTCTTCGTCACTATCACTATTTACGGTTTCTACACTGAGATTTAACACTTTGCGAATCGATTTTGTATGCTTACACACTCGCGAAAAATGACCTTTCTTTTCACAAACATAACACTTTACGTCACACGCCGGACACCGCTCGCCACCGAGACACCGCACGCTGCCGCATCGCTCACAAGCGACAAGCGGCGCGCGCGCTGCTCGCGCTCCGCCGGCTCCGCGCCATCCTCCGGCGCGCCGCCCGCCTCGTGGTCTGCGGCCGCCTTGCACAGCATCCACTTGCACCCCCTCAGATGCACCGTCGATGCACTTACTCTCCTCCTTGGACATCTCTGCCGCCTGACAGATTTGTATCGCTTTGGATAGCGACAACTCGTCTGTGCGGATAAGTCTATCTCTCACCGTATTGTTTACAATACCACTTTTTTTTTTTTTTAAAGTGGGGAAAATCATCGAATGACTGCTCCCGCCTGGGTAAGGCGGAAGGGAGTGTCAGACTCTTACTGACTAAAAACCACCTCGTTCCTTCTCCTGCACGTCGAGCCGGAGCCCCGGTTACCAGTTAGGTTCTCCGCGACTCCGAATCGGCATCGGCCCTTTGGGCCCCATCTGTGGTGGTCTGATGGCTCTTTGAGGCGCGCGCTGAACGCGATGCGCCGTACGCTCGGGTCTGTTTCTGGTCGGACGGGGAGCATGTCACGGCACGGCAGGACACGGTATGTCAATATATGACATACCTCGTTTGAATAAAAGTCAGTGTTTAACCAACTTGCGTGCGTTTCATTACATGGTGTCCGAAGTGGGATCTTTTTAACATTAATTGCGGGTTAAAAAGTTATTTTAGTAACAATAAACTATTATTCTAAGTGTCGTTGTGTACAAGAATAATAAATATGGAGCGCACGTCCTCCAGTGGAATTATCGCTCGACGGTGGTCCGGCCGCACGGTCCGACGCGTGGCATAAATGGCGGAAACAGTTCGAGGTTTTCCTTAAAGCATCTGGAGTGAGCAAAGAGCCTAAGGAAGTTCAGGCTAGTTTGTTGGTTAACCTCATCGGATCAGCTGGTTATGAGGCTTTTACAACTTTTACGTTTGAAGGAGGTGAAAGTGAAGACGATATTCATTGAGTATTAAGGAAGTTCGATAAATATTTCGGCACGAAACCAGATATCACAGTGCGGCGGTTTAAATTCTTTTCACGCGATCAGGAAGAGGGTGAAAACATCCATCAATATGTAACCGCATTGAGGGTATTGAGTCAGCAGTGCGAGTTCAGTGAATTGCACGAGAGCCTGTTGCGTGATAGGATTGTATGTGGTATTGTAATATTTGTTATACGCCGGAGGTCATACGCCGGAGGTTATACGCCGGGGTCGTGCGGTCCATGGCCCTCTACGGCGCCCCTCATGACGGACGCTGCTCATGGCACAGAGGGTCATGGCGATCCGAATGATCCGCGGATACCGCACGATCTCTGGGGAGTCGGCGAACCTCCTTGCCGGATTACCGCCGTGGGATCTGAAGGCGAAGGTGCTCGCGCGCGTGTACATCATGCGCGCGGAGGCACGTCGTCGGGGCGAAACTCCGCTGCCGCGCCAGATAAGTGCGTGGCGGGATTAGCTCGATAAGGATGGCGCGATCTCATGGCGGAATGGCAGCAACGACTTTGAGGAGTGGCTTGAGAGACGCTACGGCGTCCTCACCTACCGCCTGACGCAGGTCCTCACCGGACATGGGAGTTTCGGGAGGTACCTGTGTCTGATGGGGCGGGAGGAAACGTCCGGGTGTCATCACTGCGAGGACCGCCCTGAGGACACGGTAGAACACACTGTCGCGGAATGCCCTGCGTGGGCTGAGCACCGCCGTGTCCTCAGGGAAGTGATCGGCGATGGCGACCTCTCGCGTCCGGGCCTAGTGCAGGCCATGATGCGGAGCGAGGGGGACTGGGATGCCGTCTCCTCCTTTTGCGAAGCAGTCATGCTAGCTAAGGAGGAGGCGGGACGCGTGAGGCAGCGGAGCGCTGCCTCTTCGCAACCCAGCCATCGCGAAGGACACACCGGGCGTCGGGGATCGCGGAACGATCTCCGGCCACCGTAAGCGCGGGCCTGCGGACGGCGAGCATGGGTGGCTCCCCGTCCGACCAGAAACAGACCCGAGCGTACGGCGCATCGCGTTCCGCGCGCGCCTCAAAGAGCCATCAGACCACCACAGATGGGGCCCAAAGGGCCGATGCCGATTCGGAGTCGCGGAGAACCTAACTGGTAACCGGGGCTCCGGCTCGACGTGCAGGAGAAGGAACGAGGTGGTTTTTAGTCAGTAAGAGTCTGACACTCCCTTCCGCCTTACCCAGGCGGGAGCAGTCATTCGATGATTTTCAAAAAAGATCCCGCTTCGGACACCATGTAATGAAACGCACGCAAGTTGGTTAAACACTGACTTTTATTCAAACACTAATATACTACAGAGGCTTTGTTCAGCAGTGAGCATTTATAGGCTGTTGATGATGATGATGATGATGATGATGATGATAATGATAGGTAGATCGGGAAACGTAGCTGCGGACAAATTACCGCCCAGGCACCACTCATAGTAGGAGAAGGAACGGAGTGGTTTTTAGTGAGTCAGTGTGACACGCTCTCGCCTCACCCAAGGCAGGAGAAGTCATTGTACGATATCCCACTTCAACAAAATGCATTAGGTATCTATAAATTAAAATTTTACAAAGAAAGGTCTACACCGTCAAAGAATATTTCGACAAAAAATTGCTATGCTGATAGCATATAATATTAACACTGTTATAACTTGTATAACAGAAAGTAGTTTTAAGGACGAATCTGTGATGTCTAGATTGTCTAACAGCACAGAGACACATTTTAATTTGAGTTTAAGAACAACATAGAATCATGTCAACACGACTTTAGTTTTCGATGTACGAATTCTCTAGAAATTATAAAGGTTTTTAAAGAAATCAAGACCAAATCAACGGAGGATCTTTGGGGATTATCGGTAAAAGTTTGCAAGTCACTCATTTAAACTGTAGCGCCATATCTGGCTGTGACTTTCAATAAATATATAGGTGACGGTGTTTTACCTGACCTAATGAAATGTAGTAAAGTTATTCCACTATTTAAAAGTGGTGACACTAAAGAACCTAACAACTAAAGGCCAGTGTGTGTTTGCAGGTTCTCAGCAAAGTCTTTGAAAAGTTGATGCTGTCTCGGATGCTTCATCATTTTAATAAACATTTTACCTTTCACCAACAACAATACGGTTTCACTAAAGGTCGTTGGACCACTGACGCCGGTGTCACTTTGATTAAGGAAATATTTGGTGCTTGGGAGGAAGCACAGGATGCTATTTGTGTCTTTTGTGACCTCTCAAAAGTATTTGATTGCGTTGACCACACTTTTGCTTAAATTAGATCACTACGGGATAAGAAACTCTACGCTCCGTCTTATGAAAGCTTATTTAGAAGAATTATAGTTAAAGGTTCATGTTAACGGTATTAACCCACAGGGCTTTGGGATGAATATAGTTAATATTGGGTGACTTTCTCTTTTTTAGTCTATATAAATGATTTGCCATTTATAAATATTCAATAATGAACCAAGAATGGTGCTTTTGGCAGATTATATATAAATATATATGATACATCATTAATTTTTAAAATAGATCGACGTACAAATAATCTTGACGACGTAAACAGCTCCATTCTTCGAGTGCATAACTGGTTCACCATTAATAATAATCTGACACTTAACGAGAAAAAACCAAATGCGTAGTAACGATTGTGATATTGTTTTGAACGGTCAAAAGTTAGAATTTGTCGACGAGACGGTATTTTTAGGCATTATGTTAGACAATAGGCTACAATGGGGTCCGCATATAAAGGCGCTTTTGGGGAGGTTGAGCTCTGCTGCTTTTGCAGTTAGGCAGATTAGACAGCTCACAGACGTAGATACAGCAAGGCTTGTCTTTTTTGTTTTTGCACAGCATTATGTCGTACGGCATTTTGTTGTGGGGTCGAGCTGCAGAAATAGAATCAATATTTATTCTACAAAAGCAGGCTATCCGAGTAATATATGACTTACGCCGTTGCAAATCGCTGAGAGAATTGTTTAAAACGATAAATATTTTAACGGTGCCCTGTCAATAAATATACGAAAATATAAAGTATATAAGGAAAAATAGGCAATTGTTTGAAAAAAGAAGCGATAGACACAATTTTAATACTAGAGGGAAAAATAAGTTAGCAGTACCGCAATTCAGACTGTCCAAGGTACAGAAATCCTTTATGGGGTTAGGTATTAAATGCTATAATAAAATACCAAACAGCATACTAAATCTCAATGAAAGTAAGTTTAAAACATATATTAAGCGCGAATTATGTAATCAAGCTTACTACACACTGACAGATTAAGTTGAAGATAAGAATGCTTGGCAGCATGTTGGTTTGGCTCCACTGGACAATACTCAAATGTAGTCAGTAGTTAGATTCCAATAGTAGGAAATTTAATACTGTTATTCTAATGTAGACAATCTAGTTTCCAAGGCATCGAGCATTTCTTTCTTTATTGAAACAAAGAGTTTCCTTTTTCTTGTATAGAAGCACTATTTTTAAGGATTGTCAGTATGCATATGGGAGCACCATGTTAGACTATAAGATTTTTTTATTTATTTATTTTAGTAAGTTTCGTAATTAGTATAATGCGTCAAGCGTGTCTTTGCATTGTTCTCACATATACGTACAGTATTGGAATATGTATCAGAGACATTGTAGAATATACTTTTTTAAAAAGAGTAACGAATGGAGTTTCTTGCTCGTTCTTTTCCATTCGAATCTACATTGTGGAATGAGCAACTAGCTTACGTAGTAACTAATCTGTAACCTAGTAAAGTAAGTAATCTGTGACCTAGCTTCACCTAGCTTCACTGACGGACTGACTGACAGACTAGGATTTATTTTATTTTTCTTGACGTTTCAAAAGTACCAAATTATGGTTTAATTAAAATAAATGCTTTGACTTTGAATAGAGTAGGTACATATAGCTATATAGCTGAGCTCCAGCCTTTTGCATTGCGACGCATAATGGGTTTTTTGTGTGTACCTACCTGTATTCTTGTTTTGTGTCGTGGCGTATTAAATGGTTTTTCTTTCTTTCTATATACCTACCACAGTTATGGAATTAGACAAGAGCTCAGTACCTAAAAGGCCTCATCATTATCGTCATAGAAATCCATTGCTGGACATCATCAACCTCTTCCATGGAGCGCCGTGCGTGACACAGATTCCATCTCGGCACCACCCTCCGCATATGTGACCATAAAACATGTCAAAAAAAAATTGGCAATTATTTAAACAAAAAAAAATGATATTTAATATCTGTTAAGGTTGCGTGTTTTTCCTATGTTTACCTAATTTGAATTTTCAAAACAGGTTTTTTTTTATTGACCTTGCACGTCTATTTATACAACTTCAAGTATTATATAGTTATGCAATATACTGTGGACCAAATTAATATCTTATTAAAATGTAAACGAAGTCGGGTTAAAGGCCGTCATAACACTAATATTATTTCGGAACAGGACGAGTCTGTCGAGGCATCCTTAGTTAGTTTTAAAAAGATGAAAAACACATTTTACCTATCTAAAAAAATAATTTACGACGCAATACATTGTATTTTGTTTTGAATTTAGAATTTTTGTCATGAATTTAGACTTCTTTAGCTCTCTCTCTCTTCTCTATCACCATGAACACCATGATGTAAGCCTCCTTTAACCTTCAACGTCCTCCATTCGTGTCTGTAGGTTATCTTTCAAAAATATTGTCCCGCAGAACTGCGCAGCCTGCACTAGAACTTTCTTCTGTGTCTTGAGTGCGTTTGTAATAAACATACCTACACTCACAGAAATATTCTTCTTTAATATATCTGTGCCTACACCTGAAACTACAACTTGAGGATCACTTGAGGAGTTGTTCCGTGCGGCAACCGAACATGTTACAAGTTGCGTCGCAGACTCGCGACCGATTACCCAGCCAGCAGCCACTGCGACAACCGTAAAGTCAAAAACATTAAGCTCTTTGCAGTCTAGTACTACCTTCTTCACATCATCTTTTCAGCACATATCTGGTCTCCTTCGTAAGCGTTTAGGTAAGTATTGCTCCACGGCTGCCATTCCCGACGTTCGCATTAAGACTTTTTATTCCGGGCAACATGCCCTGCCCATTTCCACTTTAGGTGCGCTATCTATTTCGTCAGATCTGCGACTGCTTGTTTTTAATGCAAATTCATTTGTTACTTTATCGGTTTGGCAATGTGATACTCACTAGTTTCCTTTCTACACCCTTTCGCACCATTTCCAGTTTATTAGTAGTACTGTTTTTAAATTGTTGGAATTTATTGGAATTTCGACACAGATCCTACAGTCACATAGCATTAGCACCTAAGTGCTAAGAGCCAAAAGCTTGATTAATCCTACGTTATTATTAGGAATAGTACTGAGTTTATTTAATGATCTCATCTCATCCATGGTGATGGAGGATGTCCATCATTTGTTGGTGGAATGCGTCAGGACCCGAGCTGCTAGAGAGGTGCTGATGAATAATTTTAAAATTAATTTGATAGATGTTGGTTTTGTTCAAAGTATATTATCAGAGCCTGTCTCGAATGCAGCTATTTTACTTTACAAAACAGTATATAAGGTCTTTAAGTCGGAATAGCGTTTAATTCATGTATTAGTTTATGATGGGGCTGGCGTGGTCGTATTGTGACCAAAAGCCCCTAAATATATAGCAGATATTAAAAAAAAAAAATCTCATCCATAATATGTGCACCTCCGCTGATTACATTAGTTCTTCGCCGCAAAAACATCAAAGGCAGCTAGGTTTTCGAAAGAAAGACTAGAGAATTTGGGATTTCCATTACACTAAAACCATTCCGTGGGTGGTCACCGTAACTAGGTAAGTACTTATCTTATCTACAGAAGTAGGTATTACAGCTAAGTGATTCATATACAACAGATAGCAGTTATCTACCGATTGTCCGATGATTACAGGCAGTGCTGTAAATACAGGGTGGCAAGTGGACAAAATGCCACGGGCCCCCACTAGCAAGGGGCCCGCTTTCAGAGGTTTTCAAATGAACTTCTCTTGTTTTTATAGGGATTAAGGGCCCATCCGATATATATATATATTTGTCACGGGCCTCAAACGCTATAGGCGTAACAACTTACGCCACTGATTTTGTATAGAAAAAGGGTCTTTTTTAAGTGAGGGAAAATCATACCATGACTTCTCCCGCCTTATGTGAGGCAAGAAAAAAAATAAGTTTTTGATAATAGGTAAACGCGGATTAAAGTAATTAATTAACGCGAAGTAGATATAATTTGAACGGTGCCCGATATCCAGTCCAATTTCGCGGTTTCCTTTTTAATTCTAAATAGTAACATGTATCCATACTGCATTATCTGCATAGGTGCTGATTAAGTGTTTATATGTATTTTATGATCGCGATTAGATTAGATTAGGGCTCAAGTATACTCGTCGAGTACCGTCATTATAGACACAATTATAGAACAATAGGTTGCGCCTTGCGGTCACCGGTGACCGCTTGGTGTTTGACAGTTTAAACATGATAATACATTACATAAGTATTTTTGGTTATGATTAGTACCTGCTTCAGAACTGAAATACAAATTTTCCATTTACATTCATTCAAAAAACTATATCTAATATCCGCGTTCAGTCAGCGCATCAGTCAGCCTTAATAAACAGTGTACAAAATTAAATAATATTGCTTCTTGATTCGACGCGCCGACGTGACTGACGTAGGTACATACCTACACATTTTCGGACCTCGTGATTACAATAATATTAATTAAATTAAAATACTTAAAAAAGTATTCCAAATAAGTGATTCTTATAATTTTACTATTAAATAATTTTAATTATATTTATGGGCTGTTACTAAAATGGATACGTTGAAGTGGTTATCAGAATTATTTTGGGATGAACGCTGGTGGCTTCCTAATGGAGTAAAGTGGGCTGACGTGACCAATGGACCGGACAAAACTGTGTTACACCCTGATATAACTGACTTCTACTATGTTATACCTTTGGCGATTGGCTTACTCGTCCTAAGGTATATATTGAACATGTAAGTACCTATTTTTTTAACCGACTTCAAATAAAGAAGTAGTTCCTTAATTTGACCCATATACGTATGTTTGTGTGCCATAATAATTAAAAATAATTTATTAGCACTGATAGGTTAGAAGTCGGTGCCATAAGTTCTAAACAAATTATTCATTATAACCTTAATAGATGCCTAATATAAAGCTGTTGACAATTTTGTAACCATAAATTATATCATTTTGGTATGCACTTTTGTCATCGACTTCTAACCTATTAGTGAGTTTACTTATCAGTAATAAATTCGTTTATAGTTTTTTGAAATCGTTTATTTTCGTTCGAAGTTATTTAAAAGTACATACATACTGAAAAAAAAACTTCTTTTTATTTATGATTTTGAAATTGCGCGCGGAAACAGTAGCCGCCAAGCTATTTCGACTTTTTTGGAAAATAATGAGTTTATAACCTTTATTTTAGGTGTCTTGTGCCTGGATGATTAAGTAAACTTAATAACTAGACAATTTCTACTAATCTTCGCAAAGCACGACAATGTGTTTAATCGGAATGACGACGCCACGTCGCAGCCGAATATTTATGATATTAAAAACAGATGAAAGAAAAAGGAGAGGGTACTATGCTAGGATTTTTTTTTTGTTTGTTCACCTATTACTTCGTCAGTTGTGAACCAATTTTCAAAAAACTTTGTTTTGTTTGGAAAGTTACACTTCCGAAAGGGTCCCATTTTCACCAGATCAGGATCTGAAGATGGAATTCTAGGGAAACCGAGGAGAACGTTCGAAAATTGTAGGGGCGAGCAATGCGCCTATTATTAAAGATTTATAAATACTAAAATTTTACAAGTATAAGTATACACCATACAACTGATGATGGAGCAGACAGACAGTTGAGGGAACTCCTCAACGGTATACAGTAACTACATTGTGTAGTCGACCTGATGATGGAGCAGACAGACAGTTGAGGGAACTCCTCAACGGTATACATTAACTACATTGTGTAGTCGACCTGATGATGGAGCAGACAGACAGTTGAGGGAATTCCTTAACGGTATACAGTAACTACATTGTGTTTGAGCTTACCTAATTCATTTTTATTGATGAGAACTTCAAGATTGATATAAGTAAACTCGTTTTAAAAAAGCGCGTAATAACCTGTTACCTCTGCTTAATAATAATCGGCATGGTATGATGAATTAAATATATTTTTTTCAATACTGACTCTACTAATTTTATGATTTTTATTGATCGGCGACTCGAATAATTAAGGTATTAAAATCGTGGCCTCGCAGATAATCGACTTGTAGTGGAAATATCATTCCGTTGAGTTTCATCATATGAGTGAAGCTACCGGAGTATCTTTCCCAAAAAGCGGGTAACACTCTTAACACTCGGATGTTGCGAGTGTTCATCCAATGATGAAAGGATAATCCATGGGTGGCACCTACCTCTTAGGGAAAAATACTAGACAATTCATAAAATCACCCCTTTTTGAACTCTTGGCACTTGGACGTGGACCGCTAAATAAATTCTTTCTGGAACTCCCATGGTGAGATACTTCTTTAGGCACATTCCTTCCAATTTCGTACGTCTCCTGTGAGCCTCACTGTGCACGGCGACACCTGACCTCCGAGCAATCGTCTCCTTTAAGGTCCCTATGTAGGAAGCTAGCCGCTAGATTACCTACTTATTTTAAGCAAACATGACCTATTGCTTAACTCATGACTTACCTAGGTGATCACGTAGACCAAGATCGAATTGTTTTTTTTATAAATATCTACCTGACTAGCTTCTACCAGCGTTCCCGTGGGATAATAGTAATTTTGTTTTTCTTTTCTATTAGTAATTTAATTCTATTAATAGCATCTAATTCAGACTGAACTTGTAAGTACAAATTATATTAATTAAATAAGTACAAATTATACCCGGACCTAGGCTTATAGGTATGTAACTATGTAGGTAGTTAGGTAACCATAAAATTATCGATAGGTAAGTACGTGACGTAATATGCATTTTCTGTCTTCCTCGAACAGGTTTTCATGGCATTTAATTAAAAAAATATATAATCATAAAATTTTAGGATACAAGCAACTTTTTGTACTCAAGTATTAGAAATGATCGAGCTATGACAAAAAACCAAATGTTTGACATTCTTTGAATAAGAATTTAAACAATGGCTGAACGTTTGATGCCCTGTTTGATGTGCCTTTTTGCGAAACGTCTGTGGGCGCGTGGTCAGCATTTGGCCGCCAGACGAAACCAAGTTTAAAGTTAACTCAATGCCACTGTACAATGTAGCTCCCACTTTTCACTATTTATGTTATAAGTCCCACGTAACAGGGGTGAGCCTATTGCCATATACCGTTTGGTATTTCACAATTCTAAACTCCGTGCTACTACTGAAAATTTTTGTTTTAAAAAACCTAGTCATACTTTGCCCAACCCGGGAATCGAACCCGAGACCCCTTGCTCGGCAGTCGCAATAGCGACTACTCGTCTAACGAGGCAGTCGAACCGTTAATGATTAACTAACGATTTTTAACTGCTGGCGGCAAAACGCTCAAAACGCGCCCACTACTAGGGTCAATGTGTATGTGTCTGCTTTGTAAAAAATAGATTTCTCAATAGTTTGGTCTTACCACGATTGTTATTTGCAGATACTGTTTTATACCTCTCGGCCTAGCTCTAGGCATTCCTAACAAGAAGAAGAGAAATCTCCGACACATACCTGCGTTAGAGTCTGCATATCGGAAGAATGCCCTCATCAAAGATGTAAGTACCATAAAACAGCCGAATTGACGGTTAAGATAAACTAAGCGTTCATGGTCGGCAACGCACCTGTGACTCCACTGGTGTTACGGATGTGCGGCGCTGATCGCTTACCGGTGCGATCGCGCGCAAGTGATCCGTCTGCTCGTTTACGTCCTATTCCATAAACAAAATCTTAGGATGTTGTACTTATAGAATTTATTTATTACATGATAATATGTAAATACCTACATCTGTTGTTTTTCGTTCTGAAAATTAAATCAATATAGAGCATATCTCGTGCCATATGACTAAGGTTACGCCCATTACGGGACAGAATAGAATTTTATTTTCTGTGAACTGTGCGAGACTTTGCCTCACCATTTCTTTTCTAATTACCCATATTCTGACAGTTTGAGTACTTGTGCGGCCTACGCAAATGTTCTTTGGGTTGGTATTGTTCGTCGAATCAGTCAGCCTCATCTGTTAATTGAGCTGACTGTAAACTGACACATGCGTACTGCCTTCAGAACAGGTCCGCTCAAACTGTTATGGTTCTTTAGATGATGAGGGGTCGTGTCCAGAGAGAAGTAAATAAATCGAGTACTAATTAATACACTTTTAATTTCTGACTCCAATTAAGGTTACATACAATTTAGTACGGTCACAATATTTAGTAGCGTGCATCTGTAGTGCGATATACGGGACAACTGGAGAGGCGAACACAATGCAAGTACAGTGTGAACAATATTGATGCGTGAACAATTAGAGTAGGTCCCACTACAGTTCTTTCCTCAAAAGGCCACTACAGAAAGAACTGGCACGGTTCTCACACATAATCTGTTATACATATTGTCTGGACTTTAAAAGAGACAGACCTCTGAGTTTGTTTCGGCATTTCTTCTCAGAGTAGTCAGTTAGGAAATGTCGACCTCATCGTTCGCTTGATAAAATTGACGTGTAAAAGTGCTGCCTTGTAGCCTATTTGCAGAAATAAATTCACTTGTTTCACTTGTCACTTCTATTAGATGGTCATGAAGATTAAGATTGTGTAGTAAAGAGATATACAAACGGGGCAAGCTAAATATAACCAATTTCAAAAAATCGCACTAGGCCCTCAGATGATATTTTGCTAAGATGGTATTTTGCTGCTTCATATAGTTTTATGTAAAATGTAAAACTAACATAAGATTAATACATAGTTACTCCGATGGTGAGATTTGGTGGTTGGTGTGGTCAGTGGTCACAAATGATCCATTGCACACCAGAGAATATCGATACGGGTACCATAAGTCTTCGCCTTTGATTACCATAAGAAAATTATTAAAATAAAAACTTCATTTAGAAAAAACGACTAAATAACCAAAAAAAAAACTAAAGGTAAAAACTAATTAAGAAACAAAAAATCACTAATATTAGCTTAGTCATATATGTACTGATAAGTTACTCGCCCACTGATAGGTAAGAAGTTGTGTCTTCAAAACTCCCATAGCTCTTGGCTTTCTAGATCTGAGTTCGCTATCTACAGCTTCCAAACTATACATTTCAGACAACGGCTCTCGCCAAGCAGTTGGACATGTCAGAACGCCAAGTGGAACGATGGTGGCGCCTCCGCCGCAACCAGGATAAAACTTCTAGCCTCACAAAATTCTGTGAACATGCATGGAAGACTTTCTACCTCCTCTTTAGTACACCCACAGTGTACTACATAGTGTGGGACAAAGATTGGTTCTGGGACCTCGATAAGTGTTACACTAATTTCGGAAAACATGTAAGTAGTTTTTCGATAAATGTTCACTTGTACATGGCACTCATGTTCATCTCATCACGGACTAGTTTCGAACCACACCAGGACCCTTAACTATAAGTATTTGCGACCACATTCACGTTACGCTTATCACCATCATAATCATGCTTCGTGTATTATTATACAAATAAAAGTATACAAATAAGAGAAATCTTTATTATTTTCTAGGAACTAACGATGGATATTTATTGGTTCTACCTGGTGACAATGGCGTACATGATTTCTTTGACGATCACCTATTTCTACGACGTGAAACGCAAGGACTTTTGGGGAATGTTCGCACATCACATAGTGACAATCTTGTTACTGTGTATCAGCTGGATTATAAATGCTTTCAGGATCGGGATAGTGGTTATAGTGCTGTTGGACCTCACTGAAATTTGGCTTGAGGTAGGGCATTTCTTTGTTATTTTAACAACGAACATTCTGTACATATTGATATTTTAATGTACCTAGTCTTATTAATGGGTTTTGCGCTCTCTCGATGGCGCCTCCAGCGATTACAGGCGATTTTATAATTTGGATAATTTTGCAACATATACAATAGTTTTCTGCTATAATATTTGTAGAATTATGTTTCTAATTACATATTTGTGTTTTAGTTTGTGAAAGCCATAAGAAGAGCATATTTCGAGAAATTGGCGACATCTCTTTTTATTGGATTCGTGCCTGTGTGGTTCTATACAAGGATGTATTTGTTCCCACTGTACTTGTATAGGTACGTATTTAATTTATTTTTATATAATTTTATATTGTTTTATTTAACTACATAAGTTTACTCAATTTTATCCTGATGTAATTAAGAATTGTAATACATTCTGTAGGGGGCATCCACCCCACTCAGTTTTCGGAAAACATTAATCCTTTTTGTAATGAACGAGGTTAATGACCAATCGCAGATATTCTCAAATACATACAAATTGAAAACAGTGTTTTTAGGCACTAATGTTTTTTATTGTTTTTTTTTTTTCAGCACCGCAATCCGTTCAATGGTATTTTGGGGACATATCGTCGCTTTATACGTGGTGAATGCAATGCTGTTTGTATTGTTCTTCCTATGTGTGTACTGGTCGGTACTGATAGTCAAAGTTGTATTCAATACCTTCAGTTCTGGGGTAAGCTCTTTATCTTTTTTTCTGTTTTACCAATGTACCTAAAAGAAAAAGACAAAATAAAACGTTGCCCCCACACTACGATTTTCTCCTGTGTCGTGGTTGCGTTTACAAACATACAATTTCACATACACATGGCATCCAGATTCAAAATAACAATTTGTGGATCACACAAACCGGTGCTTCCGAAGCGAAGCGAATCCGCTAACCTTACATGGCAGCCAGTTCCCCAGCAACCGCACCAACTGTGCAGTCATATCTTTGGTTACTACATAATATAAAGCAAAGTCACTTGTTATGACGGGGTGAAACCTTTAGAAAGTGGCTAGCTTTTGGGGAAAGCTTAGGGTCTGTGGAATTTTTACTTCACGAATACTACCTCGGTGTGGCCACTATTAACACCTACAAGGGAGCACCAGGTCTTCTAAATAGACTAGCTGGAATATCCCCAGGGAGATTTGCTTCCCACTGCCCAGTCCCATCGACTTACTACATTATAGATCTTATTTCCGATGTTTAGAGAATCATTTATGTGAAAAAATGTTGTGAATTTTTCGTAATCGGGGATTAAGCAGTTAAGCCTCGCTATGCACTGTAATATTTGATAACTATGCCAACATCGTCTTCTCTGAGGTTACTGACGAATAGAATCACCACTCTAAGCACCCGTAGCCCCAAAGGTTCATCTCGACGAGGTCTCGGATATCACTTCTGCCTGTTCGTAATGAACTTAAAAAATCTACCTAACTAAAAGTTCACCAAAGAGCACCAAAAGAAAAGTCAATTAATGTAAATGTGATTTTCTAAAAAAGATTTCGGGTTCAAACCCCGGGTCGGGCAATGTGTTATGGAGTGCCTATTTTAGGGAATCTAGAATCTATCTAGTGTCCCCAATGTATGCCAATAGGCTATAACCTCTGATTACATAGGACTCGTGGCATAAACGGTAAAAAGTGTGTGTATCATTTCATACTTCTGCCCTCATTTGTGAGAGTTAAAAGGCTATTGTACCTACATGTAATTTTATAACAATTTCTACTCCAGGTCCCCCGAGACGTGAGGAGTTCCAGTTCAGAAGTCACTGAGGCTGAGGAAGTCGACAAATTGCTACTTTCAAACAGTAGATAACAATTTATGCCATGGAAAGTCTTTATAATGGCCTAAACAAAATGGGCTTGTAAAAAAGTAGTGAAAATAATTTAAGTAATTCTGCAAATAAAAAACTTGGAACATAAAAGCGAATACAGTTAATATTGGTATATTTTTTTCATTGAAAATGAAAAAGAGGGTATAATATTATTTTTCCATTTACATGTTTAGGTCTTCTAGATAAAATTGTAAGTACCTATAAGTCGGTAAGGTAAATTTATTATATACCTAGTATAATGCGCAACGAATTTAGTATTATTTTGTTGATTTTTGCTTGAAATATTAGATAATAAATAAAATATTCCTATTATAATTATTTCGTTTTATTTACGCTTGTTCTTTATACAAAATCTGTTCCTTCGTTGCGAGAACGCCTACTTGTTTATATTAGCAACTCCGAGATAGACTTTTTTGCTATTAGGTGGTGATAGGTAGTCTGTCTTACTGTTAGCTGACCGTTACAGTTATTCGAACTGATACTCATATTTGAAATAAATAAATATAACTAAACAAATGGGCTTGTGATACCGTTTAATCAAAATGGGTATACCTAGGTATTTTATGCAAATAGTAATTCGTTATTATTTCATTTGAATTTCATATTATATTGTGGTCATAGATTAATTATACATCACACTCGGCACGCATTGCGACATGGTGTAATACTACTCTCAGTATATATTGTATGGTCTATGTACTACTGGCAAAATAGGATTACCTCCACTTTTGTACCATTGTACCAAGTCATCTTCGAAACAAAAAAAAACGAGATGCCACTTTATACGTCAAAATATGAGACAGACAGTATTTCATTTTTTTACAGAGCCCAATTTATTCAAATTTGTATTGATTGGTATTATCAAGAAAAAAAATCGAAATAAAAAATGTCTTATTTTATTAAATGGCAATATTTATAGTTTTAAACATGGCAACTTGGCAACAACCTGTCACTTTTTCTCAATGAAGCCGTGAGGAGGTGCTCGTACACATTGTAAAAATTGAATTGGTTTTAATTAAATAGTTTTCAAAACAGAATTACAGTGCCAATAATGTTGAGGTATCTCCTCGATAAGTTTTGGAATGAAGATGTGTGGTTGCCGCCAAATACGACATGGGCAGACATCGCTCCTGGTCCCGATAAGGCGGTGGTTTACACGGATCATACGCACGTTTTCTTTCCTATACCGTTAGCATTTGTGTTTATACTCGTGCGCTACGTGATAGAGAAGTAAGTAACTACAAATATTTTCATATATTATTCACAAGTGATAAAAAATCGTCAAGTTTGGTAACCTATTAGCGCTAAATCGCGTGATGTATAATTTCGTGTGACGGAAGAAAAAAATGATACATGTTCCTTTTTTAAATTTTCACAAAAATCAATGAAGCATGAATTAGAATGCTTAGAAAAATGCGGTAAAAGCGTCGATAGCGTAATGATGAATAATCAGCAATGTAATAGAATTCTTGTTTTCCGTTCATTTTATTTCCATACTCGTTACCGAGGAAATAGTCGTAGGTATATAATAAATAAGAACTGCCAATACCAATTACAGTAAAGAGCTTGAAACCTTTTTCGATCTGACATTAGCAGTAAAAAAGTTACATCCAATAAGATTGGTATCTGTGTTGTTGATAGAAAAAAATCATAAAAAAGTAAGAGCATGGCATTACACATTATTGTGGATTGTCCTGTGTAATTTGAGCATAGCATGTTACTTCTCAGTACTTACAGACTATAGGTACAGGAAATATGACTTCATGCTACCAAATATGATTAAACCTATACTTACTTGGTTTCCTTTCATGCCTTACATGCTTAAAACCTCTATAGGAATTCTGTAAAAATGTTGTTATTTTAGTTATAAACACAAATACTCATAAGTATTTTTTTAGTAAATATAATAATATATTTTGTCTTTAGATTATTCCGATCATTGATGTTACAATTTTTCACTCTTTACTGCTATATCTGTATTTGACTCTAAAGCAAGCATTACTTTAATTGACTTTCAGATTATTTTAGGGAAGTTGTTACCCTTGCCCTATGATTTTCTTCTGTGTCACTTGTGTTTAGTAACTTTTACCTACTATCAGTTAATAGTTTGTTATTAATTCTACAGTTTGAGGAAAAATCTTGACTCAAAATACACATTTTATTATTTTCCTTTAACTAAACAAGACAGGTGTGTGTATATAATATGACTGATAAGTATTTTACGTTGAATTGTTTTATCTGTGTCAATACAAAATTAACTCATTTACAAACATTTTTGTTAAGTAACTGTAAAAAGGTAATAATTATGAACAATTTTGCAGAATTTATAGTGTATAGTTTGTAATTTAAATTTATTTTATAAAATAAAACTAATTACATACTTAATTTATTATTGCATACTATAGGTATGCAATCAAGATCGGATCAACTCCAGTCACAAATTATCAATTTATGATTTAAGGTTGTCATGCTGTATTTTTATTAAAAAAAAATATTCACCACTGTATCTATTGATGTAAGAGATTATACAATCAAATATGTATTTTCCCTGTAATCATAATAATATCATCATCTAAAGCTTTTTACTATGAGTCACTGTACCATTTTCCTTAAAATTTTCATATGACTAAACATTTGTTGCACAATGGAGTTCCCTTGGCTTTTTACTCCTGATGGACAGGTTCATGAGTCGCTAAGTGGCAGTAAAATTGATAAACAGTAGCCATAAATATTCTCTAACCATCAAACAACGCCTCATTAATTTCAAATATGTTACTTAGATAACTTACTGACTATTCTTATACAATGTCTAGAAAAACACACTTGTTTGACTAGTTCTACCTTATGTGTAACAATTTACTATTTTATGTACTTTGTGGTTCGGTTGTTAATGTGATGAAAAATTTATTGATCTTGGTATCTTGGTTGTACTTAACTAATTTATCTTTCGCGTTTATAATTAAACTGGAACTATTTAAGTTCTAGTTTAATTGGTTCTAGTTTACTGGACTGTTTATCCTCCCCTCTGCTAGAAATAGCCATCTCCTATACCACGCACCGCGTCACAGAGCTCAATCTTCAGCTTTTAGTACAGGTACAGCCACTACCGGAACCCTACTGCCTTGAAAACAGCAAAAATGCGTATTCTAATTAGAGCTAACTAACTTCACGCTGATGAAACCGTAAATTATGCGACTAAACCTTTCCCACAAATCAATCAAACCTATTGGTGAAGAAGCGTACGAAAATCCGTCTTAAAAACACAGACAGAGGGACGCGAAAGGGGACTGTTTTGATAAATAAGTCATTTACTTTGATTCTAGTATGTATCATGTATGATTCAGACGTAGATTCGCGGACGACGTCCCGACTACCTAAGGTACATGAGCATCTAAATGCGGCTGAACGACATACGTAATTGGACCGCTGGACTTAGGTTCAAGAACCGCATTTCCGGCAGATTCCTGCTAATCCAGACCTATCGGGTGTCCACGTGGACATCCACAACACATGTGTGCTGTGTAATCTACAAAATTATTTCAGTACCTGCTTACATTTTGTGTCCCAGATATAACAGTTGCTCAAATACATACTAGTAGTAGTGACTTCCTGATTTGTAAGTTACAGTTACACACGTAAAAACAAACATGAATTAGTCATACTGTCAAGTTTACACTTAAGAATAAAATGTATTTCCCAAACATTGAGTCATAATCATGATATAATATAGATTAAATACACATCAATTGAGTTATGATGTTATGTTATCTATATTATGACTATGGCTCTGTCATCGCATATTGATTGGCTAGATCGAATTGAGTTGACTTGGTCATTGGTTCATGAACCTGTTAACACTTCTATCTAGTTGGTGTCATTTACAATTCAAAGCCACAATTCATGAAGATGTATTTGCTATTACACTTAAGACTATTATTATGTGATTTATGAACTGACGCTATTATTCTAGCCTTTTTTGTATGTATTTGGTATGGAGCCAAAGTTCCATCTATGCTGAAGGTCTAAAATACAATTAGGAAAATGAGTTCTTGTAAGATTTTTTACTTTGTAAGTCGTACTAAACTGCGCAGGGTTCGAATTTCGATTCTGTATTGAAACAATGAGGTATTTTAAACACTTTGCGAAGGGATTTGAAGCGAACAGGAAATCCGCAATGGCTTCCCACTTCCCTAATTAATTGATTGTGTAAATTCCACGGAAGGAAACCTCAAAAGTTCGTACAAACTTCACCAATAATATTAACACACTTCTTAAACAAGAGAAAATTAAAAGCAAAATGAATACTTTCCTTTTCATTGTTTGCACAGTCGCCAGCTCTTCGACCTACTCGCAAACTCAACATTCTTTAGTAAATTTTCAATCCTATCCTTTTCGCTATAAAGTTGAAAATATAGTACCTAATTCTGACGACGTCAACGTGTGATATTCAAGCAGAACATTTGACGTGCCTTCAAATGTGCTAATCTCCGGCCACAGAATGTAGGCGACCTTACCTTGCCATTTGTGTTCGTACAACAGATCGCATTGTAATATTTTTTCACATAGTTACGCGTTCGTGAAAATACACAATAACTGTAAATATTTCTGCCTAGCTGGTCTCAGTATTTGTCGTTTGTAGTTAACCTACATACTTTACGCAAATGAATTAGGTATATTTTCAGACATAAACGAAGGATCTTTTGAAACTGAAAGAAATAGTACCTGTTATTGCTAGACGTTCTACTGGTCTTTAACCGTTAATAATCATCTATTACATATTTTATTTCCTATAGTTATAGTTACTGAAATTATTGTTTCCCTATAGTCCGATTATATCGAACTTTTTACTTTGCCTAGTAAATCGTGACTGATAGTTTTACGTGTTCTCCGATGCAAAACATTTTCTAACTTTCTACTTGTAATAAAAACTTATTACGCCATAGAAATTTCGTCAATATCCTTTACTGCTTTCCAAAATAGGCTAAAATAATGGTTTTCAAAGTATTTATTCAAACATCGGCCATTGTTGGACAAGGTCCACTTTAAGAGAAAATTTGCCATATATCCCATGCTTGGCAGGCGTGTAGGGTCCACAATGAAGGTAATCGCAATTAAGTCACCGTCTTTAGAGGATATTGCTGCCCATCTCAGGTCGGCTAATCGCAATTTTTGGACGTACCGGATCTAAGATATAACCTTATGACCTGTTATTATTGTATTCTACATTATTTTGTTATGCTTTGTTGTTTTTTGTTATTTTTTTTACTATTTTAAGTTTATTATTATTTTGTATTGGTAATTTTATTTTTATTTTTTTTAATCTTTGTTTTTGTGTGTCTACTTGCAAAATAGATGCTTTTTCTTTCTTAAACAGACGTAACGTTCCTTAACGCTAAATTAATAACTTTCAGCCAAGATTTCCATTGCTACTACAGTTAACCCTGTAACTCTGTAACGGGGTAATAATACTTGTTATCAAAGAATATAATAAATTAAAAACATAAATATCGGCTTATCGCCTGGCGAAAGGGTTATTAGTTCATGGACTTAAGACTTGACATTGTACAATGCAGTATAAATAATAACTTATAATAAAAAAACATGTAAACAGTCCCCCGAACTACATGTTATTCCAACAATGTTTATTAATTAATGCCGAGAGAACTGTTGGAAGACAAATCTTCCCCTACCGCTGATCACTTCACGGGTGACCATCATAGGGTTAAAGTTGTTGTTTATGGTTTTATCACAAGTCATTCTGAATCCATCAAAACTTCGAAAGAGCATGATAGAGACGTTCATATCTTTTGTCCTCTTTGACCCGTATTTATGTGTATATATATTTATAAGTATGACCTTGATTTGGTTTTGTTTCTATGATCTAAATATATTTCACAAAAATTTCGCAAAATAGTGCTGAAAATCGCATCGAATTTCACTCGGTAGTTTCGAAGATAGAAGCAAAAATTTTACTATCTCCGTTTCCGACTCTTTTATAGTATTTGAAGATTTTATGTAACTGTGTCAAAACGGAGAACACAGCAGCCTCGCCAAACAATGTCGTGTGCTTTATCTAGAAACCAAAATAACAACGAAGATAAGAGATAACAGACTCCTAAAGTAGCGTCATTTCTCTTATCAATTTTGAGTAGCTCTTAGTCTTTAAAAGAGTCATTGGGTCACCCAAGAACTACTGTTTGTTTGGATTTCCCCTGAAAGCCTTCCTAAAGAGTTGTGAGAATGAATGTTATGATTGCAAAATTGATTAATTACCTAAAAATTTAGTTGTTTTTGTACTAATCACTTGTAATGATAGCCTTGTGTAAATAAAAAAATTACGGAGTCTATTGGCGTACACACCTGAGTTAACTTATTTCCCAGAAGTTGGCCCTTTTAGAACTCTTTACCTAAACTGACCGAGTGGTGTTCGTAATAAAAGTTCACCAACTGGCTATAGCGATACCTAATTCTAGGTCTTACAAACAAACCATATCGATCTGAAACGTTAGGCCTTCGTGAGGTACGGAAAGCTGTATAGCTTTACGTTTGTAACGCCAGAACATTTGGTGAATATGTAAACGGTACATTAAGTAATAAAGTACTTCAATTTATCTGTTGAGGACATTTTTAACTCGTAACTTTATTTAGTTTGTAACGCAGCTTTCTTGATTTATTTCTTTACCGAACAGCAGGAAGCAGCTTCAATACAATTCATCTTGGATCACACGGGACTATGTCATTCATTTCCAACTAATGTATCATACAGTGTGATGTTCCCTAATCCATATCCAATCAATCCAATAGTACAGTGACATAAGATTTAAAATATAATATTTTTGCAGGACCATCATTGCTCCATTCGGCACATACTTGGGTATCAAAAACACGAAGCCACGACGAGCACCGGATAACTCTAAGCTAGAGAAAATCTACAAGGCCTCACCTAAACTAAAACAGGTAAATAATATAATATTAAATTATTTACTGCTTGCCTTTACAGGGATCTTACCGTTCTAGAGTAGTTCATCACATCTTATTATCATCAATGCAATCTATTGCAATGAAGCTGCGTGATATTATGAGTTCGAAATCTAAAATATTAGCTTAGGGATAAGACACGAAATATCTTCAGCAGTCGTGCTATTACTGCTACTAATGGGATGATGACAGGGTATGAAAATTAAAAATCTAATTAATCCGAAGTTAGGTAACGAAAAAATATTAGACACGTATTTTTTTATTTTTTCGTATAATAAAAAAATACTTAGATAAAACGAATCAAAGTTTAGGAGTCTAGATCAAAGCTAAAATATCACTTCTACGTATAAAATGTACATAGAAGTGACGTCACGCGACATTTTAAATCAATATATCGTCGAAAGTATTCGTTTCTGTAAGAAAATAAAAAATACGTGTCTGATGGTTTAAAACAATCTACCAGTCGGCCATTAAAATAAAAATTAGTCATCTACCCTATTATTCAACCAGGCAGTAACACTCAAGGAGGTGGTACATGCGGGTACTAAGATAAGCATTTGCGCACTATTACCCTGTTGGCATTTAGCTTTATTCTTTCTGCGCTAGCGACTATAATGATATTCCATTATTTTTATATCCCTAGGTAAGGTAAAACCTTTGCCCTCCGTATGTATATAAGAAAAACACTGTTGTAACTCATATTTCGTCAATCGTTTTTGCATTAACTACGTTGATAGTTTATTACGACATTTTTTTATTAGTGTAGGATAGTCATCTCACTAAGTTAGGAGATTTTTTGAAATAGTTTGTTATTTGGAACTAAACCCTGCGATAAGTAACAAAAGTTTGTTAATTTTTAAAATTACAATTTTTTTTTAAATAACTTAAAAAGTATAGTAAATTAATTCATATTAGTTTGGCAAAATTGTGTAATTAATCTTCTATCTTTTTGAGATATCGAGAGATTGCGTATAATTTTTTTAGTTAGATTAGATAATACTGAATAAATAATCCATCTCAATAACTTTAGATACAGTATCACAAGAATAAATATCGAGAAAACATTATTTATTTGAATACAACAATTCAAGGGTGCTCGACTAGATTCAAGTCACGACTGGGGCTCACAATCACGAGTACCATGCGCGGCGATTGACAGTTATGTAAGTCAAGTATACCTCCTAATAAAATTCGTGTCTTACTCTAAATACATTCTTACAATAATTTTGCAAGGAAATATGTACAGTCAGCACCAAAAGTCAATGAACAGAATCAAGATAACAAAACACCTGTTCACAATAAAATGCCACAAGTTATAGTCGCAACTAGGAAACAAAATAGCCTGTACACCAGAAATTTACAAAAATCGTTAAACACGAGTATTTCAAAAGTACATATGCACTAGTATTCCAGAAATCGCTGTACACCATCAATCCAAATGTCGCTGAACAGCATTGTATCAAAGTCACTAAACAGCTAATTTCACCTGACTAAACTAACTACTACTAAATATAGAAACTGCTGATATTGTTATATCAAAAGCCACTAAACAGCAGTAAAGAAAAAATTAGGTTAACAAAGTATATTTTTAATGTTGCCGTGTGTTAATATACTTTTGACGCAAAGTTGCACGTAAAAGCTAGGGCGTAATATTAAAAGCTTCCATACATGGGAAGTGCGGAAATATAGGTCGTATGCGTCATAGTAATTATGTTAATCACATTTTAATATTAGATAATTAATGCACATATTAAACCAAACTAACCACATTCTTCAACTGCAAAAATAACTACAAAATAGTTTAAACCAGCTTATGAACTCGACAAAATGACTGATGACGTTTTAACTGTCGATAAAAATTAAAATGTCTAAGATAACACAATTCATAAAACCTTGAATACTAAAATATACAACCAGAGATAAAATAATTGTTTCACGGACAAGCCTATAATAAAGTTTACTAAATTAGACGACATATTCGTTTTTATAGTACGATATGGTCATAAACATCCCGTAGCGGCCACTGTTACACTATGAGCCTACACTACATATTTGTGTATGAATATGTTGCTTATGGGACGACGTGCTCCATCGTAGACCACATCGTCGTTTACCACCAAGCGAGATAGTGGTCGAAAGTCGACGTAGGCCTATCAAATATAAAAAATCTACATTGAGGTATTTGCCAGAATCTCCACAATAGAAAAGTTGGTTGGAGATATGAGTTTAAAAGGTGCTATTCTTAACGTTTTTTATTACGGTCAAAATATCAATGCCAGTCTTGGAATCCCGGGCGCAAGCGAGAAATTATTAGGTTATAAATAAAACGTAAATCATCTTTAACGATGTAGGTACTTTACTTTATAAATAAGACTACAAGAATTTACTATTTTTGTATCACTTAGCTCCGACGACCACTGAATCACTTGTTTTCTTATAGATGCAAAATTTAAAACAGAACGGAGTTTAGGACCTTCAGGTGGGCCAATTAAAAAGGCACGGCGGGCGGACCGCAGGTTGAGTATAGGTCTTTTTTCAATCAATGACTGCTCCCGCCTGGGTGAGGCGGGAGGGAGTGTCAGACTCTTACTGACTAAAAACCACCCCGTTCCGTCTCCTGCACGTCGAGCCGGAGCCCCGGTTACCCGTTAGGTTCTCCGCGACTGAGTATAGGTCTAGAGCGCTTCGACCCGATCTCTAGCTGTTCCTTACTATCCCTTTATCGGCTAGTACGACACCCGCCGGAACAGCAGGGATGGTGACACATTCGACTGAATTCACCACATGACAATAATTTAATGGAATAATAAATGCCATTACAATCAAGTGGTTCCTAAATGCTTGGCAAACTATGTAATCTCTTGATATCTACGGCAAATATGTGAACACTACTTGAGAACGGCCGTTGGTGATAATGCCCTATAAATGTGTACAATACTTATAATTTTAATGTTTTTGTATATAATTTACCGTCCGTGCGGAATATTTAAGATATCTATTCATATTCATTTCATTTATTTGCATACCATAATGTGAATAAGGTGTTACAATATACGCTTAAAGCTAAGATACATTTATGGACCCCGTAAGGGCACAAGCAACATTTGATAAATGAAGTTAACATTTTTTTAAAATAACATTTTTGTTTTTAAATAAAGTTGACATTTATCATCAAATATCTAATATTAAAATGTAACATATTATCGAGTTTAAGTTAATTAAATAATTAAAAGTCAAAATGAAATAGTTACAATAGGAAATAAAATAATAGAGGTCATAAAAAATATTAAAATCAAAATAAAATATGTAAGTAAATAAAATTATTGTTAGGTCAAATAATTAAAATCAAACCAAAATAATCAAAATCAAATTAATACAAAATCAAATTAAAACAATCAAATTCAACTCAAACAATCAAAATTAGATTAAAACAATCAAAATAAACTCAAAATAATCAAAATCAAATTGAATCGATCAAAACAAATTATGTACACAAAATAATATGTCAACTCAAAATGACAGTAGTCAAAATTTACATTTTCGATGAATTTAATGAGCATCAAAAATTAAATCATCTAAATTAACTAAATAATCATTTGTACCTTTAACCTTGTGTACTTGTGATCTGTAGACACAGTACTGTATTATACACTACTAGGTGTGCTCCTATAAATGTTTGTTATAATCTTTCTTTAAAATACTCTTCAATACTGTAATAGGCCTTATTTAGTAGAAACTGTTTTAATTTCATCATAAATCTATTGTATTTATCTTCATTTTTTATTTCTTGGGGTAACTTATATTGGGTATATCTCTCGCCGTAGTTCCCGATCCTATAAGAATATCGCGACAAAAATAAATGGCGAAAGCAATTTTCAAATCGGTCTAGTACTCCATACAAACAAACAAACAATAAAAATATATTGTTCATTTTGGTCCTTAAACAGTAGCTTGCATTTTCAATGAATAGCGACGGATTAAACTGTCTTTGACACAAGTATCGTGTTGAACGAGCTTACACCACAACGCTGTTAAATATTACAAGTGGTGGCCCAGTGGTCGATAGTTTGCCATAATTGGTTAACGAATTCTTAATGCGTTTCGAACTTAATTATATAGTTACATTTATAATTTTAAATGCTCTTACTAGGTAATTGTGTAGATTTTTATATATTCGAGTACCTAATATTACTTCGATGCGTATAATTTGGACTGGTTTGCGTGTATTTTTTTTTATCATGCCGAACAAACTTCGATGCGTATTATTTGATAATTATTATTAAGACGTATAAAACTTAGGTTTCGATTTAACGCAAACGGGAATTGAATATCGAAAGTAAGCACTAATTAAATTGATATAAATCATAATACATAGTAATTTGCCATAAATTCCCCGCACGTAACTAATTTATTAACCAAGTTTTGTGGGAAAAATCGATTAGTATTAATTTAAGATTTTAATTTTAGTATCCACTTCCTACCTAGGTATCTAATATCATCTACCAAGTTCTAACAGCATCACTAACGTGGCCATTTATTTTTTGGGTCACAACGGGACATTCGTTTATCTAGATTCAGTCAGGCATCTTGTAGTTAGGTAGAACCTATTATAGAACGAACCTGTAAACACTCACTACAAAAAGGTTAACATTACTAACTGCACAAAAATGCAGGTACTTAAGTGTGGGAGAGCCATGCTTCGGCACGAATGGGCCGGCTCGACCGGAGTGATACCACGGCCTCACAGAAAACCGACGTGAAGCAACGCTTGCGTTGTGTTTGAGTGTGAGTGAGGTTACCTCAGCCCCAGCTTCCCCAATCTCCCCAATCCCCAAATCCCCAACAATCCTTAAACTCCTAATCCCTAAAAGGCCGGTAACGTACTTGTAACGCTTCTGGTGTTCCAGGTGTCCATGGGCGACGCCGATTACTTACCATCAGGTGATCCGTCTGCTCGTTTAATGGTTTTTATATGCTATAAAAAAAACTTAAATTTTTTTGACTGTACGTACTTCGTCAAAAATTAGCGAGTCGCACATCGCACATAAAATTTTGGCATGGTTTATGAAAACGGGACAATTTTGCGTTCCCGAGTTCATTTCAGGGACATCGGGACTTGTAATTATAAAAAGGCGCAGTCCCGTTCAAAACGGGACGTCTGCTCATGTTAAGCATCATCCAATAAGGAACGAACTTTCTACTTATAATATCATTGCTAGGGAATTAAACTGTCAAACACCAAGCGGTCACCGGTGACCGCAAACTATTGTTCTATAATTGTGTTTATAATGACGGTACTTGACGAGTTAAACCGAATATTAAATTAATAATGGGGCATTTAATCAATTATTATTATCAATATTAGGTATTATATATAACACTAATCGTCGTAATCAATCAATAATTACATGTGTCACACCATTTCACTATAGATAACGAATGACTAAAGTTGTTATTACTTACGATTACATAAAATAAGGACGCTTCGTCATTTGATTGCAATTCGGTATTAAAATGATAACAAGTGTGTAAACAATATACGTACGTAACTTAGGCCTTTGGTCTTGGCTTCAGACATGTGCTGGATATTAAGTATAGGTGCTTTATTAAACTAAATCCATTGATGCACGTTAGCTATGACAGGCTGATTTTAATTATGAATTCAACTTATTCTTCTACTCTTCAAAAACGGGTCGTTTCTCTATATGTTCCCTTGTAGCTCTCTGCAAGAGGCTTTATTTAATCTTATCCAGTTTTTTCATCATCATGTTCATCATTTCATTAACCAATGGATTTTCTATTGAAATCCGTCTTATGTCTAAACGTCTCCGTCGTGTGTCTATACGTAGATCCATGCGAGGCGCAATGTATTTTCTATTGTGTCTCATATCGGTGCATTCAAGCGGTTAAAGTTTATTTGGTGACAACATCTGCTTGAGAACCAACCACTTTCACTGTCTAAATTTATATTATCAAAAGAAATAATGTATGATAAATGACTTTCCCTCCCTATATTACATTGTTTAGGATATTATCTGTCAGTACCAACACAAATTGAAATACACAAATCATCCGCAGCATCACCAACGTGACTAGGGTGAAAATTATACAATAATAGCTACTATAGTGAGTCAGCATGGCGTCCATATCTTTATTTTTCACACAAAATCGCAATCAATACTTAGAACCACAGATATATTAAAGTTCTGTGCTTAGGACCTACAACTTTTTTAACATGGCAGTGGCACATGTAGAGGGATGTGATTCGCCTGCTTGTTTTCGGCTTAAAAAATCAGACTGACAGTTATGAGGTGAGGCAAAAAGGCGAGTTATGTTCATGTATCCAATAGTTTTTGTATGATTAAGTAACAAACATCCACACGTCCTCGCTAACTCGTGTATGGTAGGATAAGATAGTTTATCGTACTGGCTATTACCAAATTATTCAAGTACATACGTTTTGGTAAATATTACTCGTATATTATACCTGATTTAGTATATACCTCTATAATCATATCTGTTTGCAAATCGCGAGTGCCTCCAGTGTATTTTGAAGGCGCAGATCTAATTCTATTTATGAATCATTATTTTAAAGACAAATAATGTTGATAAATATGATCTGTATTCTGTTCGATTTGTGACATGGGCCTTTCTTTTTAATCATTTTTGAAAGTATAAAACCCACACGTAGATACATCTAATACCTATTTATGAAATGCACGTGCTAAGTAGGCAATGGGTGCCGTTGTAATCACACTTGGAAAAATATCTAACAATGCAATACTAAAAAAACTGATTGCTTTGTTGTTTAAATGGTGCTCGGACATTAAAAAATGAATGTGCTATAAACCTCAACGTAGTGTTATTATACCACGCTAATATTTATTAAAATCGTAAGTAATTTTGACAAACAACAACTTGTCAAAAGAGATCAAAAAAAGTATTTTAAGCTATTATTATCATTACCCACAATCCTCTATATCAAAAAGTACGGTAAACGATAACTATCAATATAAATAAAAAAAATTGCTCGTAAGATACACAATTATAGGCATGAATACAGAAATTATGAAAATTGTATGAAGAAAATTATTGCGGTCACACTAAGGTCAATAATATTTCGAATATCGATTCAATACAAGGTTAAAAGTAACTTGAGGACAAAACTGTGAACTATGTACCTATGGAAATCAAATTATTTTCCACTTAAAGGTAATTTTCGTATATTAAAATTGTATTTCGTTGACTTTGATGACGACTTTGGTCTCGGTTGATTGTGTCGGGTCTGATATAGTTAACGCCACATCGGTTCTTGTATATTCGTAGGAAACATGGGGTTTGAAATTAATTTGGTATGAATTAATAACCTGGCGAAAAGTTAATACATAAATACACTTCAGTTTTCTTATAACACGTAATTGAATACGTATCAAAAGACGATACACAAGAGACTAGTCACCACTTATGTGATTAGTCTCACTTAGTAAGGGGCAAGATTGTTGTGTGGTACTGAGCAAATCAGGACCCCGTATTCAATCGGGGACTATAATATCCTTTAAGCCAATGATACACTAGGGAACAAATGTACCACTACATGTATCGGCGGCATGTCGAGCGAAGCCGACCGATGTCGCCTGACATATACGGTGACAACGCGATGTCCACAGAGACGTTGATGTTGCCAAACATGTCGAGCAAAGTTCGGCAACGTCGCGCTACTTCACCCGACGTTGATGGCGTCACGTGTCGCAGGACATCTGTCCTGCACCCTTAACTTTAAGAATATCAAGACACAGCAATTGAATAAGATTGAAAAATAAACTTCTGTGTGGCAATAGCTAGACAAACCGCGATCCATGGTAGAATCGTCAAACAACAGAGACAATATAATTGATAATAATTTAACCTTATTTGGCGTGTTTTCGTTGAGTTAGAAGTATTAAAATTACACAATTTATCTTTGCATGGGAGAACAGCTCACTCTTATCTATACATTTTATTGCCATCGACTCTGCTAAGCCTGCTATACAGTTATCGGCTATCAATTTTTACGTGGATCAAATGCCCTCGTACTATATTTATTAAAATTAAACAAGCGTGTGGAATCGTTGTTTCGGAGATATTGCCGCCTACTTATACCCACGTGGATTTACTAAATTACTACCCACTCTGCTAGTCCTAGATATTATTCGAAATACTTATAAGATAATGTAACGCAACTTCATCGAGATATTTTTGTTCATTTTCCAATAGCAATCGTTCTCGTTTATTCTTTATGTTTTAATTTCTCCCATTTGATTGGTATCAGGTTTTGGTTCTGTTTCGAAAATATATTTTATCTTTATGAGCTTATCTTAAGATTTAATGATAACTAATGCACCATGAATGAATTTAGTATTAACTTGATTAATTACGTTTATTGTTAATTTGTTTATCTGTTTTAAAAGTATTGTTTGTTGCGTAAGTCGTAGCTGGATTATGATGTTCAAATTGTCATGGAAAAAAGTATCGTGTTTTCAAGTGTATTAACAAAATAGATCTGTTCATAGTGCCTTTGCCCACGTGCGATTAAGATTTTTCTCAAGTAGCTTCCGTTGCTTTAAGAGAATCAGAATATAAAAATCAAATGCAAAAGGATGTTTAAAAAGTAAAGAATCCTATGGCGAAAGAATTTTTTAAATACGTCCTTACTAGCACAAATTTTCTCTCCGTCTCTATAATCAATACTAACTGATATCTTATTCTTTTCAGCCGGAGATCTTAGCCAAGAAACTCGATATTTCTGAACGAGAGTTGCAACGTTGGTGGCGCCTCCGTCGCGGTCAGGACAAGCCTTCAACCCTAGTGAAGTTCAGTGAAAATGCATGGAAAGTTCTCTTTTATACTTGTAACTTCACTTTCGGGTTGTATACCCTGTGGGACAAGGAATGGCTGTGGGATATCGACCAGTGTTATATCGGATATCCTCATCAGGTAAGACACGTAGAAAACAGTTTTCTACCAACATTATTAGTTATCTCACGGTTTAGAAAGACTTTTTTATATTTGATTATACGACGTTTGACCACTATCTCGCTTGATGGTAAGCGATGATGCGGTCTACGATAGAGCGGTTTCACATACAAACGTATCACACCTAGACCTGAAGAACAATTAATGGATCACTTGTTACGCAGCAGTTAATAGTCCAATCATTACACCAATAAGGATGATGACAGGTTATGAAAATTAAAAATCTAATTAGTCCGTGTCTAATATTTTTTGTCGTACAAACAATACTTAGATAAAACGAATCAAAGTTTAGGAGTGGGACGGAGCTAAGTCATTTTAGAGTACCTACCTATAAATAAATCGTATTGAAAAGTGACGTCATGCGATATTTCAAATCAATATATTTTCGAACTATTCGTTTTCATAAGAAAATAGAAAATACGTGTCTAATGTTATTAAATAATCTACCAGACGGACATAAAAAAATAAAAATTAGTCATCTAACATATTGTGTTAAAAAAAATCTAGATAATTTTATTTATTTTCCTGTCTCGCACATGACTTTTGCTTGTGTATTATTAACACGTTAATTTATACTTTCATCTTTTAATCTACAGTCTCCACCGCTAATTATCTTAACAGTTATAATTATTAGAGACTAGAAAATTTAGAAAAAAACAAACAAATGCAGGAACAGTAATAACTGTGCACAAAAATATGTTAAATAAATAAATTCATTTGAACCTAATCATTGCACGTGTCTTCTTTTATTATCTTTACTACAAATTCTAGTTCGCGCTATAATATAAACTTACTAGTCTGCCTTTGCCTATTATACACTACTTTGCATTTTCAATACTATTATAAAAAATCGAATCGAATTGTCTCTGTGAAAGTTAGGCTTTTAGACCTGGTTTGGTTCACTAAGTTTGGTAGTTTGTATTAATTACATACATTTTAATATAATATTAACTCGCTTATAGAGGTATACGTTGCATTTGTCCCCGAGACTTATACATACATACCTCGTGTGTTCATAAGTTATGAGACAAACTTTTTGCTTATAAAAGAAAATAAAAATTACTGGCTGCTGTATATTTCTTTTTCTAATTTTGAATTTGGAATGTTAACTTTTAATATCTATGATTTCGGATTATTTTATTTAAATTTTCTCGTAATGGAGGGAACAAAAGAATTACGTGCGACCGTCATTTCATTATTTAAGGTGGGAAGAAAACCTATGGACTTTTTCCGAGAACTGAAAAGTTTTGGTGTGAGCCGTAACTTCGTGTATTACACTATTAAACGATACCAGGAGACAAGTTCTTTACATGATCGGCAAAGAAGTGGTCGTCCACGCTCTGTGAGGACGCCTGCGAACATTAAAATCATCCGAGAGCGACTTCGCCGAAATCCATGTCGCACTCAGAAGAAACTCGCTCTGCAGACCAATATTTCGCGCGTTTCAGTCAACAGAATACTGAAATATGATCTCAATGTTAAGGCGTATAGCCGTAGAAAAGTACACTTTTTAAACGATCGCCTTCGTCAATTGCGACGCGAACGTTGTCCAATACTGCTTAGGAGACACGATGCGAGGAAGATACTCTTCACCGACGAGAAAATCTTTACCGTCGAAGAAAAGTTCAATCGACAAAACAATAAAGTGTATGCCAAAAGTAGCAAGGATGTCCCACCTTCAGCACGGAATGTCTCGCGTACTCATGATCCGGCTAGTGTCATGGTATGGTGGGGAGTTTCGTACGAAGGTGTCACTCAGCTTCATTTCTGCCAACAAGGCGTCAAGGTGAAAGCCAAAAATTATCAAAGTGACATTCTAGAGACTGTTGTGAAACCCCTGTCTAATACCCTATTCCATAACAAGTATTGGGTTTTCCAGCAAGACTCGGCGCCATCCCATAAGGCTAAAACCACCCAAGCTTGGCTGAAGGAAAATGTGCCGGCCTTCATTGCGGCGAACGAATGGCCCTCCTCCAGCCCCGACCTCAACCCGCTGGATTATTCTCTATGGACCGAATTAGAGCTCAGAGCCTGCCGAAAGTCCCACCCAAACTTGGAGTCACTTAAGCGAGCTCTTGTCCGAGAAGCGAAGCGAATTCCTCTGGAAAAGATTCGTGCCGCCATTGATGACTGGCCAAATCGTCTAAGGGCATGTATTAAAAACAGGGGTGGCCATTTTGAATAATAATTATATTTAATTTTTACTTACTATCTACTTAATGTTTGTTATTGTTTTTATAAATATAAGTTTATTATTTAAAAAGATATGCAACTTTTAATTTGTCTCAAAACTTATGAACACACGAGGTACATACATAACCTCACGCCTGTCTGCCATTGGGGTGGGCAGAAACTATGGACCGCCGATTTTTACCGACTTAAGAAAAAAGGAGGAGGTACTATGTTCGGCTGATTGTTTTTTTTTAATAGTCTTCTATCTTTTCATGCATTCTCGTCAGTTAAGGGTACTTTTAATTGGGCCCTTATTGCCAATCTGGTCAGTATATGGCCGTCTAGATTCTAGATTGGAGTGCAGATTGGACCAGATTTTGCATTTTTTAGACTCTAGAAAATATCTAAATGCTTTGCTACTTCCTAAAGCGTTTATATTAGAGGAATGATCACGTATTCGCGTTATATAGAGTCATAGGTCGGCCGTCATTTCATATGTAGCATATTTTCTTCACAAACGACACTTGGTAACACTTATATTAATAGCCGTAAGGGTCCAATTAATTCTATAAACTTTAATTAAACCAAGCAGATGTTTTATCTGAACCTTAATTTGGCTTCACATAAATTAACTCCAATTATAGTTTAAGTACTCTTAATTATAATGATAGTTAATAGTTTTATAGAATTATATAAATGCGAATATCTGATCTTTGGATCATTTTTGTCTAGTAACATGGTCGTTAGTCTGAGAAACATTCCCATAATGCGAAATATTCAAAATACGGACAGTCTGGAATCTCCTAGCATTTTAAACCCGCATATTATTATGGTTTCGGGATAAAACCGTGATGTTACAACATCTAATCTGAAATGAATGGCAGATTAAGTTTACTTACTGTACCATTTTGAAATATTTTGAGTATTTTTATAATAACTATCGTGAGACATACTAAATTAACTAAAACTCCCGGGTTACTCACGTGAATATACTGAGAAAAGCTCTACTAGTTTCGAACCACAGAGGGGTCCTTCCTCTTGAGCAGTGTGCGCGGTTGCGGCGATTTTTTTTTGTACTGGCCGCGGTAGGCGGTTGGGTTAGGCTAGGCCGAAACTAGTAAAGATTTTCTCAGTATATTCACGTGAGTTTTAGTTAATTTATTTTGAGTATTCTATAGACTACAACACCATACACTCAGTGTATAGATAGAATGTCTCTACAAACACGTAATTTTTATTGTGTTTAATTTAGGGGTCATCCATAAATTACGTCACACGTATTTCATGATTTTTTGCCCCTCTCCCCCCCGTCCTTGTCACAGCTAGTCACATTTGTGAGACCCCCCCAGTGTGACGTCACATTTGTGAGACCCCCCTAGTGTGACGTCACATTTTGCAGAATTACGTATGTATAAAAATTATATTTAAATTACTTTAAATGAAATATTAATAACAAATTAAACAAAATAAAAAATCAATAAAATCATATTTCGTGTTTTATAATAGTTTTTGAAATAAGTTTAGGATCCCTCCCTCCCCTTTGTCACACAATGTCACACTTCGTCGACCCCCTCCCTACCCCTTAACGTGTGACGTAATACACAATAATTAGTGTCGCATTATTGTTAGGTCAGAATTTGTTTCGTACCTTAAAGAAATTCTGGCTTGATTAAAACTAAGAATATTTTGAAAGTGAAAAATCTTTATCATACCACGTTTGAGTGAAGACAAAAATTGATAAGCGAACTTCACTTCGGTGGCCCGAGTCGCACAAGAGAAACTGTGTTTCAAACTGTTGCAGCTTGTGTCATATTATTTTTTATGGCATAAACCGGTAAACGAGCAGACGGATCACCTGATGGTAAGCAATCGGCGTCGCCCATGGACACCTGGAACACCAGAGGCGTTACAAGTGCGTTACCGGCTTTTTGGGGATTAGGAGTTTGAGGATCGATGGGGATTCAGGGATTGGGCAGATTGGGGAAGGGGAGGGTAATTGGATCTCCGGTAAACGCACTCACACGACGAAACACAACGCAAGCGTTGCAATATTTCGAAAAGCATAGGAAACAATTACAAAAACAAGAGAAAAAAAAAACAAAAGGTATCAAGTCAAGTCAAGTAGCGATTAAACAGACAAGGCTATCTAATACAAGATAATGACCTCTATACGGAATTTTAATTGGCTAAACAACGCTCAGACGATGTTTACGGTGAGGTTTAACAGACAGCTCGATTACAATATGCGATAGCAAACGAGATTCGCTGATAAGATTCGCAATAGATATATTTATATTGGTTTTATCGCTACTTGACTTGACTTGATACCTTTTGTTTTTTTTTCTCTGAAGGGAAAGAGGTACACGTGTTACATGTTATTTATACTTCATATTTAAGAATCAATGGTTTTTTCTAATTGTTTCCTATGCTTTTCGAAATATTGCAACGCTTGCGTTGTGTTTCGTCGTGTGAGTGCGGTTACCGGAGATCCAATTACCCTCCCCTTCCCCAATCTCCCCAATCCCTGAATCCCCATCGATCCTCAAACTCCTAATCCCCAAAAAGCCGGTAACGCACTTGTAACGCCTCTGGTGTTCCAGGTGTCCATGGGCGACGCCGATTGCTTACCATCAGGTGATCCGTCTGCTCGTTTACCGGTTTATGCCATAAAAAATAATATGACACAAGCTGCAACAGTTTGAAACACAGTTTCTCTTGTGCGACTCGGGCCACCGAAGTGAAGTTCGCTTATCAATTTTTGTCTTCACTCAAACGTGGTATGATAAAGATTTTTCACTTTCAATAAGGTCTCAAAAGTCACTCAAAGGCTTAGTTTGCTACAAAAACTAGCAAACGCACAATATTCTCCCAAAATACGCTACACCCATTCACACAATATGTAAAAAACTAATTAGTACCTGTTAGAACACTGACGCTTTGTAAATTGATGTAATTGTTGTACTAATGGCATGGTTGAACAAACCAATTGTGCTCCTAACTGTACTCTAATTGCAGACAATATTGTTTAAAGGTTGCTCTTAAAGTAATTGAGAGCTACGATTGACTGGAGATGAGTCAATTTATTCTAGTTTGTCAATGATGAATGAGTTTGGAAAAAAAATGTGTAAAGATCGTAGTACAAGTATAAAGCAAGTGATACATTTAACCCGTTGTGTCCGTAAACGCCGATCCACTTGAGACACAATATATTTTCTATTGTGTCATATATACCGGTATTTGGGTAATATGTACACCTCAGCTTGCTCCTTTAAATACATAAATAAAATAAAAATAGCATTTATTCTACCACAAAATCTCATGCATCCAAATCAATATTATTGTTTGATTAAATTAATACGTTACATTTCGATTAATATATCATTTCAAATGAACTAAATAAAACAAACATAAAATCAAATAAATTCTCAGTAAAGTTACTAATTACTTTGTGGAAATTGCCTCAGTGGCGTAGGCCTCCCCCAGTTTTCTCCATTTAACTCTGTCTCTTGCTTCTCTTCTCCATGTGGTCTCACAAATCTCAACAAAAATATCTTCCCATCTTCTGGTCTACCTTTATTTCTTTTCCCATCCCATGGTATCCAATCCATAATCTTTCTTGCCCATCTGTTGAATGGCATTCTACACATTGCTTGCTCCTTTGGGTATTAATGATTCTTTTATAAACTACGTTTAAAAAAACCAACTTCAACCCCCTCTTTTTTGAAGTCGGGTAATTATTATACTAAAACCTTCTTTTATGTGTAACAAACCCAAAACTAGCATCAAAATCTGTTCAGCTAATCGCGCGCACAAACATACAAACATGCATACATACTTACATAGATACATACAGGTCAAGAGAACCTCCTTTTCTTGAAGTCGGTTGGAAATGTGATATGAGATCTTAAGATATTCTGCTTGTCCTGTTACAAGTGGAACCTGTGAGTATCTACTTACTATGCATGCGACGGGGCTGACTGTGGTTCAATGTGAAGAGCTGAAAATCGAGCTTCAAAGGCGTGTTGCTATCCAGGCTTAAATCCAGCAGTAGTCACAAATGGATTGATGATGACGATGTCTTAATAGTTACTATTTTTTTTTTCAAGTTAAGCTTTGGTCTTAGTTTTTTCTAATCCAGAATTTTATATTTAACACCTCACTCTGAACATTAGAACAAGTCAACGACCAGAGTCGTTTCCAAGATAACGTTAAAGGTCACCAAAATACACGTTTTATAAATATCTCGCTTCCTATGCATAAAAACAAAATTCTTTAACGGTTTTATGGAACAGGTGCTTTAAAATCTTATGTAATGTTGTGTTATTTTGTTGACTAAAGCTATTTCCCACGTTTCTGTTTCTGGGCTTTGTTTGTAGATCCTAGGTCACTACCTACTTCAGTCCTAAGTTACACTTAATTTAGGACTAAAGTAAGTCTTAGTTTACTATTTCGATTGCTTACAAGTTTTCAAGGTTCAGACCAAATAATGTAGGTATAGACATGTACTACACAGCTACAAACAAATACTTCAATTTGTAACAAGCATATTACCATAAAAACAAAAGGCAAAACTACCTAAAATACTCAACAAAACATACTAATTTAAGAAATGTATTGTTTAGGCATTACTAAACTATCAATTTATTATACGGTCGACGAACTTTTTTAAATAAAAAGAAAAAAATTTGTATGACGCTGATAACTGAGGAGGTCGCATCACCGAGTTACGTAAGGTCCCAATAAAACATCACCACATTCTACAAGACCCCGTGTTGCATTAATTTGCTGAACCGGTATCGTTTTACCACAAACTTGAGACAGTTTTACACAATATATTATATAACGCAGCTGTACCAAAGTAAAGTAAAGTACCCATCTGGGTACTTTCCCCACTGACGTCGATGCGGACGAGTTTTTCGATGCCTTATAAATAGTTTATTTTTCCTATAATTAATTTTAATCATAAGTTGTATATATTTAATTTAGTAATATTTAGTTTTAATTTTATTTATGTAATAGTTGTTAATAAAGATATTATTTAGATGACAAAATAAAAAAAAATATATATATATTATATTATATATATTTCTTACATAATGTATTGTTTTGTGTTATGTCTCTTCTTGTTCTGTATATATGTTTTCCTGAAAACATACCGTGGGTACGGCTTTCGTCAGAGTCCTGGGCAAACGTTGGATGCAAGTGACGAGTTGTCGTTCGGCGTGGCATCTAGTTTTCTGCTTGATATGTCTAATTTGCTATCTTAATTTTTTCTAATGTTCTCTTTCTCAATTCCAGGGCCTCACTAACGACATCTGGTGGTATTACATGATATCGGCAGCCTTCTATTGGTCGCTGACATTCTCCCAGTTCTGGGACGTGCGTCGCAAGGACTTCTGGCAGATGTTCGTGCACCACATCGCCACCATCCTACTGCTGTCCTTCAGCTGGGTCTGCAACCTGCACAGGATCGGGACACTCGTGCTCTTACTGCACGACTGTGCTGACATATTTGTTGAAGTAAGTTGATATCTTAAAACTCAGGTAAATGTCTGATCTAATGATCTGTTTATCACTATTTATAAACCTTATAAATAGTACTGGGCAAGATGGTTTCGAATTGACTCTACAATTTCTTTGACCGAACTGCGATCTCCAAAGCGCGTGTTAAGCTTGTGGTTTTATTGGGAATCCCTGAATGTGCCTTTTGCCAGGAACTCCTTACGTCTATGTCATAAATTTTAATATTGTAATTTTAATATTTCAGTCTGTGAAGGCGTCTAAGTACGCGAAGTACCAGAAGCTGTGTGACGCGCTGTTCCTGATGCTGATTGTAGTATGGATCGGTACGCGTGTCGGCATCTACCCCTTCTACCTTATTTGGAGGTGAGATTTCTACAACTACATTTTGGAATTGATGGATTGAAAAGCCGTGGTTTTGGTTTTCGTATGAATCAAAGTTGTATGTCTTCCAAAACACAAGCGTGCAGTTTCTTAACCTTTTTTACTTAAGCTTAAAACTTTCGAGAAAGATACTTTCACAGTTACAACAATTTAGTCGGGTAGAGGATTTGTGATCGCGAGAGGATCACCGTAAGCACGGGCCTGCGAACGGCGATCACGGGTGACTGGTCGTCCGACCAGAACCAGACCCGAGCAAACGGCGCGTCGCGTTCCGCGCGCGCCTTAAAGATCCATCAGAGACCTTAGTATGAGTTTGTTTTCGTAAAGTATTCGAAACGAGTACGCGTTCGGCGCTGTGATTGGTTGCTTCAATGGTGCCGGCCAATCAGAGTGACGAAGGCATACTCGTATCGAATACTTTAAACGTAAATGAAACTCATACTAAGGCTTCAGACCACCACAGATGGGGCCCAACAGGGCTGATGCCGATACGGAGCCGCTGAATACTTAACGGGTTGCCGGGGCTCCGGCTCGAAGTGCAGTAGTAGGAACGGGGTGGTTTTTAGTCAGTAAGAGTCTGACACTCCCTCTCGCCTCACCTGGGCGGGAGATGTCATTGGATAATTTTCCCCCCTCAAAAAAAGGGGGATTTGTAAATCTCGAATTCCTTGAAACTGTTTACTTAATATGAACACTGCGTTAGTACTTTATAGGTCTATTTTCCATAACATAAATAGTGAAATAATGATTATAATTGTATTATTTCCAGTACATCGATCCGCGCGCCCATGTTGCTCCCGATGTTCCCCGCCTACTACATCTTCAACTCGCTGCTGTGTCTGCTCCTGGTGCTGCACATAGTGTGGACCTGGCTCATACTGCAGATCGCATACGTCGCTATTAAGATCGGACAGGTATTATTAAATTATTGTCTTGTGTTATGTCTCGGAGTTTCGGCTTCGATTCCCGGGCCGGGCAAGGTATTACTGGATTTAAAAAAATCGCAGTAGTAACACGGAGTCAGGAATTGTGGCCGGTATATGGCAATAGGCTCACCCCCTATTACATGGGACTCATAAATATTGAAAAGTGGGTGTTACATTGTACAGTGGGATTAAGTGCTGTAATGTGCACCTCTGCCTATTCCTTCGGGAACAAAAAAGCTTGTTATTATGTTTCATTTATGTTTTGTCGTAATATACATAAGTCTTAAAACATTAGGCTACTACTGGTAAGAGTTTTGCTTCCATGTATGACTGTGGGGAAACAATAACTATCGAATCTTATTAATACTATAAATTGAAAAGGTTGTATGTTAGTTTATTTGTTCACTTCACGGCTGAAGGAGATTTGGAACAGGAGAAGACACGGGAACTTGGGCGAAGCCGTTGGCAGTAGTTAATCAAATTATAAAGCCTTAGGTAACTTTATATGTACCTTAGGAGAGTATGTGTTTTTGATATCTCAAAAATTGTCTTTTCTCTACTCATAGACCTGCAGCTGTAGCCAAATGCCATTTAGCGCTTGTCTACATGTAGAATAGAAAACCAAAATATATGGAATTGACGTAAATTTTGACACTTGTCAGTGTCATCCACATACATTTAGTTTTCTACTCTCTTTGTAGACAAGCGCTAAAGTGGCGTCTGGCTAAAGGCACTGGTTATACAGTATGACAGCTTGTTTGTCTCCTCAGTGGTATGAAGCCCATCCTTAATATTGTGTAATCAATTTACAGATGGACGGCGACATCCGAAGCTCGAGCTCCGACCTGAGCGACAGTCCACACACCTCAAACAACAGCTCGCCCACCCGGTCGAAGAGTAGAAAGTAAGCACACCATACATTATTCGTTTTCACGTGGGAAAGTCATAGTTTTGCAAAACTGCCGTTGGTCGTCTCTCCTCAGTTTCAAAGCACCCCCCTCACTGCCTCAGCCGGTATGAATAATGAAAAGTAATAGAAACTACTTAATTCAATACCTGGTTAAGATCCAAGCAGTCACCAGTGACCGCTCTTCACTTACACCATTATAGACCTTATTTCCGATGTTTAGAGACTACTTTGGTATGAACAAATGTTTTGGATTTTTCATAATCGAACATTTACGAAAATAATTAAAAAAATAATTTTTGTTAATAAAATTACTATAAAGTTATAAATGTATATCTAACAACAAACTTTAAATTTCCAGGGACACGTAGAGTAATACACGGCAGAACAACACCAGAGTCTAGCGACAATAACACAGTACTGTGTACCACACAACTATTGTACAGGATCTAATCGCTCCGTACTTCACACCATACATTGCGACTCCATACTGAAGTTAGCTGCGAATAGCGGCGCCACCGTCGCTTTTAGCGTAAGTTCCATAATGAAATAACGTTTTGTGTCTGGTCTCTGTAAGCGGTAATGGGGAAGATTGGTCTAATAATTTGATTTGGAGATTCAGTTGCTATTTTATAGAGAAAAAGCTATAAAATAGTTATGTATTGTTTTGTATTGAGTAAATTAACTGCTAAAATTATCAATTGATACTGAGATCTCAATAACAATTAACACATACAATAATTATAAATATAATATTTTTTTCTGACAGGATCTTACCTCTCCACAGCGCCATCTACCAATCGCAAAAATCGATCTGTCACAAATCGAATCTTCCCTATTACCGAGTACATTACATTTGATGGTTTAATCTGTATTAATTTAGAACTTAAACAGTCGCAACGGTGTACGGACTTTAGTTCAGTTCTACTGAACTAGCGTATAGTTATGTAATATAATTATTGTATTTTGTGAGTTAGCTTTGGATATGTTGAGGCTTTCTGTAATTGGGTAGGCAGGCCAGGCTCGGGATGTTTGGTAATCGTTATCTGTGTTTTTTATCGAATCGAGAGTTTGATTGACTATTTTTTTTTCATATTGGAGATGGTATATATTTTTGGTCTATGTGGCAAGTCTATCTGTAAAATTAACTAGAGATAGTATTTTGACTCGTTTTTGTTGGATTTTATATGAAAATTGTATCTATTGTGTCTAAATCTACAGTTATTGAGATTGGCTGTTAATGAATATGGTTTAACTGAATACCTTGTCCATTTTAACTCTTCAAACAATAGTAAACCTTTTCTCTAGCAGGGAAAGTATAAATTGATTTTATGACCAGTTTAGATAGTCAATCTTATTCTTGTTACCTTTGCGCGAGTGTCCCATAAGAGTTAAAGAACAAATTATTTTAGTTTTATAAATAAGGAAACCGTATGATATTATTATTGGCTGCAGTGTTACTTAGGTAGGTATGGTCGAATATGTATGGAAGTAACTGGTTTTTGGTCTAAAGAAAGTTTATAAGTTATGTCGGTTCAAATTCTGAATTGTAGTTTATATAGTAGTTTGAATACTTACTTGTTTAATTTCCAAGTACTCAACCGCTACTCAATTTTAGGTCGCGCATATAGTTCTGTGACTAGAAATTCTTTGTATAATGACAGAGATGCATATTTAAGTCAAACTTAAAATTAAGTAGTCTTTCAGTATTTGGGCGTAATCTCTACCACAGACTGGAAAGTCAAACCTAATAATTTTTATTTTATAGATTTCTATATACAATATACCAAAAACAGTTACTCCATACAAGCCTCACACAGTTGTTAACATAGATAGCGATTACCAATACAAGTATTTATTTCTTATATTTTGTATGTTTCAATCGTTACATATGAGAATAAAAAAATATACTTGGCAGATCTACATTCATATTTAACGATTGAAATAGAATGGAGTTATTGAGATTATGGGATATAACGGATAGTGAGGCCTCAAGGCTTGTAGCACTTAGAACAATATGGAGGCATTAGTTGTAGAAACTACCGCGACGATGGCGCTAGTGGGCATGACGGACTTCTCAAAGATATTACCAAAAATAGAATTAATTTAATTGAGCACAAAACATTTATTTTATACCTATGTATTTCAATATTACACATTGAAAAGATTTATATTTCAATATTACACATTGAAGTCAAAGTTACTGCCATAAGTCAGTGGCTACTAGCTCCATCTAACGGTCGAATGCACTCCTCATAAATGACCAACGCCAATTACGTCACAAGGCAACGTATAGTGATCCTAACCACTGCTGTTCTAAGATTGAATTTTGAAAAAGTTCTATTTGTGTATTGTGACGTAATTAGTGAACAGTCTATATTGAATGTTTATAAATATTTAGCGTAAGCTCAATGTGTAGGTGTAAGTTGAACAGTGAGACGGACCAAACATAGGAATTCCGTTCGTTTGGTAAAGCCAAATCGTAGCTGTTTGTAGTTCAAGAACATTTTGTGGGCCGAAGTACGAGAAAAATAATAAAATTATACTCTAAATTTTTCATTTTCAACGCTCGTTAGCAGCTATCGGGCAGTTTCAATCGAATATTTTCATATGAATTATATGTTATAGTTTAATAAAATTAATTGTACACCTAATCGGCCCACGACTTATAACAGGGACCACGTAGTTGGACTAGATTTTCTCAGATACAACACCGATCTGACTGCGTATTTTCGAACTAAGATATTTGCAAAATATTCACTGTTTTGTCGGTAAAAAATAAGACCTATGTACGATAAACTATCGTAGTGTATTTTACACACGCAGTTAGGTAACAAAATTGTTTATTTTTCTATAAAAAACTTTAATACCGTTCCTTCCCGTATATTTTTAATTCTGATGTTAATAACTGCATTCCGTTTGTACCTAATATTTAAACAATATACAACAAATATTTTTTGTTTTCGACTGATTAAAATTAAAAAGAATATAACGGTTACTTCGATTTTCGAACTACTATTTTTTTAAAGTTACGGCGTGGTATTGCCAGCCCTAAAATATATATTTTCACTACGGCAGTTTTGGAACTCTTTACTGTTACTCTTACCGTATATTGTCTATGTATTTATTAGAATTTAGGATAAACGTTATGTTACGTCGTGTCGTTTGAAATGTGAACTTTCTTAGCACTACAAATAATATATTTTGTATGTCTATTTATGAATTTATATTATAAATTAATACGAATAATTCCACTACTTGGAATTGATGGATGATCTTTTTGAGGGAAACATTGAAATAGTATTTTATTATACCTTTGTTGACGTTATAAACGTTTGGTCTTACGGTTTCATCTTCCATGCAATTCCTTACTAACTAATAGAAAAGAATATTGTAATAGTATTTAATAGTTGTTTAAGTATTTATGTGTGTACTAACTCAACCACTGTCTGCTTGAAATAAAGGATAGTTGATCTATTCTTAGTGTTTGTTACAATACATCCATTATAGTCGATTAAATAGCAAAACAATCTAGAACAAAGCGAGCTTCCCATAGCATCAAAATAAGTAGCTTCCCCTTTACCCGATTTACACATACCTACTTCCATATGCCGTAAACGTAAAAAATGGCTACCTGCCCTGTTTGAAAACACCTTCCAATTTTATAACATGAAGAGTTATTTTCCATGTAAAGCTTCTTGGCCAGACCATAGTTACATATATAGGCCTTAGGCAGTCTGGTTAAACAGATGTGGAACTTTTTTATTCAAAGTCAAAGCATTTATTCATATAAATCAAAGCTCACATACAGACTCTTCAGTCTGCCTGTCACCTGTCAGTGAAGCTAAGTACTTGCAAAATAAAAGGACAGTGGTAAACAATATAAATATAATCTAACAACTTGCTAACTTAATGCGAGCGGTATAGCTCGTTCCATCCAAATATGGACAATGTCTAACTTATTGTTACTATTTCTATGCTAGTTACGTTATGTTAAGATTTGCACCTTAATCCAATGTTGTTAACAAAATTGTGTATTTTGTAGAAGCAAGTTGTCTGTTTGTGGCCAGTATTTTCATTAATAGAGCTGACGTCATAACATGTGTCGTACATTCTTCTTCTTATAGTCTTGATCGAATTCGATTGTTTGTACTTGATCGGCATTTGGTCACTATCTATTTATAATAATGAAACCAGTGAATGATGCCCTAAATAGATAACTTGCTAAACCAAATCTAAATATGTTTTTATAATAACTATCGTGAGACATATTAAATTAGCTAAAAATCGCGGGTTACTCACGCTGCTCATGAGGAAGAACCCCTCAATGGTTCGAAACTAGTAGAGCTTTTCTTTGTATATTCACGTGAGTAACCCGCGATTTTTAGTTAATGCTAAATATTTTGATAACAAATTGTCACAGGACATGTGCCTTATAATTAGCGCTTTGAAGTATGTCTTTGTAACTCCAATACACAATTTTGCTGATAACTCCATACATTTTACCTGCAAAGGTTTTTTATGAATTCCTACGTGTAATGTACCCACGTATTAAGTTTTAGTTCATCACAATATATCGTTTTAGTTGTTATCTTATTCATACTGTTGAATATTTCTGTTCACCTGCTATAAATAGGCTATTTGTATAAATAAGCAATGATTTTAGTTGAGTTTTGTATGTTCTAAGGCTCTGTTTCATTGTTTTTGGTTAAGTTTTCAGTGGTGTTTACTAGTAGGTAAGCTAAATGAAACTTAATAGATAGTGGTGAAATAGGCCCTACATCAAACTTCGTGAATTTTCTTGCGTACAAATTCTAGTACGGTTTATTCTGGTTTTACCCGACTACGGCGAAGCCAAAAGGAGGGTTATTTCTTTAATGAAAAATGTTCTGTTTGAATTTTAACCATTGTGTAATATTTTTTGTTCCATAAAATTAATAGTTTGATCTCTTCTTTGGGCGCATTTCTTATAGGTTTTATTATTAATCGACTTCTACATTCTATATATTATATATGCATTATCTATTTTGTGAGGTTTTAATATATTTAAGTTGTATTTTTTGATGTTTATTTAATCAGCTTTTATTGCACATGTCGTCTAAGATAAAAAGAAAAAGATTCCAATTAAAGTTTTGGCCATATTTTGATAATAAATTCTCAATAATGTACTTGTTCAAGTATTTACTGGATATCTATGTATTGTTTCGTACGAGTACGTTCTAAAGTTGTTCTAATTTATAATGCATGCGCTTTTCTACTTAGATAGGTTTTGTCTTGTTATTGTATGTAGGTAAATGAAAATTATTGAAATGTCTCATTTTCTGATTAATATTGTCATGTAACTTGTTGTTTCATTAATATTTTGTAACTATCATTAGTGTAATGTATATTGATGTAACCAATGACTTTGTTTGTTGAAGCTCAATATTTATTTCCTTTGATATTAACCCTCAGAATTACCGATTTGTCCGAATTAGGAGACTTGGTACCTAACTAATATTGCATGTATATGTTGTATACTCGTACCGTGTATATGTGCTGTAGAGAATGTATTCGTGTCCAGGTGGAGCTATGCTATGTCGAACTTTAGTTTGTATAACAAAGTTCTAGTCAAATGGATACTAAAATAAGACTATGTACCTAAACAAGAGCTATAATTAAATATTAATTTGATGGAATTATTTTGTGTTTTATTGCCTCTCCTGGACACACTGCTGTTCTGTAATGCTCTCTTTTGTACCACAAATCATGATATTGTATATTTCAGTAATATGTTGCGTTTGATAAATAAAACTCCGAATTTAATTATGAAACTATTTTTTATTAAATCTATTTACCTCTAGAGAATACAAATTAATGTCCTCTGCGTGGCTATAGCAACGCAATCGCTTTTGCAAATACTTTATTGCAATAAACTTTAAGTGCTATTTACCCATTCGGTGGGTATAGTGTTCTCACACTTGTTTTACTCGCATTGAGTTTTAGGATACTTATTTACACAAGTCAAAATTAGTCCACATCTGAATCGGAGTCTATCGGACTCCAAGCGTGGTACTATAGAATACATAAACTTATTCGTCTGTCGTGGATCATGTCCATGTGACGGGTTTTCACGGCGCGCTGCGCGTCGAACGGAGTACGGAATGCAACACGAGCGTCGCCGGTAGGCTGGCCGCGCTCATTGTATCGCCTGATAACATCATCTTGAGTCAACTCAAAGTCAGAGAAGAAGTCCATGATGTCGTCTATACTAGCGCGGAACGGCACATTCTCCATGGACACAACACAGCCAGGAGCACCGAAATCGTCGAGTGCGGGATCGTGTTCTTCATCCATGCGACCATTATTTTCAAAACCTCCGTTGACACCGGCAACCCCACCACGACCCCCGAAGCCCCTGCCGCGACCTCGCCCTCTATCGAAACCGCGACCTCGCTCATTGAAACCTCCACGCCCTCTAAAACCGCCCCGACTTGCATCAAAGCCGCCCCGACTTGAGTCAAACCCACCTCGATTCGAGTCAAAGCCACCCCGATTCGAGTCAAAGCCACCCCGATTTGAGTCAAAGCCGCCCCGATTCGAGTCAAAGCCGCCTCGGTTGTTGAAACCACCTCGGTCAAAGCCCCCTCTGTCGAAGCCCCCACGACCTCTGAATCCACCGCGAAATGCTCCGCGACCTCCTTGCATGGGATCGAAGAATGGTGGCTGCTGTTGGGAAACATTACCGAGCATTCCGTCGCGCATATCCTGCTGCTTGGGTCCTTCCAAAGCTTCCTCAACTACACTGCGAGGCACTAAGTCTATAGTCACACGACATCCATCAAGATTTTTTCCGTGTTTACTAGTAGCCATTCTCGCTTCTTGTGTCGACCTAAACTCACAGAAGCAATCTCCGGATGGCATCCCGTTCGAATCCAGCATTAAGTGTATTCGAGCTGGTACTGCGTTCGTGTCTGCCAGGAAATTGACAATGGTTCTGTCGGTTGCTTCTCTAGGTAGACCTTTCATCAAAACGCAGTCAAGAGGTTCGTCATCCATGTCAGGAAGATTATTAATAAGGGCGGGTTTTGAGGCTTGATCCATCTGATTCGGGAAGGGTGGACGGTTACCCCAGTTTGGTGCAGTCGTCCTAGGATCTATAGGGCCGGGACCTGGAAATCCACCGAACTGTGGTCCAGGCCCAGGAAATTGTCCTGGAAAACCTTGTTGCTGCGCAAACGGAGGTGTAAAGAAATGAGGTCCTGATGGTTGAGGTTGCATTGGTGGGCCACCTTTGTGTCCGCCAGGTCCTCCAGGACCTCCAAGTCCGCCGGGACCTCCAAGACCACCAGGACCCCCAGGTCCCCCGGGGCCCCCTGGCCCGCCAGGTCCCCCAGGCCCTCCGGGTCCATTATCAAATTGTTGCCGTCTCTGACGCGGGTCTCGAGGTGGAGCCACTTCTGCTGGAGGTTCATTTTGCGGTTTTTTAGGTTTCTCTGGTGGTTTGTCAGTCATCTGTTTCTCTTTTTCATACTGTTCTTCTGAGATAGGAATAATTGTTGGCTGTCTTCTACCAAATATGTATCTTTCTTTTCTGTCTAATGCTTGTTTTGCATCTTCGGGTTTTACAAATTGGACATATGCCGTTTTGGTTCTGGTCATACGACAGTCTGTCACCATTATAGAGAGTAGTGAAAACTCACTGAACGCTTTAATTATATCGTGTTCTTTTACAAAGTTTGGTAGATCTGTCAATTTAAGCACTTTGAAGTGTTTGCGAGGTTCTTCTGGCTGTGTAATTGTCATAGGTTGTTCTTCTTCATCATTGTCTTCACGGTAAGGTAAGAACGAATCTACTGCAGTTTGGTAAGCGTTGTCGTCGAGTGACTCGACAATTACTGAAGCTCCCTTTAATTCATTCATTTTATTTTGTAATGCGAGCTGCTTTGAGCGAGTATCACAGAACCTGACAAAAATAGTTCCAGTTCGACGTCCCATGTTGTCGTTTATCATTTTGATTCCATGTTTGTCGATTAAAAAGGGGAAGAAGCGGCGGACGTCGCCGTAACTAGTATGGTTAGGTGCGTTTCTAATAGCGACACAGCAATCACGCTGCTGTTCGGTATCTCCGAAACGACTTGGACGTCCATCACGGCGGAAATTAACACTGCCGCCACGCCCCATGCCACCGCGTACTGAAGGGCTTGGCATTCTGTTACCTCCGTTCTGTTCACCCTGAAAAGCATTTGGGTTCCTCTTTTTACCGAGTTCTTGCAGTTTGTTGAAGGCATCGTTCATGGAGGGATCATTAAATCGGGTCATTGGCGAATCGCGATTTAAGGAGTTGTTTTGCATCATATTATTTGACATCATATTATGATGTGAAGGAATTGGTACATTTGGATTTTTACCATTTCCAAAGGGTAACCCGAGTCCTCCAAGAGGCCCATCCTGTGGATCTGTTTTTTCTTGAGAGTTTTCATGAGATCTGCGTTCACTTCTTTTGTCGCGGGAGCGCCGTGATGGTGATCGGTCACGGGAGCGGCTGCGGTCTTTTCTATCACGTTTGCGATCGCGTCGGTCTCGACTGCGACTCCGATCACGGCGTCGTCTTTCCCTAGACCGAGATCTATCGCGGCGGTCACGCTTACGTTCTTTCCTATCTCTATCGCGTGACTTGGAACGAGACCTGGAGCGTCTCCTATCCTTTTCCCTGCTGCGCTTTCTTTCTAACTTGTCCTCATCTTTGTCTTCGTCATTGGGAGTGTTATTAGAAGTAGGGCTGATGAGTGGTGGCGGTGGCTCGATGACAGCGGGTTGCGGAATTTCTTGAGGGTTGCCGATTCCTGGGATACCAAATCCTGTAATTGGATTGTTACCGAGGGCTGTGGAAAACGGTGTTAGACCGGGGATAGTAAGAGGTTGTTGGACAGGTGGTATAGTTGGTGGCGTGGGTGTAGGCACGGGCGTAGGTGTGGGCGCTGGTGAAGCTGCCGGGGCTGCCAGGCTGAGCAGTGGCACGCTCTGCCGAGCTGCCTCGATCACTTTGTGCATCTCTGAACGAGAACTGAGTAACAACTTCACTTGGATCTCTTTGATCTTACCACCGTCTAACATCATGGCTTGACGCGCATCTTCGTCCGTACTGTAACAATAAAACGGCATATTTTAGTCTAATTAGGTAGGTACATTGACAGTACAACGACAACAGTCAACTTTATTAAGCGTAGGGTAAACAAGCCCAATTACTTTGATCTCACTATATGTAGGCAGGCACATTATGTTGAACGGTATGAGATTTAGTTTATACGATATATTATATTGGATCTTAACAGAAACGTATCTTTCATATAAAGTGCGACCTAATGTTATCTAACATACGTATGTATTAAATTGGGAAACAGTACCTAAGAGTTAAGTTAACACTGAGAGTAAAATAATAGATGAATAACTAAATTAAAAACATCTTCCTGTTCATTGGATTGGATTCAATTAATTAATTAGTATTGTTTATAATTATAATATTAATATTCATACATTGTAGATGAACTAGTTAATTAATGGGGACAAGCGCGACCGGTTAAAGCATAACGTTTCAAGTTTTTAACTTAATCTCAGTAACACCTACCTAATTACCTACGGAGTATGATTATGCATATGTACGCATGTAGGTACCTGTATTCGGCAATACTCTATTATCACGTTACACTTTAGCTGCCATCGGTGATTGGCAGTTGGATCTGTCTGTAACAGTTTTCTGTCAGCAGTACCTACCTACTTACTTATGGAGGTTTAAAGAAAGAACTCATAAATATAATAGAGAACGTGATTATTATTTACTTTGTTCCATTTTATAGATAGGTAGGTACCGTAAAACGGGGTAAATAGATACAGGAATGGGGGGTGAATAAGTGTTAGACTATTTTCCTAACATTTATTCACCCCTCTCCAGCATCTATTCACCCCGTTTTACTGTATCTGTTAAATTATAAAAAAACAATATAATCCTATTTTACATTAAGATACTCAATTTAAAATGTTCATGGCGTAATGTAATCGTCCTAAAGGCGTTTGTAGCCAGCCCTCGCTCCTAATTGGCCACTGACATCTTTTTATTTCTATTTCGACAAAATAAGACAAAAAAAATTGTATGAATGAACAGTGGCCTATCTACTCCAATCTGTCAAATTCATTAATTAGATTGTCAACTCTATGTCAATGCAATAAAGTTGAAGATGTAATATAGAAATTTGACAGAAGGTCAACCTATGATCTGCTGGCCACCGTATGATCCTACCTTTTTATTACCAAACTGACTGCTTTTATAGCCTGATTCCATAGTACCGTAAAACGGGGTGAATAGAATTCGAGGGGTGAATAGATACAGGAATGGGGTGAATAAATGTTAGAATATTTTCCCAACATTTATTCACCCCTCTTCTGTATCTATTCACCCCGTTTTACCGTAATTTCCCCTTTTCTTACCCATTCAATATTCTCATTGTGTGATTTTTTCTGCTTTCATGAGCGACAGCTCAGCACGAGGTTTCAGGTACGATTAGTATCTGGTATCTGTCTCTGTATCTGGCTTGTACGAAAGTCTTACCTCAGATTACGTATTATTCTCAAATTGTCTTTTGTTTAAAAGTATTTTCACCACTGAAGTCTGTTATTTTATTGATGCATTTACAAAGATAAATGAAACTTATTTAGGTACTAGGTACACTAAAATGTACTTATGATTAGTGCAGGTATCGAACTCGAACGGTGGTTTCGAGATTTCACAGCATCGCAGAGCGCAGTAGTACTTATATTATTTTTGTATGTTACCTACTATACAGATCAGTTCAGTTTATTGCCGCTAATCGAGCACAATTTCTAGCTATAACTAAAAATATGTACCTATTTTATCTTCCGAACAGAGAATCGAACCAAAGACCTCATGCTAATAAAAATTACAAGGTCATACATATCTACTTATTTTTCTGTTTATTACTATTTTTTTTGGTAGGGTCAACTCCTACCTTAATCTAAAAATGTAGATTAGTAATACCTAAATCATTTTCCTTTTTTACCTCCGGCCACAGAAGTCTCTGTTACGAATTGCGCAGCGACGTGAAAAAAAATCAAATGAGCAATTCGCATTTTCATTTAGAAGCAGCGACTGTTTTTTCGGTTCCAGATTCGATCGATTTGGAGTAAAGGGCCAAAATCGATTTAGAGGGGCCAAGAGGGAATTTTAAATTCCCCGGGCTACCCTGGAACACTCACTTTAAAATATACATAGATAGTAGTAAAGAGAGTTCCAGCAGAACTTTTTCATAGGAACCTTCCTAAAACATAGGTACAGGTAGGCGGTATGTGCTGTATCTATATACCTGCAGGTTTGTTATTTTGTAACACCTAATCCAAGATCGATCCGACTCTAACGAGGTTTTTTGTAAAGCTATTTTTGTAAGTATGCCTCATTCCTCATTCCGATCGCGAGTGCAATCAGTGTTGACGCAATCAGTACCTAATAGCAAACGGATAGAGTAGTGGGTACCTACAGAGGAGCTATTTTTCTAACTTATTTTTTTGGACCCATTTATGCAGTCTTCTTGGTTCGGTGACAAACATCAAAAAGCGAGATGGATTTACTAAGCACTCGCTGCACGACTAAAATAGCTAGCATAATGTGGACAAAGTATTAGCCTAAATGCCTTAGTATTGCAGACGATATGCCATTTTAATTTATGTACGTATTTAGTTGTGGTTATGGATAGAAACCTGTTGAGACGTAGGTACCTAAGTATTCTACCTAGTTCTTATTTGTTTTATCTATCAGTAGTTTAATATTAATGAGTTATAATTAAAGAATGTAGGTACATTTCTATTAGGTACATTCGGATTAACCCGTCGTCGTGTGTCTAAACGTGGATCCACACGAGACACAATGTATTTTCTATTGTGTCTCATATCGATGCATTCAAGCGGTTAAAATTGACGTGTAAAAGTGCTGCCTTGTAGCCTATTTGCAGAAGTAAATTCACTTATAAACCTAGTTTTTTTTTTAAGGCGGAAAAGACATCGATTGACTTCTCCCGCCTGGGTGAGGCGGGAAAAGTCAATCGATGATTTCGATGAGAGTGTCAGACTTTTGCTGTCTAAAAACCATCCCGTTCCTACTCCTGCCCTTTGAGCCGGAGGAGCCCCAGCAACCCATTAAGTCCTCCGCGGCAAACCTAGAGCTGCGAGTTGCTGTATCTATTCTAGGACTTGCGATTATGTGCAATCCGCATGAGATGAGTAGGATTCATATTGATTTACTGAGAAATAACTATTATTATTAGTAGCTTACAATAATTCTGAAGTAAAATTACCTGGGAGTATTAGTATTTAACTTTCCTGGGAGTATTTTGTCAACCAACCAGTGGTTATATTACAGGATAGCTAGACCTAAGAATTCTGCGTTTGAAAGAGCTAAAATATGCTTTTGAGGGTGGGTAACTCTTGGCCTCTCTGACACAAGGCCCCACTACATAAATGAATAAAAATATAATGAGCATCTGAGCACAGAACAGCCATACATGACATGACTACATATACATTTTGCGCTTCCTCAGTTCATAAGGTATTAGGTGTATCTATAAGACTGCGTTTAGTGTTGTTGGTGGTTGTCTGATGAGGGCAGTCAGATTGATATACGGTAGTTTCCTAAATTTTATTGTAATGTCCGTCTGGTAGATTAATTTAAAACATTAGATACGTAGTTTTTTTCTCACAAAATTAAATACTTTCGACTATATATTAATTTGAAATATCGGGTGATGTCACAAAGTGCTGCAAAATGTGTGACGTAACGAATTTTCATACCCTGGCTACTAGCATATTGCTTTATCGCGATAATACATAGGTGGTTACTTAGTGTTAAAATACCTACGCATTAACATGCGTGTGTAAACACAAGGTGGAAAATAAAGCCTCATCGTCTGAAGAAGACGACATTGGCATCTTTACAGACTAAAAACCGTTCCAGTGCAGTGTCCCGTTTCATATACCTAGCTGTTAACTATGGTATATTAACTATTTTCAAAATCTCTATCAGATTTCCTATCTTACGATGATTTTCAAACAGTCAATAATTTACACGTAAAGTTTTTGTGAGGTCACGACTATGGCATTCACTACGGGCATAGTAATGAACGAAAATACCTACAGACTGCTGGTAATCGCCACTTCAATTTTAAAATGTTTAACTGAAAACTTACATAACAGACGAACTGAATTCTACCAAAGAAACTAGGTATAGTCGTAGCATAAAACAAAAAGCTATGTATATATGTGTACCTATATGTTAAGGCCCTTTTCCTGTCACGCGTATTTCAGCCCGCACGTGGGTCTCGCCTGCATGTGGACTGCATTCTATCGTTTGATACATGTTTTTCTTAACATAGAACGCGGATAGGCTGCTGCGGGCACGCACCCCATGTGCGCACTATCCGGATGCGGGCGGTGATCTTCTACCTTGAGTATTGTTTTTAGTGTGAAGCAGGTTGCTCTCCAGCTCATAATCGCAAACAAAATTGGAAATTGATCCATATCAAAATAATAAATATAAAAATCAAATCAGAGTAGATCCATATCTACTCTGATTTGATTCTTATATTTTTATTTTTAACCTTAAGCGATAATTATTTTTTAAAGTTCATCCTTGTGGACAAATTTACCCACTAGTAATACGCAGATACTGCAGCAGCAAACGAAATCTTTGTCGTGCGTGTGGCCCGGAGGTGCTATGCTATCACCCGCATGCGGACAAGACTGTATGCGGACTAAAATACGTGTGACAGGAAAAGGGCCCTTAGATTGATCTAACAAACAATGCGATCTAGTCACAGTTCAATGACTCCTCCCACTCTGCTCAGGGTCTAAAATAAGTTTTAGACTGACGCCGTGGAAGACGAGTTACCGGGGCTCCGGCTCGGCACGGTAAATAGATGAAAAAAACCTGAAATTGCACTATATTTATCCCATCCAATGAAATATAATATAATACTACGCACGTAAGCACCAGCTGGATTTTACGCCACTGGTTTCAGAGTTAAACCGAGTCTTTATCAACTATATTTTATTGTATAGTTCATATTTATCAGTATTCGCTGACACTATTGTTTTTATCACACCTATCCCAGCCAGATGTGTCGTCAAATCTTAGTGGGCCTGTTTGTGATGGTTGAGGCGCATGCTAATGTTAAACGTGTGTCGTACCCTCGCGTTGACCCGCGCTTACTGTAGCTGGAATAGAACTATAGGAAAAAATTCTGTCCGCAGTCTAAATGTACTCGAACGGTACCAAATTACTTTTTTCAGATTCGTCAAGCCTTTGCATAAATTGCAGGTAACAAACAGTAGGAACGACACTTGTGTCTAGATAGTCATTTACTATATATAAATCGCTCATCGTTACGCACAGCTGAATTCTAAACTAAGTGAACTACAATACACACCAAATTTTTATGAAGTCAGTACCGAATCCAGATTTAGGCAGTAATAGCGTATAGAAACATGCATGTGTGTCACTCTAAGTTTGACTGGTTGAGAACGCTTACCATTAAAATATACATATAAGATCAAATAAGTCTGAACATGGGTATAGGTAAATTAAATACAAGTAATCAGATTATACCTACGAAGGAATTGAGTGAATTTTTTACTGTTTAGCATGGCCACTTGACTCACTGCCAACGATGATGCAAGGGACGAATAGACCTAAAAAGAATTGGTGAGCAGCAAATCCGGAGTAAGGCCTATAGGTACGGGCGTGCGAGCATCAGGTTACCCGCGTGCGAGCGTCAGGTTACTCGCGTGCGAGCGTCAGGTTACCTGAGTGCGAGCGTCATGTTACCCGTGTGCGAGCGTCAGGTTACCCGCGTGCGAGCGTCATGTTACCCGCGTGCGAGCGTCAGGTTACCCGCGTGCGAGCGTCAGGTTACCCGCGTGCGAGCGTCAGGTTACCCGCGTGCGAGCGTCAGGTTACCCGCGTGCGAGCGTCAGGTTACCCGCGTAACTACGTACGTTACGTTTATTAATACGGGCCAGGACTCCTAGTTAATCTAGAGCTCTTGTCTAGTAGCTACTATTGCCGCCGCGCAAAAAGAAAAACGAGTGTGCAACTCGATTTTTTTCCGCAGAAACGAAGAAACTTTGATGTGCTTGTTACTACGGTCTGCCACTACACAAATGCTTTCATAAAAACATCATTGTCGTCGTTCGAGCTGATATGTGCAATTGTGCACCCGAATAACCGTTATTTAAGTATAATTAAGCAAGTATCGCTGAATGAAGTTTGTATCTTATCGCCTTAGTCGTTTTCAACAAACTAAGAACAGAAGGTAGGTAGTCCGAACTGCGAGTCAAAATTTTTACACGGAATTTACGGTAGTACATAGGTGACTATTGTAAATTTCGTGTAAAAATATTTGTGTGCAATTATTGAGCGAGAAAAAAATTGTCATTTCTTCACTGATGGACGCAGTGATGACACTGTTTTCTATTTGGGGTCATCAGTCTCAAGTCGCAGTCTTGTAAAGTAATTGTAGGTAGAGATGTATATTCCTCCGTTGTGCATCCTGGATGAGCAGTTTCCTTGATCGAATTTTTGTTGTGTTCTGGATGTGTGGCCTAAAATTCCGACCATCGTAACAGTGGTGGGCAGTAGCATTCTGTCATTTTGGTGACCTAACTGCAATTCCATCACGGTTGCAGAGCATGGTGTTTGTGGCAAACTCCTTCTAAAGAAGGCTTTTGGTCAGCTGTTCCGGCCGATGATGATGAAACAGTTTTTTAACAAACAGGAACAACAAACAATTAATAACCGAGGAGTGATAATTGTCTATCGATTTGTCATATATTTGGGTCGTAGGCTCAATGATAAGATTATGACATCGATGCTCACATCGCATTTTTTAGTTGACACCTTTGGTATTGTTGATTTCTAGGCGAAGGTAAACTGCTTTCTAACGGGATGATTGTAACAATAGCGTTTTATTCACAGAATAATGATTTATAACGAAATATGGCACAAGTAGCACCGCATAACTAACTTAACCAACTTAAAAGTTTTAACTATTTGCCAAATCCATGTACCTGTACAACTATAAATACTAAATAAACATTTACTACCTACTCAGCTTCAATAGGTATTAATAATTTTACCAACAAAAGTCGGAATTATATAGTGTTTTCAACTTCAGTGTCAAAACATGCGTTTATAAAAATATTTATTAATCTTTATTGGCCCAGTGTTTTAGAGGTAATATACTTAATAGAATAAATATAGAATTAAGAATTTATAGCCTCAACTACCTTTACTGTAGGAAACTATTACCTACATAATAATGTACAGCATACCTACCTACACACCTTTTTTTTAAGGGGGGAAAATCATCGAATGACTGCTCCCGCCTGGGTGAGGCGGATTTGTCGCGGAGAACCTAACGGGTAACCGGGGCTCCGGCTCGACGTGCAGGAGAAGGAACGGGGTGGTTTTTAGTCAGTAAGAGTCTGACACTCCCTCCCGCCTCACCCAGGCGGGAGAAGTCATTCGATGATTTTCCCCCCTTAAAAAAAAAAAAAAGGGAGTGTCACTCTTACTGACTAAAAACCACCCCGTTCCTTCTCCTGCACGTCGAGCCGGAGCCCCGGTTACACGTTACCTACACACCTTAACATACGATCAAACCGAGGAATTACCTATTAGAAGTTGGAAGTAAATAATTTTATTTGAATTGAGTTACTTAGTTATTTTTGTATAAATTTGTTTATAAAACTGTGCAGTTGGTACTTTAAATACATCAGCACATTTTTAACCTGAAACACAGGCTTTTTTGTAATCTTGCTTTTTACACAAAATAAACATTTTATTTATTAAAGTATTATTTAATTAACTACCCTTTCTTGTTGTCTAATGTGCAATTTGATAATAATCTATGGTTTCTGTGTCACAGGCGATATGAATGAATCAGATCGAAATGGTGCAAATGGTTTTGGAAATAACTATCTACCTAATTTACTACAGGCATATAATAAAAGTCTAATGTTTACGTGTGTTGAAGTGAAGTAGCTACTGACTCTAGATTAAGTTTTAAACTTATTCCAGATGTAAAAAGCTTCATGATTATCAAGAGTGCGTCAACCTGAGAATAGGGTAGATGCCTTATGTTTATTTTATGTCCGTCTGGTAGATTATTTTAAATCAATAGACACGTATTTTTTATTTTCTTACAGATATGAATACTTTCGACGATATATTATTGATTTGAAATGTCGCGTGACGTCACTTCTATGTACATTTTACCTATACGTAGAAATAATGTTTTAGCCCCCACTCCTAAAATTTGATTCGTTTTATTTAAGTATTGTTTTATTATACGACAAAATAATAAAATACGTGTCTAATATTTTTTCATTAACGGTACCTAACTTACGGACTAATTATATTTTTAATTTTCATACCCTGTCATCATCCCAATTATTAGAAACGTACATATATAGTTGGGAGTTTATTACCCACTCTAAATAAACGTGAGAAGGCAGTGTATAATATTATAGAGTATCTACCTAGATATATCATGTGGGTACCTACCTAGATAGAAAATGGTATAAAAATTTCCTGTGGAACACCTAACAATGTAAGGAGGAATCCAGGAGTCGGAGATCAAAAAAAAGTTTTACAAGCGGAAAAATAAGTCCTATATAGGACTGATAGCTGTAAAAACTTCAAGATGATATGGACGTTTAATATCTCGTGTGTTCATAAGTTTTGAGACAAACTTTTTGCTTATAAAAATAAAATAAAAATTACTGGCTGCTGTATATTTCTTTTTCTAATTTTGAATTTGGAATGTTAACTTTTAATATCTATGATTTCGGATTATTTTATTTAAATTTTCTCGTAATGGAGGGAACAAAAGAATTACGTGCGACCGTCATTTCATTATTTAAGGTGGGAAGAAAACCTATGGACATTTTCCGAGAAGTGAAAAGTTTTGGTGTGAGCCGTAACTTCGTGTATTACACTATTAAACGATACCAGGAGACAAGTTCTTTACATGATCGGCAAAGAAGTGGTCGTCCACGCTCTGTGAGGACGCCTGCGAACATTAAAATCATCCGAGAGCGACTTCGCCGAAATCCATGTCGCACTCAGAAGAAACTCGCTCTGCAGACCAATATTTCGCGCGTTTCAGTCAACAGAATACTGAAATATGATCTCAATGTTAAGGCGTAGTATAGCCGTAGAAAAGTACACTTTTTAAACGATCGCCTTCGTCAATTGCGACGCGAACGTTGTCCAATACTGCTTAGGAGACACGATGCGAGGAAGATACTCTTCACCGACGAGAAAATCTTTACCGTCGAAGAAAAGTTCAATCGACAAAACAATAAAGTGTATGCCAAAAGTAGCAAGGATGTCCCACCTTCAGCACGGAATGTCTCGCGTACTCATCATCCGGCTAGTGTCATGGTATGGTGGGGAGTTTCGTACGAAGGTGTCACTCAGCTTCATTTCTGCCAACAAGGCGTCAAGGTGAAAGCCAAAAATTATCAAAGTGACATTCTAGAGACTGTTGTGAAACCCCTGTCTAATACCCTATTCCATAACAAGTATTGGGTTTTCCAGCAAGACTCGGCGCCATCCCATAAGGCTAAAACCACCCAAGCTTGGCTGAAGGAAAATGTGCCGGCCTTCATTGCGGCGAACGAATGGCCCTCCTCCAGCCCCGACCTCAACCCGCTGGATTATTCTCTACGGACCGAATTAGAGCTCAGAGCCTGCCGAAAGTCCCACCCAAACTTGGAGTCACTTAAGCGAGCTCTTGTCCGAGAAGCGAAGCGAATTCCTCTGGAAAAGATTCGTGCCGCCATTGATGACTGGCCAAATCGTCTAAGGGCATGTATTAAAAACAGGGGTGGTCATTTTGAATAATAATTATATTTAATTTTTAATTACTATCTACTTAATGTTTGTTATTGTTTTTATAAATATAAGTTTATTATTTAAAAAGATATGCAACTTTTAATTTGTCTCAAAACGTATGAACACACGAGGTATAATATCAGCATTACGAAGTCGACAATAATGAAAGACTAGGGAGTCACTTGCGACCAAAAACTCACTTTCTATGACCATATAGCCATAGTAGCGAAGGAATCCTTCCAAAGGTTAGGTTTCGTTTTACGTATTTCGTTTGTCGTGATTTTCGCACTGCTCTTGTCATAATGCTCTGGTTCGTAGCAAGTTAGAAACCAGCTCGTGTGTGTGAAATCCACATGCCTCTCTTTGGACTTTCTCTGGGAGTATACTCCCAGAGAAAGTCCAAAAAGCTTTCCTTAGAAACTTGTACAAGCGACTGTGCGGATACTATCCTTACCTCTATCCGATAAAATGTTTATTATGTAATCTTGTCAAAAGTCACTAGAGATAAAGAGTGCAAGAAATCAACTTGCAGTATCCTGTAAAACGTTCCATAGCGCTATTGATGCTCCAGTTCTACTGAAGTCATTACCATGCTCAGTGGCGTAACTATTCAAGGCCCGTGGCAAATTCATTTGATGGGCCCCCTTTGCCTATAACCGCTTGATATATGGATGTTTAGGTACTACCCTTTGGACGGGGCTCCTAACGGCTGAGGGCCAGTGGCAATTTGCCGTCTTGCTACCCTGTAGTTACGCCACTGACCATGCTTTTACGTCTCAGGTAATTACTGCCGGGGTAAAAAGGACAGGCTGTTTGCCGTGCCCTCATGTCGTACTGTCACACGCGCTAAATCACCTATTCCTCTGACCGCGCCTCAATGGTCTCTTGAATTCTAATCCAACTAGCGATCTTCATTGATCATGAAGATTTTATCGGAAAGCACTGTGACAGAAACTTGTGAATGCTGTAAATTCCTGTTTTAATTAAGTTTTACTATTCTTTTTCTTTGTGTGTAATGTTTATGTTTTGTAACGTATTAGTTCTAATTTGATATTTCATTTTTGTACCTAACAAAGTATGTTACAGTAATTGATTTTTTTACCATTGTGACTGTTTAAAATAATAAATAACGAAACGTAACTATATATCATGGCTTTTAGACATGATATGACATTAGAGATACGAGCTCCCTAAAAAATACACTTATACATACAAGATAAGTACCTATATGCGAAAAACAATCCATCGCTGGCCACGTTAGCGCGCCGCGTCTTGCTGCTTGCGCATTGAGCGGGAAAAACAATCATGCGAGTTGAACGGGGGAAGCCACGTTTTCGCAACTAGCGCCCCCGTTCAAACCGTATGATTGTTTTTCCCGCGCAGCGCAGACGCTAGACATATAGATAGCAAGGGTAAAAACATATAGGTTTCATACAGTATAATTTTGTAACGCCATTGGCACAAATGTGCTGACTCGACCGGAGCAGTGATATCATGGCCTTACAAAAAACCGGCGTGAACGGTCCTTACGTTGTATGTAGACGTGTGTGATGACTGGAGGCTCAATGCTCCCACCCTTGTCCTCCATTCCCTAACCCTCAAAAGGCATTGCACATATAACTTCCCTGGTGTTACTGGTGTCCATGAGGAACGTCGGTTGCTTGCCATCAGGTGATTCATCTGCTTGTATTATGAAGACTTGTTGTTTAATTATCTCAATAATTTTCACGACTTGTATTTAAAAACTTTATCAAAACTTTTTTAAGTACCTATTTTACTACCAGCAAAATACTGGTAGAATGGATAAATACTCACCAAAAATCTAGAAATATTGTATCAACAAATGAACCCTTTTTAAAAAGGAAAATCCTTTTTAGATATCCAATACTAATTGTAGACAGAATATTTAGCGTCGTTAGAGGTTAACGCAGTGGGGTTCCTTTTTATATTTGCCGGATACAAAGAGAGAAATCTAACTAGCCAAAAACAGCCTAGACATTTGCCGAGTATTTATTCATATTAGGTAGGTACACATATTCAATATACCTACATATTTATGAAGTAATAAGAAATTGTTTTAGCATTATTTGTTTAAAAAAATACGTTAAATTATAATTGTGAAATAGACCTTTGTGTAACGGTTATTTTGATACGATAGTGGATAGTTTTAGATGTTCTTAGATATTTCTAACGCCATCTGCATCACTGTACCTGGCTGAAAAATACAACTAGTTGCAGGGTTGAAACGCGCACAATCTATTGCACTAGATATGTAGGTACTTGTACCTATCGATTAGTTTAATTTATTCGATTAGTCCAGCAAAGATATAGAAGATCCGCTGGGCGGGGCAACTAAATCTGTCTTTAAGGTTTAGAGAATCTGAACTACATAATAAGAATCTCGGGATATCTCGGATCTCCGTTACAGTAAGAAGTTACTGGTTACAATTTATGAATTAAAAGCAGTAGGTATGTAGGCATGCCCAGAACGATGGATCTGCGCTTGGCGAGTTAAAGGTGATGGTCAACAGCATTCACAACTCTGATTCAGTCATATTAGTTTACGAAATTGTAGATGGTTGTCGAATTATTACACTTATTTTCTAGAATTGTCCATACTCTTGATAGGTCACACACTCACACTTTTATTATTTAGCCTACATCAAATCGCATAGGTAGCAGTGAACTATAATTTTATACTATTTGGTATTAGAGTAATTGAAAAATAGCTGGTCCTATTTCCACGATGTCATAGTACCGACCGACGTGGTCGTCGTAACTATGACAACATTTATGTTGAAAATGTTTTCATTTCATCAAAAAACAAATGTCCCCCTAATGATAAGAGTTCTAATTAGAAGGTACTTATCGCTTGTATCACATTAACGACCCACGAATAAGAACAAGGCGTTGGAGGTACAGAAAAGTTTTGGGGAGTATTTTGGTAAGTGCCTATCATCTTTTGATACGGTTAAAAAAGCCTTAGCAAGACCATCATTGTATATATACAGTCATATCATAGCAATTTCATACAATCTTCCATCAATTTTATTATGGTCGGAATTAACATTTTAGGGACATTCATAGGCGGGATCACTAATTATTCGAAGCTTATAATTAATGAAGATAAAACAGGATATAAGGAAAGTGAGTATAGTATAGTTGTATTCACTCGGTGCCTTCGTGGTTGTCTTTTTGTACAACTGTATATTTTAGTATGCCATTCTGCTGCCTGTGGCTATTTTGATCATACTTCAAATTGCGGTTTCCTTCAACCAGCTAGGGAATTCAAGTCATCTATCCAATTCCACTAAATAAAGAAGTTTATTACATAGCTAAAAACCTAAAAATGTTTTATGAGTGACAAAAGCATAAGAAATCAGAGAAGCATTTATAACAACAACGGGAACTAAGTTACGTAACGAGTTTATATAGTATTCAACAACTAAGTGTTGACAAACTAATTCAATCCAATAAAACGTTTTTTGTGAGAAATTATCTTAATACTATTCAGAAAGCATGGTAATTGCAGTACACAACTCAAATGACTAAAGTCTGTAAAGGAACGCAATAGCAAATCGGTGCAAACTCTAGAACTCGATGTGAAGGCTGCCATCACTTCTCTGCTAGATAAGTAGATAGGTGTTCTTTTCTACAGATTCGTCCGTATGCATAGTATTATACACGTGTTCGTAAAAAAGGGGTTGCAGTTACCAACCTACCTACCCATTTATTAAATGTAAAAAGGAATAATTTGAAAGCCAAAGAAGTTTTTAGGGAGTCTTTCTATATAGAGGACGTAATATTGACGCACTCATTGTTGTCACTCAGTCACACTCTGTGTTTATAACTGTTGCAGCTACCTGCAAGTCGCAAGAGCTAGATGGTCTGCTGATGCTGCATAAGAAATATGTCGCGGGATCACATAATAATGTTGTTCGATGTGAAGTTGAAGATGGTTGTAATGCCAAAGTGCAATAAACGACTGCAGCGCCACTACCGCCACGTAGTTTAGTCAAAAAGTTGATAGAAGTTGCAATATTTCGCGTACCAGTGAGTCTACAACTACTGATGACGAATTTGTAACTTGGTCGTATATTAAGTATTTAATATGAAAAATTGTGATGACTTAGGACAGGATGACCAATTTTTAGCAAGTTAACTGTATCTATTCAAATAATATAATAATGAATAAATTCAAACACCATTTAAGAGGTAAGCTGTAGGTAGTATACTGTATTATTTTTCTGGTTACACATCAAACTGATAGATTTGTGTCAGTGTAAATGCAAGTGCAGCTAAAAATCTGTCTCTTATTATTGAATTCTTAGGAGTCCTCAGATAGTCATCAAAGTTTTCAAAGAAGTAGAAGTGTTCTGCTTGATTACGGAAAAAATAAATGAAGTGGTAAGTTCTATTGAACGTTGACCTTAATTTATAAGATGTGAAGTCGCTAACGTAGACTAAAATGTACTTTTTTGAGGGAGGAAAATCATTGAAAGACTCCTTCCGCCCTGGGTTAGCCGAGAGAGTGTCAGACTTCTTACTGACTAAAAATTCCCCTTTTAATTTTCATTATGTCATTTTGCTTGACCCGGCTATCTGTGGTGGTCAGATGGCTCTCAGAAGTGCGCTCGCGGGTCTGGTTCTGGTCGTTAGGTAAGACTTAAATGTACTCTACAGTATATCTATTATGCCACACAATCATGATGACCCGTTGACAGCATGTAGGTAGTTTCGATTGAAACTGCTAACTCCAGGCATTATGGGAAGACATAACTGTTACGAGACCAGTGTATGGTATGTAGAGAACGGGACCTAATAAAATTTCCTTATTATTTGAGCACTGCGATGTATGTAAGGCTAGTTGCATAGATGACCTGAATTCCATATTGGTATATGGTTCTTTCCAGTAATGTACCTATGTTGTGGTGATTCACTCGGTACTCAATCTTACACGGACTTTCCACGGATACACAGTATATAAAATAGCACGGAACCCCACATATCATCCAGTAGCATTTGCAGCAATCTATAAAGGATAATGTTCTAAAAGATTCCGCAGGAAGAAAAGGGTGTGGGTAACTAAGTGGGGTATATCGAAATCATTTTTTTCCTCATACGAAAGTGCGCCGAGCATTTTAACCGTGTTTATCGGGTGAATACATGATCCATCGGCTCTGCAGTATTTTAGTTTTAGTCAGTCAATCACTTCAATATTTTGCTGTTCAAGAATAGCAAAGGTAGACGTCCTTTACTTACACATATTCACGCCTCACTCACCAGATACCGTTCTCGCGTAGAGTACGAACTGTTTCGACCCGTCTCCCTCGTACTGAAAAGTGATGAGATTAACAGTACATGGTATTTAGCAGAAAGAGTGAAGTCGTTAGGAATTCTCAACCGTTTCACGGCTTACCTACTCAAGTAGGTAACTGTTTTATGAAGTAACTAGACTAGTTTCAAGCCATGCCTGGAGATCAGAGTCATGAGCGGCATTGCGCATCAAACGACATGATGAGTGTCACGTGGTCCACTGAAGTTTATTATAATTATACATAATTACGTTTCGTCTCTATGTACCTTAATCAGTTTCCTCTGTAGTTGCGTGTGATAAATCTATGGCTTTATATGAATATGCAATGCAAAGACAATGAGAACTACTGGTCAATCACTTATAGAAAGTGAAAAGTTACACTAGAACATGTTTATGATTGACCTATTTTTACCCTTAGTAGAGATGTAACCTATCAAGAAGGTAATTTCTTGATGATGTTTCATCCTAATAAGTTCAGCGTAAATACTTGAATGTTATATTTCGACCTCAATTATTGAAAGTCGTGCTATCAACATCTTATCTTTGCCGCATTTATAGATGGTTTCCTCATAGATGTTGTTTCGTGGTAAAGAAAATGCACAGATTGAGTAGGTAAAGACGTCCAATTAAGGCAAAGCACTAAACCAAGTCCTAGTAAACAATCTTCCTTTATGGCAAGGTAGATTATTAAACATGTGAATTAGCTCCATTTGTTTTGTCGCAATTTTAGTCGGAATTGAAGTTGCCCATAGTTGAGAGGTCCAGGCGCTGCATTGCTATGTTGAGCACATCAAAGAGTCTTATTTATCAGACATTCTTAGATCATTCCACCAATCTAAAGTCAGCAAAGTATCAGAAATTTAGTTATCTAAGACTTAGAAGATACTCAAAAATACAGATTAAAGTTTTGAGATTTTAAGCAGTTATTAAACTAACATTTTGTTGTCATGCTCGTTAATAATGCCTAAATAATAAAAACTTTTGGATATGTACTATGCCCGTATTGTTGCAGTCGTTTAGAGAATGAAATGTAATAAACCATGATGACTAAAATTAAATGTATATTTTAGTTCATTTAAGATGGAAAAGCAGAATAATTATCATTTAAAGATATTATTTTAATTATTCTACTGCTTTTTGATAGCTGTTCGAAGGTTCATTTAAAAAAAAAGGAAGAAAATTGAAAAACAATAAAAGTAACCAGCATCAGAAAAATTAAACCATGTAACGAAAAGAACAAAATTAAATTTTATAAACGTAAACCGGTGATTGGTTGAAAATTTCAGAGTCCTTAGAATATTTTTTTGAAAAACCAAAAGAAATAAAAGAAATGCTTTGTAAAGAAAATACTTACCAATAAATCTCCATAGGCCCATCACTGGTATAACTAGGAGTATCTAGTTATGTTTCGGCTAATAGCAAAATTTGGAGGGAAACAAATTAATTTGATACTTACCATACTTGACAAAAAAAAATTTCATAAATTGAAAGAAGTGGTTGCATGGTGTTATTGACAATAACATGACTGGAAGTAATTACTACTTTATATCAACCATCTTCTACGCTTCATAACCTTTGTACACAAGATACGCACTATGCGTGATTTGTAGTAGTATACCATATACTTATTTAAATGCTATTAAGTTTTTTAATCACCTTTCTGTGTGAATATTAATTATAATTTAATTGGTTGTAATCTAATAGTGGTCATTAAGAGAACAAGAATCCTATAATCATCGAACGAATCTACTATAGTGTTATGTAATAGTTAATTATTATCATTAGAATAACATATGTAATAATCAGTTTTAAAAAAATATTCTATGTAATGAAATCCTTAATTTAGTACCTAATTGATTTTTTGCCAGCATAAGATTTCTTTGTAGGTTTTTTTATGGATATTGCTATTTGCAGTTGATATTGTCCTGTCGATTCAGTGCAGACAAATTATGGATAAAGCATGATTAAATAACATCAAGATTTTTTGAAGCACCTAATTAAACATTTTTTTGGGTATAAACACAGACATAATCTTGTCCATTTATTAACAACAAATATAAATATTAAAACAAACTTACTCCTAAATTATAATAATTATTATTTAAATATAGTGAGATCAAAGTTTTTGAATATTTTCAATGAAATTTGTCCATAGAAAATATTAAACATATGCTTTGTGTCATTATTTGAATATTACGTATAGCTACCTGAACGCAATGAACGCATCTCCAAGCTCGCCTCCTACGATGTGCACACCTCCCTCGGGAATGGAGAGGCCTCGAAAGAAATTCCTAATGTCCAGAGCATTTGCAGACCATGGAAGGTTTTGTAGTCTAATGATGACACTCATTGTGGATGTTCGCACTTCTTGTACCTATAAAAACGAAAATAGCCTGTCCATTTTTGATTTGCATAAGTGTTGAATTTAAATAATTATGCTTTGAGATCATATTACAGACACTTTAAAGAGTTGCATAGACTTAAAAATACATCGAATTTCAATCGTTATCTGTTTATTTATTTTTGTACAGAATGTTTGTTGACAAGGGTGGTTGATGATATTTATTACGGCGTTCCTTTATTTATCGTGCATGATTATGTATCAGAAATTTATACAGTGACTGTAATTTCACGAAGCAAGTAAAATTTTCAGTTTTTTAGTTTTATTTCCATAAATAGTACCCTGGATGCAACAAAATATACCAAGAATTTTTACGAGTATAACAGGCCACGTAGTATTTATAATGGATATTGGATCGTAACACCGAATACTGAAAAAACACGTAATCAAAATAAAGAAAAGAGGTTATAATATCGTTTCGTCAGACGCGAAAGTAAGCCAATTCTAAGAACATGATAAAATCATAACTAAATAGTTAAAATAAAACCGCAGCGTAAATAAATCGATACAGTGCCAGAGCAGTAAATATTATCGACTTCTCAGCATACAATAGGACGCCAACAAAGAACAATATGACTTTTCCTTGATCGCCAGTCCCGATAGCTCAATCAATCAAAATTTCACACATCACACTTACCTAAATAACTCTAAAACCTTGTTTACCGCGCTTAATTCTTAGACATGTCTAAACACAAATCTTTCACAGTATCACGTACGCAGTTTATTAATTAATTCATTCCAAATACATGGAAATTTAGACAAATAAACACATGAACAGTAAGTAGCACACAAACTGCTCAATGCGAGAAAACAAAATGGCGCTGGCGGTGAGCATTTTTTGATGACTCCGAACTTGGTGTGACCAGTGTAAAAGGATACGGAAGTGATTAACAAGTTTTAAAACAAAATGACAATTTGTACAAAATGAAAAATAGAGAAAATGAATAAATTGTTCTCCTGTTTTAGAAAATACAAAGAAAATGAAACTCTATCTGTGCTTATATATACTGCTTAAATATTTTCAAGAAGTTTTATCATTGATTCGTATGCATTTGTAACTCTCAAAAATTGTATTTGAATCTTGAAAAATAAAGGTAAAGTGTAAACAGGGCTAAGTTATAATTTTTTTTAATGGCAACCGTTGAATTAAATTGAATGAATGAATGCATTATATTGAACGAATGAGTTGGTTTAGTTTATGGTTAGTTAGGTACTTAGTTTCAGAATTTCAGATCTGCGCTTGTCACGATATTGTTAATTATTTGCAGAAAAAAATCTAAAAAGACACTTAATTTTCAAAGGATTTAGAAACCAACGTTTCTTACTTCTAAAACGTAAGTAAGCCCACACGAATCATTAGAGTGATATATTTTAATCGACATAAAAATTGTACCACGCTGTCAAAAATGGTCAAGTAAATAATCTGTTATTTTTTATGATCCCTTAATTTTTTATTATAAATAAAAACAACAATATTTAACGATAGTTTGTTCTGTTTACGCATTGTATTTCTTTGTAGCTCTTGTTTGCTTTTGAGTAACAATATTGTCAAGTTTGACTATTGGTATATTCTTTGTAAGGATTCCCTAATTAAATGGAATCAATAAGAAAATCAAATATTTTATGTAATGCTTATAAGTTTTCTCCTAATTAGAAAGGATAACATCTTCAGTGTGTAATAAATAATAAGATTTAGCACTTACAGTGGTAGGTACTTCTAATATTTGCCTATTCTAATAAGAAAATGCTTTGCCAAAAATGACCTACTTGGGCCTCTATTTAAAGGATAGGTTATTTTGTTCAAAACGATTACTTCCCGCTTTTTAAAAAAAACCATTGACATTGTTACAAATCTTGACCTTTTACCTTCAGGTCAGTATCCTTAAATTTGATTGGCTCATACATGTCTGATCTTCAAAAAATTAAAGTAACAGATAATAAAATAGTTGCTATTTCATTCCAGGTACAGCAAGCAGACTAAATAGTTTGTAAAGCAAATAGTTTTAATTAAAGATGTATGTAGATTAAAAATGTTGTTATAAAAGTAATTGCTCAATATATACATAGAAGTTAGTGATATTATATTTATTGGAAAGGTGTGTTGTATAAGTGTAATAAATGTGTGAACGATATCCTGGGTACTTGTTTGGAGGGACTCCTGTCAGTAGTTGGGACAGGAGTTTCAATTCGCTGGAAAATGTAAGTATCCATCTACTTATCTCTACTTACATTAATTAATTGTTAGTTTAGTTTCTCATCAGTCCTATTTATTTCATGTTAAGCATTAGCTAAGTTCCAAAAACTAAATTAAAAATACATTTTGTATGTTGCCATCTCAGACATTAATATTTATGTATATACTAATTTGGATACTGAACTTTAGATAAATTATGACATTCAATGAGTATGCAGAAATGAATTAATTTTAAATCTCTCAACTAAATTACCTTTTTACGAAAGTTAACTACAGAGAGAGGAGTGGAAGGAGGGATGATCATGGCTGAAATAGTTAAATAAATAAACTACATGATTCAAATAAGTTCTTTTTTCACATCACTTGTCATGATACATTGGTCATTGCTCATAAAGCTCATATTTAGAATTTCAGCCATAGAGATCAATGAATCAATCTAGTTGGTTGAAAATTTGAAAATTAACAGTTTTTGTTATTTGTTTGAAGCGCAAAGGGGTGCAGTTTTTTCATTGTACACTTTATTTAAATTTTATATTTTTCTGACATAATCTTGGGTGCGCTCATAATAATTATTTTAATTCGGAAGCCTGCACAGTTGCACTTTGGTTGCATTTCTTGTTTTGGATGTAAGTAAAAATTGCTTTAAGTAGCATTAGAATTAGAACATCTCTTTTGGTTGCTTTCATTATTTTCGTATTGTCATGAAATTTTATTCTGTGCCATAAAAATGTGGCAACGTCCGACTGTTAATAATTTACTATTATGCTAATTTATATATGATGTCTAAAATGTATAAAATAATCGAATCATGTTGAATACTTGTTTGAAAAGATATCTTTCATTAAAATAATGAAAGAACAGTAAATGTTCCATGACTGCCTCATTGGTCGAGTGGTTGCAAGTACGACTGTCGGACAAGGGGTCTCGGGTGGTTCGATTCCCGGGTCGGGCAAAGTATTACTGGGTTTTTTTAAAAAATCCCAGTAGTACTATGGAGTCTAGAATAGTGCCCGGTATATGGCAATAGGCTTACTTATTACATGGGATTCATATCATAAATAGTGAAAAGTGGGTGTTACATTGTGCAGTGGCATTAAGTGCCATAATGTGTACGTACATCTGCCTACCTCTTCGGGGAAGGAAGGTGTTATGTTATGTTATGTTAAATGTTCCAATTGCTAATCCTGTTGGAAATTATTCTGGCATTGTAGCAGACATTAAAAGCATAGATCAATCAATCTATGTCGACAGATGAAAGTTGATTCACATATTGACAATCACTATGTAATTGAAACCCCACAGGATAAAAAAAAAATACAACTTTAGCCCCTGTAATCTGCTTCGAAAATGTAGTACACTTCTTAATAGTCTTTTTTTATAACATCACGCCTTTTATCCTCGAAGGGGTAGGCAGAGGTGCACACAGAAGTAACACCCACTTTTCACTATTTATGTTATGAGTCCCATGTAATAGGGGGTGAGCCTATTGCCATATACCAGGCACATTTCCATACTCCGTGCTACTACTGAGATTTTTAAAAACCCAGTAATACTTTGCCCGACCCGGGAATCGAACCCGAGACCCCTTGCCCGGCAGTCGCACTTGCGACCGCTCGGCCAACGAGGCAGTCTTTTTTTATGGTTGAGCAAAAAGTATTTTCTAATTAGATATTTGAACTCTTTATAATATTTATTTGAAGTATTCTGATTGCACAGTAACCATAAGATTATGTATACCCTACTCTATAAAAAGTTACCAAGATGTAAGTGACTAAGGTATTTTCGTAAACACTTGAATCATTATTTATCACATGGTTGCGTCTCCTAGAAAACAAGAGTGTCTCAATAAAAAACGAGTCATAATTTTGCAAAGTAGAGGTTTTGAAATCTGTATTCAAAAAACTATGCCTAATGATACTCTGAACAGGCCATTATTAATGAGCTTTGTAACTAACGCTTTAGTAAAGAGGCAAGTTCCATTTTACATTGGAAAGTTGCCAGTATGCTTGTCGACACCAAACGCCAGTGGAAGATGTAGGGTGGCTTTGGTGGTCAGATATAATAGATTTTTTCTGGCTCTTTGTAGTTAGGCACTTGTTTATTCACTACGGATGTTTTTTGTTCAAGTCCTGTTTCCGTTTTAGCAGCTGCTATTTTGTTTATAGTTAAATACAATGTTTTTCTGTTATATTTTTTAAATCAAGTTTTACGAATTTTCGGGAAATACGTAGTAGGTACCGTGGAGCTACTATCTTTTTCATTTGTGTCTCCAATAGATTTTTAAATATAATGTAATGAGTAGTTCACTAGTTAGTTATAGCAGAAAAAATTAGAACTTACTTAGGTGTTAAGTTTAGACCCGTTTTTAGACGTTCGTTTAACGTTCGTAGATTATTTATGAAAAAGAAAAGAAAACATAAAGGCATTTTATCGTAGTCACCTAATCTCACAAGAGTCCTAATGAAACCTAAGTAACTATGAAAATGAACGTCTTCAAGCAAAACAACCCACTAACCCATTTTTGCCTGTTTTATACACATAACATTGCGACAGTTTACGCTAAGCCAATAATTTGATTAATATTTTTTTGGCACGAAGGCTCGAAAAAGGAGGTTTGCTGCATAAAGTTGTTATAAAAAAATTAAATTCTTGAATGCAAAGGGGTCACGTTAGTGTAATATTTATCCCTTCAAAGTTCGTAGCTTGTTTAACCTACATCTTACCGTAACCGTTGCAGTTGAATATGTCATCGATTGCGGAGTCTTTTATGATATTCGTTCTCAGAACTACGATCTGATAGTGAAACAGCTTTGAAAACCTCTACCATAGTACAGTTTATCTTTAATAATAATAGTTTATGAGTTTTCTAGTTTTATTCTAAGAATTAAAACGAAATTGGCTAGCTTGTGTACAGTGGCGAATCGATCTTCCTGGTATCGTGATTAAACCAATTTCTCTAGAAACAGTCGCTCAAAATGGTCTGGCAGGCCCAACAAAACTTTGCCATGTATAAAAAGTGTTTGCGTGGGTTTATTTTCGGTTCACTATTATTAAATCCTTACATTTCATTCTGACGTAGCTTATTTTGAACGACACAAGGAAATTAACAATTCAAGACGTTAGTGGAAATGAGCACGCTTGCTTTACGCTGTTTTCATATTGTTGTCCAACGTCAAACCGTGCAAAATATGGCTTCAGTTCAGCGTGTGTCGATGCACTACGAAGTCTGCGAATGATGTTTTTCCTAGACTCGAATAATGACTAATGTCCGCAGTAAAATCATACAGACTATAATTATCCTTGGCCCCATCTATCTTCGACAATGTGTTACAATAGCGATAGCTTTTGGAAGACTCCCTGTTGCAACTCTTTATTACTCTTGAAATGTATGCTCCTTTAATTAGACCTCCAAGGGAGATCCTCTAAGGTCACATTATTATTAATAACGAGTTGAATAATGACACTAATATCCTCACATCTCCATTAATTATGACGCCATCTAGTCGGCTATGCACACGTTCTTTAACTTTGTACGAGAAACTCGGGGTCGATGTAACTTTCTTGCAAAGTTTCCTAAAGAAAACTACCAATGAATCTTTGGAAGTCATGAATTCTAAAAGATCTTCACTATGTGATTACTTTAGAGCTCAGTGCTTGTTCTTCCTAAATCTAATTTGATGGTCTAAGTTTTAAACTTGACTTTAGTTTCTCTTCTATATTATTTCAGGTGTAAATCGAGTGAGTTAATCTAGTGGTACGTCCGTATACAGGTTTTTAGGTCAGGGACGCTTATATTGCCTGGTTTTTTCGTTTGATTGTGAAGTTTACCGGCTCTTGTTTGTTTGTTTTAAATTGACACAGCCCAGCCCTGATGAATATGTATCTTGTACAATGGGCCAGTCATTTTGTTAAAAAAAGAGCTGGGAAAATTACGAAGTATGCGTTTGGGGCGAGCGGTCGTTCGTTGTGATGTCTATCACCATTTCTTCCAAACAGTTGACCCGTTTAAGTGCGTGATAAAATTCTGCGTAATATAACAGAATATTGAAGTAATACGGCATTAAGAGGAATAGCTCCCGGAACAGATCAAATTAGCAATTTCGGCAATGATTTCAGTTAGTAATTTGTTAGCTTTTCGTGGATATTTCTTAGGTCCTAAAACTAGGCTTACCCAAGTTTCGATTTCTTTGTGCGGTAAAGTACAGACGTGAACAGTATTTTACTTGTAGCATCTATCAATCCATTAGTAGCAAGACTCGACAATGTCTCCCGGGAATAGCATAGTCCTTTACCACAACGACAAACTTTAATAAATAATATCAATTAACGTTTAGAAATGGGAGCATTTGTCGCAATCATTGCTATTGCATGTTAAATTGGTCGTCTAATATTTGGCATGATTAAACCAAATACTTCATTTTAATTATTATAATTGATTTTGTTTATTAACGCTTAACTGATAATATAATTAAACGTGCGTATAAGGCTTAGAACGAATTCAATTAAATAATATTACAGTTGGACTCGTTAAAAATGAACGGTGACGGAAATTGCTGTGGCCTGATTATTTTTAAGTACTTTAGGTCCAATATTATCGAAGGAGAATCTCATTAGTTTAGAAATATATCTAAAGCATCTTTAGTAGAAATTGATATGTTGAAATACGTGCTTTTTATTGTTAAAGATTTTATGATGCCTGTCTTTCAAGTTGGTTCGTACTGAAACCATTCTGTAAACTAATTCAAAAAATCTGGGCCCGCAACGTTACCCTGAGCTAACCTTCATAAGTCAAAACTTTTTACAACTTTTATTTTTCTTCTACATAAATGTACTTGGTAATTGAATTTCAGTAGATACTCCAGGATTGCGAATTTTATAACTAATTCTTGGCTCCGGTTGTACGATAAGATTTACGGTGTGTGTCTGCCCAACAGTTTTAGAGTTGCAGCCGACTAACTCGGTCAGATCTGAATTGTACGTTTATGTAACTATGCCTATTACTGCTGTTTTATTCTTTCACTTAAAATTGCGTCAAGGTTATATTTGGTTTGTAGGTACTATACCTACACAATCGCTGAGCACGATATCATAGTTTCAGATTATTAGCTTTTGATATAGATTTTTTTGTTACAACACGAGGACCGGAATTCTGTACCTAACAGAATGATGGATAATATCTTTATTTCTCCAGAAATGGAATATATGTATAGGTATCTTTATTTTCTTAAGATGACGGGACGAAAATTAGGTATATCACAATAGCATGCACATTTTCCCCTAAGAAATCAACAGCCGTTTCCATGTAATTTATAGAGCACATTGAATAAATTGTTAGGACATACAACTTCTAGTATTATTCCATCTTAGTCTAGTTTTATTCTAGTTACTCAGCCAAGCTTTAAATAAACAATAGATAGTATCACAGTATTATACTGATAGAATATTAGGTCAATCGAGGCTGGCCAAAATATCATAACAACATCTAGTTCCCCAGGGGCTCTATCTAATTTCACGCGCTTGAGGCTGGGTAAAAACAAGTTTTGGATTATTTCGCCGTTAGTGCAAAATTGGCTTTGGCTACAGGAAATTAATACTTACAAAGTTATCTCACTATAGACGATTCGCTTTTTGCTCTTCAAATATAGAAACGCACGGTTTCTTTGATATTCTCCATATTTCCACAAAGGCAAGGATTTTTGGTGACATTTGCTCCGTCCTTGTAGATCGATCCAGTAGATTAGCAGCCCTTACAAGCCCTTTAATTGATTTTGTTTGACCTCGGTTATTAACTCAACTTTTTATGAGCTTTCGAAGTTTCGAATGTAACCAATCTTTTTAATGATACAATTTTCTTTGGTTGAAGGAAATGTCATAACTTTATTTGACTGGCTGACTTTGTCACGATTTTTGGCGACTACCTAAGTAAATTGGATTCCTTAACTCTTGATAAAAATCAGTTTATGCCTTTAATTTGCTGATCCATTTTCCAAATATTGTTCGATTTACGAAAACAATGTAAAAAGTATCATAAGCCAGACAACCGCTTCTGGCAATTTGCTAAAACTGAACGGAGAAGGATAATTAAAAGCAATTTATTGTACGATGGTTGTTGTAGCAAATCCAACAGCAGTATCGAGGGAGGGCAGGCGCTGGTGCGCGCTGCTGGGGCAGTATGTCGGAGGGCGGCGGGGTGTCCGCCGCTGGAGGGGACTCCTGCAAGACGAACCTTATCGTCAACTACCTGCCGCAGACCATGACTGAGAAGGACCTGTACGCGATGTTCATGACCATAGGACCTATTGAGAGTTGTCGAGTTATGAAGGACTTCAAGGTGTGTTTATCTTTGGTTTTTTTACGTATTTATTTAACATACATAACATCACGCCTTTTATCCCCGAAGGGGTAGGCAGAGGTGCACATTCTACCACAGTACAATGTAACACCCACTTTTCACTAGTTGTTATGAGTCCCATGTAATAGGGGGTGAGCCTATTGCCATATACCGGGCACATTTCCAGACTCCGTGCTACTACTGAGAATTTTAAAAAACCCAGTAATACTTTGCCCGACCCGGGAATCGAACCCGAGACCCCTTGCCCGGCAGTCGCACTTGCGACTACTCGGCCAACGAGGCAGTATTTATTTAAGTTTTACATAATTGCGTAAGTAGGACTTAATGCGCTTTTTAGTCAGTAAGAATCTGACACATCCCATCTCACCCAGGCGGGAGAATTCATTCTTTCATTCTTTCAGTTCTTGAGTACTTTTTGGTTTGTTAACATGAATTTCTCGTTTTACTCTATTTCCTTTAATTTGTTATCTGACTTTGGAAAGGGCGTAGAAGAGTAAAGACTATTAGTACATTAAATTTTGTCCTTGAAGGTTCAAGAATCGGTATTGTATTTTAGTTGTCGGTCTTGTCCTAGTCCTATTTAGTCTACGACACTAAGTACAGATGGTGTTGTTTGTAGACTGGCTACAGCTACGGGTTCGGCTTCGTGAACTTCACGCGGGAGGAGGACGCCGCGAGGGCCATCGACACCTTCAACGGATACCAGCTCAGAAATAAACGGTTAAAGGTATTACAAACTTGTATTTGTCTTTTATAACTCTTTCTACTCACAGCTTTGCCTTAGGCATTTAGCCCTTTACATGAAAGTAGAAAAAATATGTATCTGCTGTTGAAATTCGGTTATTTTTGTAAACACTGTTCAATATGGACTTATTATATTAAATATTCTCATTTTGTGTATGATAGCATCGGGTCGCTAATCTTTTCCAGGTCTCATACGCGCGCCCCTCAGGTGATGATATAAAAGACACAAACCTCTACGTGACGAACTTACCGCGAGCCATCACGGAGGAACAGCTAGAGACCATATTCGGCAAGTACGGCAGGATAGTGCAGAAACATATTCTCAGGGATAAGAGCAATGGAACGCCGCGTGGAGTTGCCTTTGTTAGGTAAGCCATGAAAACGTAAAAAAACTTATATTTTGTGAAAATTTTAAATGTTTATGGCTTTCAGAAGCCCAAAAAACCATGTCAAAGGGTCTGATCACGAATATTGTATCATCTTTAGTATTTAGTATTTATGGTATCACCTTTAATATTGACAGCTGAACCTGGTCAAGATTCAACGTTTACCTATTAAGTACAAGAAAATAAAATTATATCGAGCATTTACTAGCTACTAGCTAGTCTTGTAGGTAAAGACAAGAGCCTATTTACTGAGCCGTTACTAAATGTTAATACGGTACTCAATAGTATGTCAAATAAGAATGCATGCAAATCATATAATATGCGATAATTTTTTACATAAATCTAATATTTTTTACAGATTTGATAAGCGTGAAGAGGCGCAAGAGGCGATAGCGGCGCTAAACAATGTTATACCAGAGGGCGGCACTGAGCCACTCAGCGTCAAGGTGTGTAATTATAAAAATAATCTATAAATCTCTAAAAAATATTACATTTTCTTGAATAATACTTAAATACTGTGGAACTTGTTCAGTATATTTTAAAGTTTTTTAAATTGAACTTAAGTCTTTGTCTTCACTATTAGACTGTTAGTTAAACTTAATTTTACATTAACTTAAACTCTTATATTAGTACTTTCTTACCTCATTAAACTTTAACATCTTACAACGTAAAACTATTGCATTGTAACACTATTTCTTACTAACTGCTATAGTTGAAACTACTCAACATTTTTTACTGTACTATCTTTGGCTTGGACTCTTGTCTTTTGAGACAGAACACAGACTAAAAATAAGTGTTCACATCAGTAAGTACAAGGTCATTAATCAAGTCATTAGTATCAAGAATCAACACTTACACTCATGGAAGTGACACAAGCATGTGAGGGGTGCATGTATTGGCGGGGTTGGGTCTAAATTATTGTTGATGTCTCTCTGCAGCCGACCAGCAGCGATGCTGTGTACAGACGCGGCGTGTCGCGTGCCAACAGTCGCCTGCGACTCCACAGTGACACAATGGTGCGAGCCAGGCTCACCTCGCTGGGGGCACACGGTCGTTCTTCTGTACCCCTCACGACCTTAGAAAGACAACCTTGTGTCTCTAGCCGGGTAGCCCTTAGTACCAGACGGTGCTGTTTTCATCATTAACCCATTACGCCTCCGCATTTTTTCTCTAGTTTCTGTTCTTTTATGGTCGTATTTTTCGTTTTTTCAGCGGTCACTCTGGTTCTTTTTTTGTTTTTGTTGCCTGGTCAGAAAATTGAACTGTCAAAATGGAACAGTCTTTTAAGTTGCCAATACTAATTGAGTGATTAAAATAGTTCTTTAAAAATCTTTTGAGAAGTTGATATTTCTGGTTGGGTTTTGAAAACGCTTCTTTATCGGTAGCTAATCTTCATTTTTCGGTAGTTTTTAAAATTTTTCTTTCTTTCAATCATTCCCACTAACGACGATATCCGCAATCCCATTTTTAAGTTGGATATCCATACTAGAGACGGCTGCATGTGTCGATAAGTTTTAACATTTATCGATGTCTGTCGGACATTTTGGGATTTTCCAGATATTTGTGTATGTGATAATTTTTTAAGTATTTAAAATTTATTCTTAACAGATTGTACTCTATTTTCAGGTGGCTGAAGAGCATGGTAAGCAGAAAGCAGCGTACTACGCGGGATGGGCGGCGGGCTTCCACCATAATAGAGGTGAGTAAGTACGATTGTTCCCTTATCGATAATTTAACGATAATTGACTTTTGTACCGCCATTAATATGACTTTCAGGATGAGTATACGTTTACTTTTGTCTTCAAGACAGTTGTCACATGTCTTTCGATGTTTTTGGCATACATTTTAGCTTAATTTCTGGATATTGTCACTTCTTGGGAGAAACATGAAATAAAGTGTTCAACCGAATTGTGTCATTAGTTGGTTCCATGAATTTTAAAGGAACCAATCACCATCTCACCTTAGTACGTACAATAAACCCTTTGACGTGTGCACGCTGCCTATGGAACAGCCTCAGTAGCTCCACAACGGCATCACAGTCTCGACCAACTCGACATGTTGCATAGCCGGCAAGATTACACGACCAATTACGGAATGTACGGTGGCTTGTCCAACCGATACCTCCGTCGTGACTATTTCAACCAGCCGTCTTATATGAGTCACCATCGCCCATTTTGAAAAGGACTTTATTGTAAGAAATTCCGTCTGACCGATACACGGATATAGACGGATGGACTTTTCATTTTAGTAGTGTAATATAGTGTTGGTGTTATTTATAAGGTGACTGTGGGAGTTTTTGAGGACTGGTGGGGGCTTGTATATTGCGGTTCTTAGACTAGGAGCTGTTATTTTTAATATAGACCTCTTTTGAGTATGATTTGGTTATGGATTGGACTTTTAATTTGGTTTTGTGATGATCTGTTGACGCTAATGGTTCAAATTTCTATATCTGCAGTCCAAAGTTGACTCACTTATTCGTACTTGTACTTTCTTACTTTTTTTTCTTTTTCTTTAAAAAAAAAACGTTGCCCCACACTAGGATTTTCTCCTGTGTCGTGGGTGCGTTTACAAACATACAAGTTCACATACACAATGACACCCAGACCCGTGTTGTTCCGTGCGGGAATCCAGACAAGACCCACAAAGTGTTGTTCCGTGCGGGAATCGAACCCGCGACACGTTGCACGGCAGCCGGTTGCCCAGCCACCGCACCAACCGTGCAGTCTACATTGGCCTTCAGCGTTTGGGCTAATTTCGTGCTGGTCTTTTTTCCAACAATTAGGTACACTAGCTTACACTAGGCTGTAAGGCCGATAATACACTTTATATTATTTGTTAAGTGTTGAGTAACTTGTAAGCACTGTCAGATCCATTTGTAAGACATAAGAAAAGATAATCCGGGGCTCGACCAGCCAAGTCGAGCATTGTAATTACTAAATTGAATTAAAAGTCCAATTACTGTTTCCTATCATTTGTTTATCTGCAAATATGTTTGCTTAGATTGGTTTTGTTATATTTATTATTTTGTAGTAAAATATTTTATTGTAGTTTGTCCCACCCCCTAACGGTGTAAATGTTATAATAAGGAACAATGATAAATTAGATAGTAATCTATGGAGTTCTCAAAAATTCCCACAAGAACGCTCCTGTATATGAGTGATTTAAACCTTAATCATAATTTGCCAGTAGTTTTCCCAATCCATTGTTGAATTCCTAAGCTTCGTAACTATAATAGACACGACTTCTATTATCTGTGGCGACGTTCGACAGTGTTGCCAGTTAAGCAAGTAGTTTTTGTTGCAAGATTAAAAAAATACGACTGAGGTGATGTTTTTAAAAGTGATTGTGACAATTGGTGTGTTAAAAGTGGCTTTTTTTAGCTTGTGTTGGGTTGAAAATAGTTTCTCTCGGTTATCGTTAATTATGAAACACTGATATAATTATGTATTTTCGAGAAAGTTCATAATATATGCAAGTAAATGATAAAGTGAAATTCCGTTCTTTAATGCTGTTCAGATTAATTACATAAGTTTTTAAATATAGTAAATTAAATTTTCAACTCAACACAAGGTAAATAAAACAAAACCTAAAATTGAAAACATATACAACTGAGGGAATTTTGTCCTGTCTCAGCACAAAATTCATGTTGTTAAACCTAAATTCTACAATTTTCTAGAACTTTCTATACTAATAGACGTCTCATAGTAAAAAATCGCAATGTTAGCCAAATCGTAAAATATGACTTGAACAATTTAGTATTCATACTACAAAAAGCTTTAATTTGACACACAATCAATTCCAATGACTTTTGTTTTACAGCCTCTTTCCTAAGGGGACAGAATGTTGAACACGCTGCAAGACATGTTGTAAGGTCGCATGTTGCAGGCATGTATCTATCTACTATCTGGCTCTTGAGGTCATTGTCTACTAAATATATGAAGCAACAAAGACATACAACATGACTTGTCACATGCGACGTTTCACCATTAAGTTGCGTATCACGTTACAGGATTATGAGTGTAACGCATATTGCAGACATTCTGTTTCCGCCTAAATATTTATTTATAATGAATTCGCAGCTTTATTTGATAAAAAACGACTTTTTTACTTAATTACATCAATATTGGTTGTAATTGTAAGCAAATGTTTACAGTACAGTTGGTCTGAACAGATTATGTATGTACTAGATGTCTGAACTACGAACGAAATCATTTAATAACATAAGTTGTGCAAATGTCAATTTATTAATTTTATCCTCGTTATGTTGTTTACACAAAAGATATTTTTGTTGTGTATTGCTCGTTATTGATTTGCATTAACATATTATACAAGATAAGTTTAAATTAATATCTACATTGAATCGAAAATTACATTTGTTTGATATCAGAAGTTATCAAATGTTTGCGAAAAGATTCATATACTTGCGCAAAATGCAAGACGATTTATTTTCATTTGTTGTTGATAAAAATACATTTGTGTAAACAACGTTACCAGATTATCGGCTTATGAAAAAACATATAATGTGCTCAATAGAAATAAATATATAATTGTCTGTTAAACAGCGTTGTAGCTAGATTGTTTGTATAAATACAAGCTTTTTGTTAGCTCACTGTTAATGAAATATGTGATTATAGACCAGATATGCGCTTTTACATAGATCTTACGCAGTTATAGTGTAACAGGTATATTTTAAGCACCATATTGTTGAGGCTGTTGGTTTCATGAACATTGCTGCAATATTTTGTTAGCTAGGTTAAAAAGCGGGAGACTATTACTGGGTATATGTATTGTTTTGAGCTTGACATATCATACATAATGCTTCTAGCTTAAAGTGTTTAGTTTGCCTATCATTTTTCGTTTAGTGTGAACCATACAGAAACATTAAGCGCAACCGTTGCGCATCTTTTGCGCCACTCAGTATGGCCGAATCTGAGGCCTTAGTACGAGTTTCATTTACGTTTAAAGTATTCGTAACGAGTTCGTGTTCGGCACTCTGATTGGCGGGCGCCAATGAACGAACTAATCAGATCGCCGAACGCGTACTCGTTACGATTACTTTAAACGTACAACAAACTCGTACTAAGATCTCTGTAAGTGCAGTAGACATATTTCATAGTAACGTAATAAAGTGTTGAAGTGCTCATAATACAAAACTCGCTTTTTAACCTTATTTACAATTATTGCGCAAAATGTCATCGTTTCGTTACTATAAGCTTCGTATTAAAATTGTTGCACTAGATGATTATGTACAAAGCATTGATTTGAAACACATCGATAGTTTCATAATAAATTGGATAGCTTCTGGCGTAATGAACGCTTATTTTAGACATACAGACTTCTCAGCTTTACGCTTTGTAATATTGTAAATCCCGAGTTTGGCAACGTTTTGTTGAGTTTTGGATTTTTTCAAAGATTTCAAGATTCTACATTTTAACTCAACTAAACTAAAATGTCATGAAGTCAACTTTTGGAAATAAATAAAAAGTAATTATGTGTTAAATGGAGTTGACACTACTTTTGCCATCCCCAGCCGTGTCATTGGGTGGTGTTACGATTCTGTGACGTAATATTTATTCGTTTTTCTAGCGTTGTCCCCGTCTGCGGAGGGGGCTCCGTTGACCGACAGCATTTCGGTCTAGCACAACAAGCAGCCAACGTTTCCTATATTAATTAAGACATTCGTTTAAAAGTTCTTTAGATAAATTAAAGCGCATGTGACTTACTATGATATCGCTATGTTTTCCGTATAAAATATTTTAGATTTATGTGAGAAGGGGAGTGGATGGCACAGAGAAATTAATATGGAGGAATGAGGTGATTTGAAAATATTTAAAATTGAGAAAACATAATTAAACTTTCAAAGATATTACTAGATTAGAGAAGCCAGTATATACATATATTTCACTGTATTTCGAGGTTCGATTAAAAAAATTAAGTACCTACAAACTTCTTCCGATCTCTTCGAGTTATGTTGATCTTACTATACCGAAAGGAGATGTGAACCTTAATTTAATATTGATAGGTTCAATTTTGAAGTCATTTTAATATTGATTTATCGTAAATGTAATTATGTTTTGCAAATAAGTGAAAAAAAGTTATATTTAGGATCTACCTATAAGTTTTGTAACTCCATTTTCATGACTCTGTGCCACTACACTATAAAAATTAATTATACATATTATGATGATACATATTTATATTCAAGTAAGCGTTCATTATGCCGGAATTACATTGACAATATGCAGCGGTGATTCGTACGTTCATTAGATTCGGAGTTTATGAGTGTTGTTCCCGTATCGACTACGTTCCTATTCCACTGTGATGGGTGTCCGGACTTAAGTATAGATTTATATTGAAATGGATAATATTGACAGAAGGAAAAGTATTCGAAATTGGCTTTAAGTAGTTATCGCACAGAATAAAAATATATAGCGTGTTACATTAGTCGATAAATCGTGTTACATCACTATATTTTCAGTGTTGCAAGACAAAATATTTTTTTTTAATCTATAAAGTTTAGCCCGTTTAAGCTCAGCTATTTCAATATGTAGTTTATATTATTATAGTGAATATATCGGAACAGTTTTAGTGTAAGAAAATAACGAGTAAAAGTATGGATTATGAAAGAGAGAGATAGATGTATGTCCTGATACCCATCACATGATCTCGTCCCTTTCTAGGCTAGTACATAACTTGTATTATATTACTATATAACTGTAGACTCTTGATAAGATATCGAGTTCAGTGGGGGTTTAATTCAGTATGTTTAAATTAATTTTTAGTATTTATTGAATGCGTTTATGCAACTATGGAATAACTTTTTTTTATAAAAATGGAATAGATTAACTAAATGTAGGAGCTATTAAGTGCAATTTCTGTATTGAGTTTTACGCAAAGTAACTTTGAATGGACTAGTAGATCAGTGTGGTTTTTTAAATGAATTTTAGAATGTTTGTTAGCATTTTTCTAGTCATGGAATTTCCATTAGTCCTTCGTTAAGTATTTTAAATTAAGATTTCTTATTATTTTTAAGTAAAACTTAATACTTGAATACTGAAAAGTTTATTATAAACGGATTCTTATAAGAACACAGCGTGATGCTTGTCAACATTCCCACCAGAATCGCGCGTTACCACTCTTTGCGCGGGAAACTGTACTAATCTGTCACATTTGACAGATGACGTCGTCAATATGACGGCTAGTGCTGTCGATAATACAGATTAAACTAGAGATGTTCATTTAGTTAATTTTCGTCGTCTAACATTATGTTCCTATTTGTTGTTAAGTTTAGATAGGTTAAAGTCAAATATTCATTTTATTGTGTAAGTTTTCTAAGTTCAATATTCCTCACTGGACACGGGAGTAGGTCTAGAATGCTAGAACTAGTTTCCAAATGTGAATTGTGCCTAAATAAAGCGTATTACTAAGAAATGTACTATCGTGGTTCACCAACGTAAATGTTTGAGAAAATTTAAAACTTGTTAATGAGTTATAAATATAATAAAAAACTAAAAACGTGTAAGTAGGGTGCTATTCTCAAAATTCAGGTTTGAAAATAATAAATAAATATGCTATCGAATATTGTAAAGTTAAGCTCTAGGTGATTGAGATAGCACCCCTATGTAACTTGTGTATGATAAGTGTGACAAGATTAGGAATGTGATTGTAAGTGCGCGCGCATCGATGGATCGTAGTAGTGACGTCATTTCTTTGTAAATATTCTATTCTTTTCATTTGTAAGTTTTTAAGTATGAGTGACTAGCCATCGCAATAATTCCCTTTACACAATTTGATTCGACTTTTGTCAAATACATGCGACTGATATTGTGTATATAAAATTGTTAGTTTGAAGTCGTACATACTCGAATATAAACTAATTTCTTCAAAGAGAAAGGCAGGGGGAATGCAAATAAAACTGGTGTCCAGTTTGAAAAGGAAGACGTCAAAGGGACGTGTGTTACAGATGGATAAATGTCACATGTCATGCTTTTTAGTAATTTGAATGAATCCTATTAGTGAACGATACTAAATTATGACAATCACCTTCGTAAATCTTGTAGCGCTTATAATATTTTTAATAATATAAAATTGTTATTAAATATGTCTGCGTGAATGCTTGTTATGGTACTGTTGTTATTATTATGTGGCTGTAGTTTATATTATATTGTGTGGCGAATCTGTTGATTATTATAATTTTTAATAATAATATTAGAATGATGTTACTATGTTATTCGTGTTAAAACTCGACTAAGCATACGGGCTGTTTACTTTTAGTAGCTATTACAAAAGATTCCCCTCACATTGCTAATAGATTTGCTGAATAGATTTTGATTCTTAGGGTCTTGAGAAAAAAAGGGGTTCTTAAGGTCTTAAGTCCTGTGTGGTGTATGTATTTTATAACCCTAAAATAGTGATGTAATTAAATACTGTCCTTATGATCGGCAACGCATTGGTACTTAGGTATTATATATTTTTTTTGTCTTTGTCTAACCATACAACGTTGCTACCATTCGTGCGTCACTGCATGGGTGCCCACTGAAAATCAGTGCTGGGTGACTTGTATACCTGGCTTACACTGAGTGGGTGACCCTTTTAGCATAGGCATTTTGTCAGCGTCTCTCTTCTAATTCTTCTGTTTTAATTTTCCAACTCTTATACTTTTATTACTTCCACTGTCACACCTTGATTGTCTTTTTTATATTTTATTTATGCTGCATTACGATGTACGCCTGGTGCTAAATAAATGTTTTTTCTTTGTTTCTTCTTCTTTAGGTTACGGTGACTATTTGCCATCAGGCGGGCTGTAATGCTATTGTTCGCACTATGCTAGTAATTTAGTCAAGTAGCAAGTATTTAATAACTCTTTCTCGTTTCGATTTTGGGACAAAAGCGAGAGGGATTTACTAAGCACTCGCTGCACGACGAAAATACTAGCATAGCATAATGCAAACAAAGCAAAAGGTATGTCCACAGTCACCGATTAGTAAAATAAAAACAGACTTTGTTAGCGGCTGTCCTTTAAAAATATATTTTGAATCTGGAACATTGTTAGTTGACAGTGTTATTTAATTTATTGATTGACATTGAGGAAATAAGTGCTAAGTTCTAAAATTGAAATATTATAGTGATATGAAATGGCACGTGCTTTAGTCGAGTTTTGCTAGTTAGTCTTTGCTATCGGTTAACCACTATAATTGGCCTTATAAAAAAATATTAGCTAATAATAAATTAAGTTCTTCTTATGATAATAATTCAATTATTATTATTACGAATATTTTAGCTGTTATAAAACATATTTGGATAATGAATTATTTACTAGTTAGCATGTCGCATTTAGTGGTTAATTTTCCATAAATATTTGACTGTAATATTGATTATGAAAGTTGTAGTTTTTGCTTATTCAAAAAAGAATATATGAGATATTATGATTATAGTATTTATGAAACGAAAATATTATTTTAACATTTAATTTTACGTTGGTTTGATAATAATAATTAATGCACTTTCTTTTTAAATATTTTGAACAAAACGTAGTGAAAAGTCACCTAAGGAATGTATTTTTTCTCGATTTTCATTCATCCTATTTATATTGACGTAGTCTAATATATGTGGTACAGGATTTAGATATCCTAGACTTATTTTCCTAATACTAAAGACCTATAAAGAATAATGATACTTTTCACATTTATTAGACTATGTCATACTAGAAAATCATTGGCTATATAGCGTTATAATATTTTAAAATATACAAAAAAAATAATAATACTTTTAATATTATGATATATAGTATTTTGTGATTGTATTAAAGTGTACGTAATAACTAAGGTTAGGTCGAACGAAAATGCAAAAGTATTCTTCCAAACTTTGGCCAAATGATAAATAGTGATGTATAAATAAATATTATTCATGAATTGTTGTATTTTTAATACCATACATTTGTATTTTTGCTGAACATTAGTCTTCTAATAAAATGTCTACTGATTATTTTTATATTACAGGTGATTACGCGTGGACGTGCGGTAGTTGTATGATGCCGGACCCTTGGGAAAGGTTCTCATCCCCACCCCTGCCCGGCAGTCACCCCACCACTCCAAGGAACGGCTGTAGACCCGGGGTCTGCGTTAACAATAGAGTCTACCCCCCTAACTACGTAGGTAAAGGGGCCTCACGCGCAAGTAGAGGCAGGAACCTCCCCTGGGCCCCTAATTATGGAGCCGAGGAACGCTACAAAGGCCAACGCTGTAGAAACGCACCCACGCCATATTGGTAATCGTTACAGCATTTCAAAATGGCCTCACGTTCCACGTTTGAATATTCAAATATCAAACGTTCGGGTTTAACGGATAGATTTTAAAAGGGGAACGAGATAGATTAGAGTGTTTTGAAACATGGACTTTATTCCATTAAGGATAGAGTAGTTTTCTATTGAAATGTTCTGTCCCCTAGTACAAGACCGTACGATTCGCGTATAAAATAATGAAGAAATGTTTATAACTCTTAGGCAGTTGTGAATTTGATCTCAGTACTTTGTAAATAGTGTGAGGACGATTGCCGAGTCTAGTTATTTCAGTAACCTACACTTACTTGGTCCATTATGTTACTATAGAATTGATTTATGGCGGTTTTGATAACTTCATGAGTCGTAGTATATGAAAATTCCGCGATTGGTCGGGTTCCAAATAGTATTTATTAAGTGTAACGAACGCCCAGCTCTACGCCTAGTCTTTGAACAGTAGAGAAGTGCCTTTGATATCTCCGATTTTTTTCTTATAAGTATGAAGTGTTTCATATAAGTAAAAGTTTATATATTATCTATAGTGACGCATTGTACGTTGTTCTCTGGAATAAGGAACTTTCTTACATTGTAGCCTTCTTTCATTTATTTAATACCCATGATGTTGCGTTGCTTAACATACCAACTTACTTTTCATTAATTCAAGTCGCCAGCGACATATAGTGCGTATTTGTGTGTCTTTATAACCCTCCCTAAACAGTTTAGTTATGGAAAAGTATACTCTATTTCTAATATGCTAATTATTATAGTCCTTATTTACCCCCAATGTCACTTCAGTACCTTCCTAGGTACAAGCCTCGACAGGAATCAATCGCGAAGTTGTAAATTTTCAACTTTATTACAAAAGTTTAAGGTTGAAATTCTACTAAACAAACACAGCTGTTGAACGAAAGGAGTTTTTAACAATAAGTTGTTTTCTATATTATCATATGGACTCAAATATGTATGTAGGTTACAATTTGTAAATACTAATGTACAGATGTGTGTGTGCATTTTGCATTATTTGTTTTTTAAATGGAAATGAGTTTTGAATGCACTGCCAGTGTAATTAGTTGGATTTTTTAAATAAAGATCGTGGGTTTAGCGATGGTATTTTAGAATCCTGGCTGCAACGGTGCGCTTGTAGGTTTTATTTGCTATTTATTTTTTACTTGGAAAACAAAAATTTCTTGTACCTGGTAATGGTTCGGTATAAAGATTTCTGGAGTTTTATTAAATGAATCTTCTGTTAGATATGAAAATGATAAGAACAGAAAGGTTATAAGCCTCATTTTTCAATGTCAAGTCGTAATAACTCCCGAATTTGCCTCTGCTATTAGTAAAGTCAACCTAAACCTACTGTGATCTTGGTCGATTTTCATACGATTTTTTTATGTGGCAATGTGTGTTTGCCCGTAATAAGCCTTACCGTGTGGTATTAAAATTCCTACTCAATATAACGCTCCATGTAAAAGATGATTTCCACGTAAAAAATTGATGGCGCCAATTTTTTTCACACGTTCGTCATATTTTTTCTAACTTGTATCTCGAAGTTGGTTTGTTTAGTTTTTGCTCATGATTTTTTGATGAATAACTATTTAGTTATATCATCGCCATGAATTTTGGTTTATTTTGTTATGGAAAATAACTTTTAACTATTTTCATTACATTTTAGTCTTAGACTTTTTCTCTTCATTCAATATGGCGAATATAAATATGCTACTGCTATGCGTGAGCAGGACAGAATATGACGTTAAGCTATTGCTATTCCTCTCTTTCGTATTATGTTAGATAGAGGTTTTTAATAAGTCAATATGAATATTGTTGATAGTCATCAATTGCATTAATTTATGAAAATACATCTAGTCACATAAAAATTTCATCGAAATCTGTCGATCCGTTCTAGAGATATCATGCCACAGACGTTTTGCGTCGGGGGTTCAATCTAGTAAATTAGACCTACTTAAGAGCATTAGTTATTTTTGTATTGTAACTTAAATTCACGGAATGCACATGAATATGAGACCCTAGTGTGGTTTAAAACTAGTCGAGATCCTCAAACAGTTACGTGAATAAGCCGAAAAACATAGGTATTTAATGAATTAGCTATATCTATTAATTCTATACATATTTATGAGCGTATGATATGATTTTATGTAATTTATCCAGTGGAAACTCAGATGCAGGGTGCAGTCAGCTAAGAGGGCTTTAGTACTAGTTTTACGTTAAAACTTGAAACGTAATCGAAACGCACCGCGTTTGGTGCTCAGAGGCCTTAGTATGAGTTTCTTTTTCGTTTAAAGTAATCGAAACGAGACGGTGTTCTGTACTGATTGGTTGGTTCATTGGTGCCGGCCAATCACAACGCAGAACGCGTACTCGTTACGATTACATTAAACGAAAAAGAGACTCGTTCTAAGGCCTCTGATTGGTTGGTTCATAGGAGCTGGCCAATCACAGCGTCGAACGTGAATTTTGCGCGCTTGCCTTGCTTGAATGGACCAACCAAACAACGTCCAACGCGGTGACGTTTAGATCTTGTTCAGATTATAATAATAAAGTAATATGCTAGTCGCCATATTGAATGAAATGAAATGAATACAATTCTATGTATGTATTTTCTCCCTGTGTAACGTAAGACCTTTTTTTTTGTAAATTTTGTGTATTTTTTTTTGTAATTATAGTTTTATTATTACGTTGCATTGAGTTTGTTTATTTACAAGACTTTCTTCTATATGTAATAACATTATAAATGTTATACGCTACTGTTTTGTTTTATTTCAGTTTTGTACTCATCAGTTTTCTTAAATTTTTGTATGTTATCATGTCACACATCATTAGCCTTAGGCCCAACGAAGAAATGTTTAGTGCGACCATTTTTAATTTTGTTGAATCTTTGTCAGATAGTTTGTTATTGGGTTTTTATATGAGTAACAGTCATAAACGCAGGACACCCCCCCAACAGGGCGGACAGACAACCCAATAAACTAATAAGGCAAATAGTTTCCAACCGGTCTATCTGAAAGTCATTAGAGGGGCCTACATTTAGGCCCAGTCCTGAGTCATGGAGGATCACCATAATCCGCCGCGCACGACACAATTACTCGATATGTTTGAACGTGTCCGAAGTACGAAGACGTCCGAAGTGAGAAGTGTCCGGACGACATGAATGGAAAATGACGTATTTTTGTGCAGGAAACCCACTATGAAGTTTTTATTACTCTTGCTACTTCTGGGGCTCTGGTACATTTTCATAGAAAAGGAAATGACATTCAAAAGAAATTGTTATGTGCAGTACAAAATTCGTATCTATTTAATATTAAAGTACTTCTTACTATGATAGGAAGTCGGTACCTCGTGAGCAATAAATGTCGTATTTTGTGCACAACAATTTGAGTGCATAAAACCGTGTCCATACTTACATTTAACCAACGACCTTAAATTAAAACTAAAATCACTTAAATCAAACTAGTAACTTTTATTTATTGCTGTTTTTGTAGTTAGTTCGGAACGTTGGAGTTCGGGTAGCTTTTTGATCAAAATAAAAAATATTCTATACGTAGATATAATAAAACCGTAGAAAAGTCAAAATTGTACATTGAATATTTTTTTTAAATAATACTTGGGGTGCGATCTATAGTACAGATAAGTACTGGAGCCAAAAATATGGTTTTTAGATTTATTTCAATTTTGTATGATTATTACTAACAGGTCGGGTCAACATATAGGCCACATATTGTCACACTATCACTTACGGGGTAAGCGCAGTAAATCACTATTCTACGCGAACGAAGTCGCGGGCACAGCTAGTGTTGAATATCTTGGAAACTAGCCACTTTTGGACCAGGGACCTCAGGGTTAATTTTGTAGGATATAAGTTGTATTAGCACCTACCGAGAGGAATACGTCGAGTTATAAGTCACCTGTATAAATATAGGTTTTTATTTTAGAATTTTAGGTCTGGATTCTTATGAAATATAGTATATACCCAAGTTTTTGTACAGATTTGTTTTGAAGTTTCTTAGTAGGTATATGGCACTAAGTTCACTCCTCTTACAATTAGGAGAGGAAAAGAAGTGTAAAGGGTATGCTGAAAAATGTGACGAGGTAAATAAAAAATTAACTCAATTCTCTTGTATAATTGGAATGTATTGATTGTTCATAATTATAATTATCAGTCTAAATAAATACAATATTTTAATATCAAAACTACAGTATTATGCACTTTGTTGGACATTACTAATTCTATAAAGAGGAAAATATTTTCTTGTGATTTAAACAAAATAGGCATGCAGTCGAAATAACAATTGCAACGATTTCAAATCGACTACAGCTTTATGTTGATACAATAAGGTTACATTTCGTATGTCAATGCCCTAATAAGGTCCTTAATATATTACGTTAATTAATTTGTCATTATCGCTCTCCCTAACGCACAATACCTTTAAAGGAGGTCATTACACTATATGTCCATATTTTCCAGTAAATTGTACTTTAACATCTTGAATACTAATGCCATATTCAAATGTAACGATTAACGCCATTATTTTTGCACAAATATACCTACTTGAAAACTATTGTATTTGTCTTTCTATCTCTTTTTTTTGTATTGTTTAAAAAATGTAGGAAGACGTAACAATCAAAACAAGAGTGGCTTTTAAATATTAAGGTGATAACTTTTCAAGAGTCAAATATGATATGACTTTTTTACTGTGACAACATCGATTAATTGAGATCAAAAAGCCGTAACAACATTTACATTATATTTTATGTCTTTACGTCCTTTTAAACTCCAAGTTTTACTTATTCTTACTTAAGTTATTTTTGCCATTATCGTCAAATGTATAAATTATTCCTAACATTTCTTCTTACGTATTATAAACTCGTCTGCTAACAATAAATTTAAAAAGAAATAACCTATAGTAAAAGAAAATGGCTGCCGTTTCAAAATGGCGTAGCTTTATTTGCAGACTAACTTTGTTTAGTTTATCCCAGGAGGCTTCAATTAATGATTCAAATTTTTCGCCAATTGCTATGATTGTAAGTTGTGAGCAAATATTCAGGCGATATAAGATATAGCGTGATTTAAACTCGTCTTAAATCTTAAGTTATTAATGATAATATTATTTTCATCTATCAAAATGAAAACAGATGCTGCTGATGCAGACGAAATATTTTTGCGCAGAACATCATTGGCGCAAATATACCAACTTGCGCAAAAAATAAAAGTTGTGCAAAATTGTAGCCTGCGCAAGATCAGAGCAGCATTCGCTTCGTAAACAAAATTAGTCTTCAAAAACGTTACAAGATCAAAAATCATAAACATTCTGGTAGATCCATGGCAAGAATTTTGCTAAGTCTGTAAATATGACGTAATGGGATGGATCGCAACGGTACTCGTTCTGCCTGGCTACCGACAAGGAGACGAGACCACGAAGGTACCAAGTGCCTCCCATCCTGAACACCATGCCGCCACCGCTGTCGCCGTTGCAGACTGAAGTACCTACAAATGAAAGGGGGTGAATTAGAAAGGTAATTACAAAAAATAAGTAGGTAATTCGACCAAAAGTTGGAGGGTACCTAAATACAAAAATAATACTCATTTTTCGAACTTTTTGGTATTATAGCTTTAAGGTAGGTGACTACTGTTATTTGGTTGAGTCTATGACGACTTTGGGCCGAATTTTCCAACGTCAGATAAATTTTAACTGAGGAATTACCTTTAATATTTGTTAATTCTTCCATAATAAAAACTCAAAAGTCAATTGTATTTCACACATAGTCATTATGTTTAGGTAGGTACTGTTTTAAGGAATTATGTAGGTATTTATTTTATAATAATGAAATAGGCGTTTGAAACTACAGATTTTTCAAAAGAATTTGCGTAAAATTTTGACTGTAAATTCATTAAATTATAAATAAATTGGCATGATTAGGTAATATACATAATAAACAAAAGTTAAAGGAGCTGCGCGACGTCGCCGCGCACGCTGCTCATGAGGAAGAACCCCTCTGTGGTTCGAAACTAGTAGAGCTTTTCTCAGTATATTCACGTGAGTAACCCGCAGTTTTAGTTAATTTAGTATGTCTCACAATAGTTATTATAAAAGAAAGTCAAAGGCCTAATTATATTCTAACAATCATGCGTAGATTAAAACAATTAAAGAAGCCTCATAAATATTCAATGACCAGTCTTTCTTTATTAAAGTTGGTATTTGCATTGTCTTTTCTATGCAAAAGTGCGATAGCATTAGTAAATTAAGCTATAAAGTACATAGATTTCATATATGTACTAAAAATTAAAAAGCTATCCGGTAATTCAAACCTAAAATACGTACCTAGGTACTGATTTAGCTAAAGGACACAAGATTGTAAATTAGTTCCACTATGCAAAAGAATGTTATTTAGTTGCATAGATAAGAAAGAAAAAAGAAATAAAAATTGTTTATTTGCACACCGTCACAAAGTAGAATAACACACAAAAAATATTAATAGGTACAGTGAAGACGGCGCAAAAAGGCCAGGTAAAGGTAGGTACTCAGCTAAGTATCGTAGCTGCCATGCAGCATTTTACGAAGAAATAATAGTGCATCAGTGAATAAGTATTTTAGAGTAGATTAGATTTAGATAGAGTAGAGCTAAAGGTACATCTATATCTAGCTACTAACTGTGGGTACCTAGGCATGGAGGTAGGTACTATTACCTACCTATGTAGAGGTAGTATGCACCTTGAAACCTATTTCGTTTTCGTCCCGCAGCAAAACATCTTGCCATAAGGAGTACTTTCGATTTATAAATTAAAAACAAAAAATTAAAGTATTAATATTTTTTATGTTTCAAAAAATAGTTTCTTGGAAATACGAACATGAAACACTCACAGAAATATTACTTTATTACATGTATGGAAACACACTAGACGTAAATTTGTAGGTACTATTGGCATCAAACGTGTCACCCGACGAGAATACCTCTCGAGAATCACATGGCGTGTGCTATGAGTTCGTTTGCGCTTTCGAAGTTTGCTTTTTGCAATGGTTCACCAGTTATTTTTTGTTCTAAACATTTTATTTCTTTATAAAATTATTGTATTGGGCACCACGACAGAACCATTTTAATTTTTCCACGGGACAAGAACGAAATAGATTTCACGGTTTATGTAGGTATACTTACTTTATAATCTTTTGATTGGGATTTACAAATCATATTTGATATATTTTTGATATATTGATATTTGATATATTGATTGAGATATTTACAGATAGAAAAAAGTTAGGTGCTGACAGGAATCTAACTCATATCTAAGTAGATGCTACTACACAGGCTATAAGGCTAAAGTTAGTCGTGCATTAAAATAAACGGTTTATAAAGCAATAGTGCGAGCAAGCGTGCCACCATTACTTAGTTAGGTTATGGAATAAACTAATCAAGTAAACATACTTTCCCTAACTCCGGTTTGTTCATTGAAGTGTCCTGGAAGCAAGTAATATAAGCATTTTATTATGCTAAAGACTACTTAGCTATTTACAAAATATTTTAGGCCTGAATTGGTTTTTTTTTAAATGGATGGCTAGGTTTTTTCGTGCCTTCGTATTTTATTTTACCTAATTGGGTAAACACTAGGGTAATTTTAAGTTGTTAAGAAAGTCAGCCAACCCAAAAAGTTTAAGAGGGGACTGGGAAATCAACTCAGTAGAGACGCAGTAATCATTGGTGCTGACTTATTTGATAAGAAAATTATGACAATAGCTATCGAGTCTGCTCGAATTCAATATTTATTTTCGTACCCGCATTCTAAATGGTTTGGCTCATAGGAATGATTTGTTCAGGGATTTCTTTTATTCTATAGTATAAAATTGGAAAAACGCGAAATAAAGTTTTAGGTAAATGATAGTAAGTAAGTGCCAATATTAACTGATTATGTTGATGACTAATTGGTGTTTTCATCGATTTTACGAACGTAGGTATTTTTTACCAATTTAGAAGCACTGAATGATAGGAACTGATTCTATTCATGAAGAAATATAGTTAATTGAAGGTACGTAATTGACGGTCACAACGAATTGTGAATATTGACTATATACTATGAATCGAAATCTGGATAATGATATGCTTAAAGTATGCCCAAGTAAAAGATACAAGAAGACACAGCAAGCGCGAAAGACAAAAGATAAGCCTGTAATTTTGTGTCCAAAACCCCTACCTAAATGAACCTTGTAGAATGCTAGAAAAACCTGGATACATCTAGAGATAGATGAAACTACTTCTTTATCTATTATCTAAGTCGTCTGCTCCAGAAATGAGACACACAAAAATAAACTCATTAATTTCATTACATACATAAGCTTCATGCCTGTCTCCCATAGGCAGAGAGTATGGAACGCCAACTGATACGGTTGCTATGCTACATACCTTTTTCGCTTCATCAACAGTCGTCAATCTTTTCATGTTTGCTCGTCGGTCAAGGGTAGGTACTTTTAATTTGGCATTTATATAATACCTATGTATTCTTTCATTTCATTACAGTAAACATAAATACCTCTATAATTTATAGTATCTATGCTATAAGTTTATAAAAAGTCAAATACCTATCTTACCGTCTCTGTATCCAGCGCAGTAAGTATACTCGGAAGTGAATCGCACGAAGAATTCACTGTACGACCTGATGCAAGTCTCCTGGCTGACTACCGGCATCTCTACTAGGCTTAATTCTTCTGTAGCTACGCCAGTCTCGTCGAAACCCCAGCCTACCACCTGGAAATTAAGAAAATATAGAGTTAGTACCCAACCAAAATTATAATATCATCTACAAATGTAAGCAAGCTGTAAAGTACCTAATTCATGCTTTAACCCGCATCTCTCACTCGCTCTTTCGTAGCCTAATATTAGATCGCTTTATATGAGAAAGATTAATATTTGCTCCAAAAGATAATATATTCTTCACTTATACCTACATACCTATCTACAAATTATTAGTAAAGGATTAACCTTTTTAAGGTATCGGCACATATTTAATTACTTTGTGAGATTTTATACAATGAATACATGATACATTATTGAAATTAATAGTAAAACAACTGAATCGAACGTTGCATAGAACGTCAACAACTTTGCTAGAACAACGATATTAGGTATTTAGCTCCCTGTAGAATCACCAGATTATAATCCAGTCCATAATTAAGTAGCTAGGCATCTACTTAATTAAAATGAGTTCATATTTTTTTTATGTAGATTAGGTACCCAAAAATATGAACTCATTTTACATATTCTACTAATCTTCCACAAATTAGACTTTACGTCGAAAGTTAAACGGTTCACCCTCACAAGTCGGAAGGATTAGTATACTAATCCATGTTAATACCTTCCCTCTCGCTAAAAACCGTTTTAGGTTTTCGTAAAACCTTCATAAATATAACATACTTAATTAAGTTTATTAAATATGAAAGTAGGTGAGGCGTTTAGGTATGGTAATGCCTTTTTGTATGCTTCATATTTCATAATGTTAGGTCATACTCTCTTTAAGCGGGCGTCAAATTTAGTTTTGGTCATTTAATTGTAAAAAATAATAATGTGCGTAGGTACCACGTCTGTAACTTCTAGAAAGGTAACACAGAGGTAAAGATGGACCTCAAGACTTTGTCGATATAATCGCATAATAAACGCTAACGATTCAACAATTAAGTTTAAAAAGATTAAATGCTCTTCACCTATTATTTTGACAACTTATAACAATAATTTACCCGTTGGCGCATTTGCAGCTAATTAAGAGAAAGTGCTAATTGACCGTTCGCAAGTAAAGCGTCGGATAATTACGGTATTCGACAAAACTGCAGCTGCAGCGAGTTTCCAGGCAGAATGAACGCTGCCTTTGCCCGCTCCATCGATAAAGTTACTAATTGACCGCTCGAACCATAGATCTGTTTTCTGTCCGACTTTACTAATCTGTGGCTCAGGTTTGGCGCAATTTGTGCGCTATTTAATCTGTTTGAAAACTTTTAGTTGGTGGATACTTCATAATAATTGTATCTAAGGGTAGATAGATTACCCATCTATATAATTATGTAATTAGATTCTTGTGTTTCTTAGTTAGAATTTGCATTTTAATGCTGTTTGTGTTCTTAACTTCTTTTTTGTAAACACTTACCGATCCCTTCTTCCCGATGACATTCTTCAAGGATGTGTCGGAGTCTGGCCACAAACAGGCAGGTCTGACCCAGTCGCTGTATGTGACTGTCTCCCTGAGCTCCAATATGGCGGCATCGCGGCTGAAGGTCGTAGCATTGTAATCTGGGTGGACTATTATGTTGCTGACCTGGAAATACAGATAATCAATTTAGAAAAAGTCACAGGTATATAAGTAAGTACCTATAAGTATTATCAATAGGTTTTTCCTTGTGTTGTTTGTAAATGACAAATATCTATTCCACATCAGACTCAAACACAAAACAAAAAATTATAGATCACCCAAATCAGTAGTTGTTCAATGTTTCATGAACGGTCATTCAGCTACTGCGTCAGCCACTTATCAGAATTGAAGTCCTTTAACTCGTAAATGTCCAATTATGAAAAATCTACAACATTTGTTCATACAAACTTAGTCTCTAAACATCGGAATTTAGGTCTATAATGGTGTAAGTGGTGACAGCTTGGATTTTGATCAGTTTATAAGAAAGCTAATAATTATACAGGACCAGACTTTGAAACCAGAGGAAGTTTTTGGAAAACCGAAAAACCTAAGTCATATCTTTATGCTTTTGACACGAACAGCCATTATTTCATGATATCGCAGATTCTAGTAATAAATATTCAAGTCAGGGGTTGCATAAACAGGGACATGTTACGTACGGGTCCCTAATTGGCAGTAATGTGGCCATAACATGACATTCCCTGTCCGTACGGGTTGCACTCATTTGTCTCTTAATGTCTATCATTAAGCTTTATTTTTGTTTGCCTTTTTTTTTATAAATGTTTTCTTTAATTTATGTTTATCTGTAATTCTAAAAATGTTCAGGTTTTCTGGTTATCAACCTTTTGTAGTTGTTTATAAGACTTAAATTACTAAATTACGCGTACCTAACCCCCATAGGAGGGATAGAGACTGTAAATCACCATATTGTCTTAAATCTATATTTTTAACCCTTAATTTTGATCATGCTAAGATATACTATCGGGTTATTTCAGTAATCCCCAAGCAATTCAAAACAACACTAGCACCTCTACCCACTAGTGTTAATCACCGTCAATAATTTATTCACCCAAACCTATTCAAGGGGTTACCGCCGAAATCGATCAGTTGTAAATTTAGCAATAAACAGTACCCCTTAGCCACCAGTTAATTAATCTTGTGGATTTGGTCCTGTTTTGTAGTTCGTGGCTTTAACAAACAAAAGAGGTATTAATCTATTTCCCTGCAAACGTTGGTCGAACTCTTTGGTCAGATCGACGGGAAATATTTAAAAATAGAATTGTTATGTCAATTTGTGGCGCTATTTTTACGGTTGCGTTCCCAAAGGTTAATAACGAAGGGACTTTTTTTTTTTAAGGGGGGAAAATCATCGAATGACTGCTCCCGCCTGGGTGAGGCGGAAGGGAGTGTCAGACTCTTACTGACTAAAAACCACCCCGTTCCTTCTCCTGCACGACGAGCCGGAGCCCCGGTTACCCGTTAGGTTCTCTGCGACAATAACGAAGGGACTAAGACTCCACTGTCTGTCTGTTACCAGTATGATAGACAGTTAATGTATAGGTATTTCTGTTGCCGCTAAAACAACACAGACTAAAACAAAATAGAATAAATATTAAAAAGATGCCCACATACTGAGGCTTCATGCAACACAACAAACGTGATTTTGTAAACGTGATAAAAGTTTCCGATTCGAGATTTTATTATTAATCACATTAAACACGTGTGCAACGTGTAGTAAATGCAAAACATTTGACCTAACCTATAAAAATCTTAAGACAATTTTATTGTTGAAAATAATAAAAGTATTCATTTATGGGTAGCATTTACCTTATTAATTTCAACTTTTTAAGGCCTATGTAAGGGTTTAACACCTTAACTTTAAGAAAATCAGCTTACCTACATTCAAGAAAAAGAAATGAAACCTTTAATACTTAGCCAGTAACTAATTAAATTATTTGATAACCACTTTAGTACCCAATAAAAGAGGATTTAATTATAAAATTTTCATAGAGAAGGAAGCGAGTAGCGAGTACTACAACTCTGGAGTTTCTCAAGTGGTTGATACGAACAAATAAAAACTATGAATGTGGAGAGTTGGAAGTTCAGGAGCTCATTATTGAGGCGTACAAGTTTTGTAGAGGGTTCAAAGATCAAATAGAGTTTTTAAAGAACTAAGTGACTGAAAAGTATTCTACTAAAGAGACGAGTATAATATTTTATTTAGGAAGTACCTACATTATACAACATGACATCACGCCTTTTATCCCCGAAGGGGTAGGGACACATTACTGGTGCACATTACGGCACTTAATGCCACTGTACAATGTAACAACCACTTTTCACTGTTTATATTACGAATCCCATGTAATAGAGGGTGAGCCTATTGCCATATACTGGACACAATTCCAGACTCCGTGCTTCCACTGAGATTTTCTTAAAACCCAGTAATAGGTACTTTGCCCGACCCGGGAATCGATCCCAAAACCCTTTGCCCGATAGTCGCACTTGCAACCACTCGGTCAACGAGGTAGTCTTGGACTGTCGGTATATAAGTGTTGAAGACGATTCTTCCGCTAAATAAACACATATTGTGCCGTGCATAAAATACTCGAGGATACTTAGGTTTAAGAAATTACTTACAAATTTAATCTGGACGCCATCCACAGAAGTCCTAAGGTTATGTTTCCCCAGGTAGACGGTCAGGGTGTTGCGGTCCACGATCAGTTGTGACGACTTCTTAGTGACGCAGTGAGCTGCCGTGATCACATGCTTGTGGCTCACCAGGGTTCCTCCACAGATGTATTTGTTGTCCACCGTCTGGAAGACAGGAGTCAGTGGTGTTATGAAGGAAAATTTTAGTTTATGAGATTCAAGAGAAATGTTCATTATCAAAATACAATACAGAAGCACAGATGAATGTGCATAGTTGTGATTAGATTAAATCCAAAAGCTAGCTAGCCACTTTAGTTTTGGGAATATTTCCCATCTTATGAATTCTTAAAAAATCTTTTCTTAAGAATTTTATGTAAATTAAAAATCTATAATATAATATAAATAAATCTATATAATATAAATAAATCCAAGTAATAAATAATGTGAATGAATGGCAATTTTTAAAAAAATATTAAACTAGATTTTGATTTAAGAATTACTATTCTATTCTACATTTATATATAGATGTAAACTAAATAAACAACTAGAGCTAAAAAAAAATAGAAACTAAAGTATTTACAACTAAAATTAACATACGAAATATGGAAAAATAAGATATAGAAAAAATGGCTGTATTAATTAGATGATGGGAAAATCTGGCCACATTTTTACTTTAGCTACACAAGAGTTTTGAAAGCAACATTTATTTTATCTTCGGCCATGATCGTCCCACTGCAGGGCAAAAGCCTCCCTACCCCACTTCCCTTCTCTTTATTTTAAAAGCAAATATTGAATTGAAATGATAACATAAATTAGGTTCAGTTACTCTTACCTGAGTCTGGTATAAAGCTATCTGCCACGGCCATTGTCCTTCCAAAGTTGGAGTTCCATTGACCACCAATGGGATTGGGTTCAATACCACCTTACCGCACTGAGCCTGTCGGAGTTTAAAACAATATTATAGACAGGTCGACAGACATTCTAGTTTAATATCAGTACTTTTTGTTGCTTTTCTTTCTACAAGTGCATGGTGCTACATTTTGTGGTTGATTTTTAAGTAATGTGTGGTTGGATTATAGTTAGATAAAGAAAAAATATTATTATTAATTAATCTGATCTAGGTATTCTATTGGTCTCCAGGGATGTGCCGTACCAGGCTTTGCAGCGTGGGGCTCAGGAGCAGGTCTCTTTTAGGACCCGGTGCTCCTTACAGGTGCAGAGGGTGGCCACCAGGGTGGTTTTAGTAAAGTACGAATCCCATACTCCCTAGTCTTTCTCCCCAAAAAGCTAGGAGCCTTTGAAGGATTCCCCCCGTCATTAAAAAAGGTATTGTATTGGTAGTTTATGGTTATAGTGACTAAGAGAGATTTGCTAGGTTGTTAGCTACCTACTAATATTGAGGATTTTGAGAAAATTTAATGTTTTTACGAAGGGATATTTGGTATGCATTTAGTATACGAATGAATAAGTTATATAAATATCTAGTGATACAACAAAAACATTAATTAGATGTATTTTAGTTTTCTAAGTATAAGAGAGCCATGCTTCGGCACGAATGGGCCGGTTCGACCGAAACGATATCACGGCCTCATAGAACACCGACGTGAAACAACGCTTGCGTTGTGTTTCACCGTGTGAGTGAGGTTACAGGAGGCCCAAATAACCAGCCCCCCCTCCTCCCTTCCCAATCCCTGAACCCCCAACAATCCTCAAATTCCTGATCCCAAAAGGCCGGTAACGCACTTGTACCACTCTGGTGTTCTGGGTGTCCATGGGCGACGTCGATTGCTTACCATCAGGAGATCCGTCTGCTCGTTTACCGGCACATGTCACATAAAAAAAGATTACATTATTATTATTAAACTGATCTATCTAGTAACACGCTTCACTTTCATTTTGAAATGTTTAATTAGTTTATTTATTTTATCTGTATGATCTAAGCCATTGGAGTCTACATCATATAGGACAGGGATTGTTAATAAGGAAACCAAAGACTTACATAATATTTGGTTGTACCTGATATATGAGTAGTTAAATAAAAATCGAGGGTTATTCACGTCAATATTCTGCGATAAGCGCTAATAGATTCGAGCCACAGAGCGGCTCTTCTTCATGAGCAGCGTGCGCAGTCGCCATGCACGCGGTTGTAGACAACTAGTAACGCTTTTCTCAGTATATTCACGTGAGTAACCCGCGATTTTGAGTTAATTCAGTATATCTCACGATAGTTAGGTATTATTATCAAACCATGGGTAAATTTTCTGAACAATACTTTGGATTCTACTCAGCATATAAAGCTGGTTTATCACAATTCACAATCCAACACTGCAAGGATCGTATTGGGCCTTGCTTACCATTTTATCTATTGTACTTACATGCAGGTTTCAAGATTAGTTATTACTTATATTGGAAAGTTATAAAAGAAAGAGGTGGTCTACGAACTACGATAGCTTTTCTAATAGAATAAGGAATTAAAAGAGAGATATAAATAGTAGAATAAGTTAGCTATTCTACCTCTACAATGTATGTTATGTTAAGTGTCTACCGCCCGAATACTGAAAGGTTACTCAATTTTAAATTGTACTTAAATATCGTGTCATCTCTGTCATTTTACATAGAATACGTAGAGACAGAAGAACTTGACTTAAGCGCAATTTAAAAATTGAGTGAAGTTTGAGTATTGCAGCGTAAGTCTACATAAGTTTTCTACTTTCTACAAGTGCATAAGGAACATAAGAAAACAGATTTCTTAACTCAAGCAACGGGTTGTAAACTGCTGAAAATTTAAACTTTATTATTATTTTTATACTAGACTTATTAATAAAATGGTCTAAACATTATGTCTATTAACACGTTCTCGAAAACGGCTCCTACTTTTCTGATGATAGTAACACCTACTTAGTAGATAAATATGTTTTATTGTGGTGAGAACTTGATTGAACTTGCCTAGGCCATAATATGTTTGGAAAAATGGTTTTTCTTTTGTTTTCACTTTAGTAGAACTCGGCATTACAAAAATAACATAACAAAGATTTTGACGTGTACGGTCTATCGGTATAGGTGTAAAGTAGGTATAGGTATATCTATAAGTTGTCTTATTTCTTTCATTTTACAATTTTAAATGTCTAGATTGGACATTTTGTTGTTATTAGTCATCGTTTTTTAAAAAAAACTTTTATTCACCTAGATTTTTACACGAGTGCGCACGACAGAAACTAGTTAAGTCTTCAAAATGAGTTAAACAGGTTTTTGTATTCAAATTACTTACTAAAATATTTACATAAATAGTATTCCAATGCGTAACTTGGGAATTTCTCGGGACTATACCGATTTCCTAAACGAGTTTCTTCATTAATGAAAGAATAACCCGATAAATTTCACGTTTTCAATTGAAAAATTAGAAAAATTTTGCCATGTTTTTAGTCTTTTCATGTCCGAAATTTTATTAATAAGGTTGTAGCTAATTGTGATGCTAAAAGACATAGTTAATTAATAAATTTTGATAGATAAAGTGGTCGTGGTGGCCCGGAGGATTCAGACGCTCGCTTATCATGCATGAGGGTGCTGGTTTGAAACCCACCAACGGCAAGTACCAATGTGACTTTTCCGAGTTATAATTATGTACTTTGTAAGATTATTTAGACACCACCACGACAATCGGTGAAGGAAAACATCGTGAGGAAACCAGGGCTTATAATTTATAATTATAAGTTTGAAATCGCTAACCCGCATTGAGTAAGCGTGGTGATTAATGCTCAAACCTTCTGTAAGAAGAGGCTTTGCTCAGCAGTGGGCATTTATAGGCTGTTGATGATGATATATTATTATGCACCAGTGTAATATAAAATACTGTGAACGTACATACAATCTCACGTACCTATATTGATTCTTATGCATACTCTTGGGAGTTGAGGCAAAGAAATATTTTTCTTTTTTATTTCTTGATATATATAATTTGATACGTAAGTATTTTATTAATTGGTAATGTATTTCGTATAGAAGGCAATATGCAAAGAGTATTTTGTCGTAAAAGGAATCTTATTTTTTCATTCTAAAAGGTTCGATAAAATGAAAAATAAAAACGTAAGTGACTCCGTTTCTAAGCTCACAATTTTAGTTCCTATTGGTGATCACTTTATTATTTCTTTAGGGAACAAGAAATGTTTTTTCTTATACAAAATCCATCTAAGAAAGTTGTTTCAAAGTTTCGTAGGTAGGTACCTACTGTACCTAATACTTATTTCGAAGTTCGGTAAAAATATCGTACCTACCAAATGAGTTTCTTGTCGCTAGGTGGGGAGGTGTACCTCACCTACTATATAAGTTACTAGAAATAAATAATAATCAATGTCTATGTATTTTTTTTAAGGGGGGAAAATCATCGAATGACTGCTCCCGCCTGGGTGAGGCGGGAGGGAGTGTCAGACTCTTACTGACTAAAAACCACCCTGTTCCTTCTCCTGCACGTCGAGCCGGAGCCCCGGTTACCCGTTAGGTTCTTAGGTTTTGTCTGAAAAGTTCTATACAAAGTTTCTTGTATTGTCTTTTTCTAGTTATAACTAAATGAGTTTTTCTTATATAAGGAAGTACCTAAGTATTATTTCTCATCTGTACCCATCCATTATAATTTTTCGTTGCTTATTTGTATTGAATTTTTCAATATATCACCCACTTTTCACCAGGTACGTTACAAGTCCCATGACCCTATGTCATATACCGTGTGTACCTTTTAAAATACATCGGATACAATTCGACCAATGAGGTTGCAATCGCCCTTGCGACCGGACGTCATAAGGCGACCAATGTTGATGCCCTGAACTCCACGAAGGCAAATTATTATGGGAGAGGGAGTTAATGCGCGGATGGATTACCTAAAATAAGCGTCAGTCATAGACACAAGAGAAGGAATATGCTTCGGCACCAATGGGCCGGCTCGACTGGAGTGATACCACGGCCTCACAGAAAACCGACGAAAACCTCACTGAAGCAACACTTGCGTTGTGTTTCGTCGTGTGAGTGAGGTTACCGGAGGCCCAATTACCTCACCCTCCTTCCCCAATCTCTGAATTTCCAACAATCCTCAAATTCCAAATTCCCAATAAGTTAGTAACGCACTTGTAATGCCCCTGGTGTTTCGGGTGTCCATAGGTGACGCCAACTGCTTACCATCGGGTGATCCATCTGCACGTTTACCGGCTTACCCCATAAAAAAAGAAAAAACCTCACTTAGGACAAAATAACCTTTCAAACCACACGTACGAGGTCTAGCGAAACTAGTACGTACACTAGTCATGAAGACGTTCAGTTCAAGTTTATGAACTTAAAACAATGCAAATAATAAACCACAACCTATAGGTAGTTACTAGTTGCTAGCAAAAACTGGTAATAACCAGTTTCGAGATACACACATACTTAGACGATTATTTGCAGCGGTTGAGTGACTTTGCGCTGAGTAATTTATGTACTACACGTCAAGTTGTACAATACCAATTTATTATGGTCTGGCTTTGTATGATCTTTCTGAACGATCAACGGCCAGTTTATATTGGTTCTGTATAGTTTGTCGTTTGTACCTTTAAGGTATTAATGCGAGTTAATGTTGCTACTGTTTTATTTCAGATAGTAAACTAACGTGTTCCTTAGCATTAACCTGCTTTATTAGACCTGTAGCTAGCAGGGGACATTTGTAGTTACTCGAGTCTGCTAGGGAGCTACGGAATAGAAATAAAATATATTTAAAGATTCTTCAAGATTAATTAAATGTAATTTTTGTTTTACGCGACAGATATTGATAGTGTATAATAATAAGGTCCATGTGTTTCTAATAACGAAGCTAAGGTTTTTTAGTCGTTACGTAATCTATTTCAAACGTTGTCACGGAGAACCTATCGGGTTACGGGGCTCCGGCTCGACGTGCAGGAGAAGGAACGGGGTGGTTATTAGTCAGTAAGAGTCTGACACTCCCTCGCGCCTCACCCAGGCTTAAAAAAAATATATCTATTTCAAACGTTGTCCTGTAGGCCTAGGATTATCTCCTGTGTTGTGGACGTGTGTGCGATTAGCAAACATACATATACACATAAGTGTGTGTGTGCTACACAGACTTTCAATCTTGTAGACCTGACAAAAAGTTGTCCCGTTAGTGGCCGGTTACTCAGTCAGAGTGCCAGCAGTGCAGCCAATAAGGAAAGCTCTTTATTTTGCAAAACTCTTTATTTTCTAGTCTTAAGTCTTAAACAATCATATCCTTGACAACTTTCACAGAAAATTGAATCCAAAAAACCCATAACTAGAATTCACATTACATAGCGAAAACAATGCGGATACGACTCTTTAGATACAAACAAACAAATTACTTAAATAATGTTTTTTTAAAAGCTTTCGTTCGAAAGTGGCGAAGGTCGAATAACTAGTTTTAATTTTTCTTCATAAGCTATAAAGGGTTTTTGTATTTAGCCATACCCGGATGTAAATACGGCTAAATATTGTAGCTTTGTTTATAAAACTGGTTCTGTACTTATGATCGGCGTTTAAAAATAAAATAAGATTATATAGGTATTGTGTTGGTTTGATAGCAATGTCCTTTAACTGGTGTAAATATATAATGTGACGTTTGGATGTTTGTAAAATCAATTTTAAGCTAAGGATACACTAGGGGACAAAATGTCCCACGATATGTATCGGCGACATGTCGAGCGAAGCCTGCCGATTTCGCCCGATATATTATAAGGCGGCAACGCGCGCCTTATGTATGTATGTCCACAGCGACGTTGATGTTGCCGGCAACGTCACTCTACTGCATACAACGTCGTTGGCGACGCGTGTCGCAGGACAATTTTGTTCCCTAGTGTACCTGGTTTTAGAATATTTTGCCTCATATTATAACTTTTACTTAACACGTTAAACGCCATGGCAGTCACCGGTGACCGACATTAGCGGAGGATTTGCCTTCAACAGTTTTTTATTGGCAGCCATAAGGCATTGGCTGCCAATAAAAAACTGTAGCAACGTCTATCGAACAATCAATCTTGTATACTAAAACTATTCGGACACGTCTCAAGACGCGAAAACGACTCCATAGAGCGTCTCGTCGTCCATGGTAACGTAGAGGGCACTAGGATATGCGGACGATCGCCGATGCGCTGAGCTGATCAAGTAGACCACTTTGTCATGCCTTTGCATGAGTGCAATAAAATTTCAGCTAGTCGGGAGATATGGCTGAACATCGTGTGACGGGCTACAGCAACTGATTCTGATTCATCATGTTAACCACGACCACTCTGTCAAGAGTGATACGTCTGAGAAGAAGAGAAGAACTTTCTACTCTTCTAAGCTTATGACTTTTATGTTTCTTAGTTTTTTTTGTACGGTCTGGCTGTTTGATCATATATTCGAAACTACATGATTCATTTTTGCAATGAAACTTTTCCTCATTCACTAGGGGATAATTTTAAGTATATTTTTTTTATTGAATACACTCTTAGCTCGTTATATTATATACTACGCATATTTTTGTTTATTTTTTCGGTATGTAACAATTTTGTCCGGCGGCGTACCTAAGTAATATATGTATACAACTTGCCGAGACTTTTACTTAAGTTTCAATACAATTACTAAAACTAGGTGTTATAGACCTATGTATAAGGAGTTACCTAAGGTTTAGGCACAAAATGCGTGAGTTTTGCCATTGAAGATTTTTTTTACCATAGTTACATTTACATAGTTTTTTAGTCTTGTTTACTTGGAACGTTGTATTTTTTTTTATCATATCTACATCTGTTTTTACGTCTGTTTTTGTCGATAGGTTAATTGTTTGATTGATGTATTCATACTTTTGCGGAAAATGTAATGGTAATCAAATATTTTGCGCAGTTGGTTTTATTTATAGAAATATGTATACCTGATTTGATGTCGATGATTAACGTTTGATGTCGGGTAAGATAGGAAAAGCATCAATTTTTAAAAAGTCGGTTTAAATCGGTGTTTTAATTTTTAAAATCGGTACTTTTCTTCTTAGATTGATTAAGTATTTGTGAAACTGCAATGCGGATTGTTCCAGTTTTTGGAACATTGTCATTACGATTTACAAAATTATTTGAGTATGTTTTGATCTGTTTAATATGCCTAAGTACTTCTTCATTAAATTCACCAACCGTCAAACGTCTTATTTGCGTCACATAATAATCTATGTCTTTGACACACGTCTTAAACCTTTCCTATCAGAAATCTGTTCACGAAAGAAGGAAAGAAGAAGAAGAAGAAGAGCTCACCTGTCCCCCGTGTGTTTTAGTGTTAGTTTTGTCAGGAGCCGGCAGAACTATGACGGCGGGGCCGTCCCAGTACTCAGTGTCCCGGGGTGGACTACTGGAAAAAAAACAAGAGACACTTTCGCATTTTTTCCTGAAAAAGTAAGCAAATTGAGTTAGTAAGCAAGAGTAGTAGACATATTCAACATAATTAAAGTAATTTTTTGAGTAAATTTTGACGAGGGTACTCGACTTATTTCAAGCCGTGAAAGGGACTCATAATTACGTTACGTCTTGCGTGTGCGATCTAGAAGTGAATGCGAAGTGTTGCGGCGCGGCGCGAAAACAACAAGCTGTCGAAACCTAGGTATTATGTTCTACGTAGGCGGCGGTGCGGAGCGGCGGAGCGGCGGACGCGATCACTTGTTTTGATATTTGGCGAACTGTCATATTAAGATGCGGTACAAAAACAAAGCGAAACAATTCGCATGGTCGTAGGATGTAGCCGCCGCCGTCTCGCACGGCATCGCATTGAATACGCGTGTTACCGTTTCATAATCGCGTTCGCTTCTAGATCGACCACGCAGGCCCTAGCGTTGTGAGCAGCGCTGTATGACGCTTACTGCGTTACGTCGTCTTATGTTGAGCTACCTCGTCAAAAAGTTACGTGTAATTTAAAAGTAAATTAGTTTTAGTTATTTACTGTTTGAAACAACTAATATTCTTACGTTATCAAACAAAGTCATGTCTAGATTGTGTGACCAACAGTCTCATCAATCGTAACTCAAAAATGGCTGGATAGTTTTTTATGGTGTTCAATTCATTTCAAATTCAATGTACTAAAGTAAGAAAGAGCTATTTCGTTTACATTTCGTAAGTATCAACAAAATAGTATTGAGATTTTTATTAAGGGGGGAAAATCATCGAATGGCTGCTCCCGCCTGGGTGAGGCCGGAGGGAGTGTCAGACTCTTACTGACTAAAAACCACCCCGTTCCTTCTCCTGCACGTCAAGCCGGAGCCCCGGTTACCCGCGGTTAGGTTCTCCGCGACAGTCATTAACTTCGTTAGTTAATGTTATTTTATTTCGTTTTTACTATTAAATATCCATCTTTTCAACAAGTATAGCTTAAGAACTTGTATAGGTAGGTAAAGTGTGTCATTGGAATAGCATTCGCTTAGGAATCGAGACACTAGTCTAACTCGTTTAATATATAGAATTAAAAAAATATGTGATTAATAGTGTGGTTTTAAATGGTAACATAATTTGGACAATACCTGTTATTTATAAAATAAAATGTACCCTTGAATATTCCTATGCTTTACAAACAGCTAATAAGTATGCTCTAATTCAAAATATAAATGGTCATTTGCGAAATAATAAGTTATTAGTTTACCAAGAACTTTATAAAAAACGTTCAGCAGTTTTCGAGTTCATCACATTCAGTTTGACAAGACTTTGTTTTATAATATGTCGCAAGACAGCAAGATAAATTGAAATTATTTGAACCAGAAAAATAATCAGAAATTGAATACATAAAATTAAAGTATTATTATATCAATAGAAAAATTGTTTTATTTACCTTACGGGTCTCCTTGTGCGGTCAGGTCTCTGTGTGGTCAGCACGTAGTTAGGCCTGTCCAGATCCTGGTTTGATGATGACGATGGTCTAGGCAATATAAAAAATTTAGGGTTAGTTTTTGATGGTTAAGTATTTGTAAAGAGTAAAGTTATCTACTGCACCTTTATAAAAAAAAAATGGTTTAACTTAGGTATGTATCCACAAATTAATTTTCTTGTAATTTATGACAATAGGCGTGTCGACAGGGTAAAAAAATCAAAAAAGTAATTAGTCCGTCATTAAGATCGCACGAAAATATCAGACACGTATTTTTTGTTTTATCAAATTAACAGAAGAATACGTAGTTATTCCGCATTAAAGTTAGGGAGTGGGGGGTGTTGACGTCACACTTACGGAGAAATCGTACCTAATTATGACGTCACGCGTCATTTTAACTCAAAATATCTACATGTTTTTTTGGATACGAGAAAAAAGAAAAAATACGTATCGAAGATTTTTAAAATATCTAAAAGACGGACAAAAAAATTAAAAAATAGTCGCCATGCCTATTGATAAGAAAATGCAAAGATGTTCCGAATCAGGGATAGTTCACAATAAAGTCAAAATAGTGTTATTAAGTGTCGTGGTGGGCCTGAGGCTTAAGATGCCTATTTCTCATACTAGAAAGCGTGGGTTTGAAACCTACCAATGGTTAAACAACAAGCTCGGCAACACAGAAATATTAAAAACGGTTTTTAATACAACTTCATAGTACATAACATAACATAACATCACGCCTTTTTATCCCCGAAGAGGTAGGCAGAGGTGCACATTTCGGCACATAATGCCACTGTACAATGTAACACCCACTTTTCACTATTTATGTTATAAGTCCCATGTAATAGGGGGTGAGCCTATTGCCATATACCGGGCACATTTCCAGACTCCTTGCTACTACTGAGATTTTTTTATAAAAACCCAGTAATACTTTGCCCGACCCGGGAATCGAACCCGAGTTCACAGTACAATATTTAATAAACTTCTTTATTATATCTATTCACGGCAAGTACCAATGTGACTTTTTCCGAGTTATATGTACTTTCTTATATTATTTAGACACAATTGATAAACGATGAAGGAAAACATCGTAAGAATACCTGGGCTTATAATTTCTAAGTATTAGTTTGAAATTTCCAAGCTTTTGATTGGTGATTAGGTAATGCTCAAACCTTCTCCGTGTGAGAAAAAGCCTTTGGTCACCAGTGGCCATGATTTGAATAGGGTAGACGTCTAATTTTTATTTAAATGTCCGTCTGGTAGGTTATTTTAAATCATTAGACACATATTTTTTATTTTCTTACAGAAACGAATACTTTGGACGATTGAAATGTCGCGTGACGTCACTTCTATGTACATTTTGTTCGTAGAAATGATTTTTTAGCACACTCCTAAAATTCGATTCGCTTTGTCTAAGTATTGTTTTATTATACGACAAAATTAAAAGATATACATGTCTAATATTTTTTCGTTACCTAACTTACGGACTAATTCGATTTTTAATTTTCATACCCTGTCATCATCCCAATTGAAATTATAAATAGAAAACCTGGAAAATATCTGATGCTTTTCTCTAGTCTGCCAGAATTTGCCAGGCTTGGCAGCCGACTTGGGGATTGACGTTAGGTCTGTGAATCCAGGATCCTCTATGTCTGATCGCAGTATTAAGACTCAGTTCCAAGTCGTCTCGTTGCTTTGCTAATTATTTTTTCCAAATGCCATGCAGAATAGGAATGTTCTTATACTCCTAATGATTACAGGTAAAATACCCATTACAACCGAATATTACGTTGTAATATTTTTTTCATATTAAAGGGAGAATTAATCACATAGTTAGCGGTACGATGTAATTTGTATGACAGTGGTAGATAGCGCGATATTAATGAACGTTGTAATCAATTGCTCATTACGAATTGTAGTGACGTCACGTCGCGTCGTGCCGCCGCCGCCATGATGGATTCGCTTGTGTGAACGTCATTGTTATGTTTTTATTTATCTGTTGTTTTTTTTTGATAATTGTTTTAATTGAAACATTTCGGTTCGGAAGAGAAGAATACATTATTGTGTCATTATCCCCGCGTTTATTGAAGATATCATAAATCAAAGTCAAAGCGTTTGCTGCAACTAAATGTACAGAGGCCTTAGTACGAGTTTGTTTTACGTTTAAAGTATTCGTAACGAGTACTCGTTCGGCGCACTGATTGGCCGGTGCTAATGAACCTACCAATCAGAGTGCCGAGCGCGTATGCACGAATGGGCGACGCCGATTGCTTACCATCAGATGATCCGTGTGCTCGTTTACCGGCTTATGCCATAAAAAAAAGTAGACTGACTGTTGATGATATTTTGTTTTTCATGTATGATGCTATGCATAATTGATTTCAATAAAGCACTTGAATACATCACACACATCTACAGCCTATAAGGGGCCACTGCTGACCAAAAGCCTCTTCTCACATGGAGAAGGTTCTAGCATCAATTACAACAACTGCTCAATGCAGGTTGGCGATTTTAAACTTAAGTATAATTGGAAATCATAAGCGCAGGTTTCCTCGCAATGTTTTCCTTTACAGTTTATCAGTGGTGTCTAAATCATCTTAGAAAGGATATGTTACTCAAAGTCACATTGGTACTTGCCGTTGGTAGGTGGTTTCCAACCTGCACCCTCGTGCATGAGAAGCGGGCGTCTTAAACTTCCTGACTATCACGACACCACTTGAATAGCAGAACAATATTAAATACTTAGGTATAAAGTTGAACTCAATTCGATTCCTAACATTCGGCTACAGTATAAAAAAAACAACGTTAGGAATAAAGGTTTATCCTAAAGGATCTATTAAAGATAAGAAATAAGCCGGTGTTTCAGTATAAGTCCCGAAAAAGATACGTGTTTATTTATAAAGGAAAAGACAAAAGAAAGCGAGGATCTGTTTTGAAGAATGTAATAAATGTATTCAAATAAGGGTTGAGGACGTACGACATCCCTATATGCGTATTCTGTTACATTTCTAGGGTTCGTATAAAATATTAATAAAACTACATATATTGTTGAGACGTTGATTGTCTACGATGAGTACGTATGGTAAGAAGTTTCGAGTTGGTCTCGGTCGGTAAAATGCTAGGGATTTTTTTCTATTTTTCTAAACTTCTTGAAATAGCACGGAGTCTGGACATGTGCCCGGTATATGGCAATAGCCTCACCCCCTATTTTGTGTAACACCCACTTTTCACTATTTATGTTATGAATCCCATGTAATAGGGGGTGAGCCTATTGCCATATACCGGGCACAGATCCAGACGCCATGCTACTACTGAGAATTTATTAAAAACCCAGTAATAATTTTCCCGACCCCGGAATCGAACGCGGCAGTCTTGCGCCCGCACTTGCGACCACTCGGCCATTTGGTATTTCAATAAGCAGAAATGTTAACTTTGGGTTGACGATAATGACGTCGTCGCTAATTAGTGCAAAAATTTTTTGAGGAATCACCCGGTTGCTGTATAGTTTACATTCACCTCTGTAAACTAACTATTACGTGGATAAATAGTTATGACGTTATTCTGAAATAGAATTAGCTAAACGGACTTCACAACTCCACAAACGCATGAACGAGCTTGCTTTATTCAGGTTTGTGTGAATAATATGGTTTTTTTTTATATTTGATTGGCCACTGTCTCGCCTGGTGATAAGCGACAATGTGGCCTACGCTGGATCACGTCTGCCAATATGTTTGTATATATTACATCAAACTTTTAGCCGGCATTTGGATTGTATTCCGTTTGGATAATTGCCTAAAGGAGCGATAGATACATCCTTTAAGAGATATGAAGCGGTTTTGGTTCAATGATTTAAGATCTATAACAGACATTATTTAGCTATGACTATAAAGACCTGTTTGAAGTACGCTAGTATTTCAGTCGGGTATCAAATAGATTCTGTCCCAAAATGAAAGCAAGGGAGTACTACTAAATACTCGTCAGCGGTGGCCCGGAGGTTAAGGTGCCCGCCTTCGTGCGTGAGGGTGCATGTTCGAAAGTACCAATGTGACTTTTCCGAGTTATATGTACGTTCTAAGATTATTTAGACACCACTGAACAGACAGTGAAAGAAACATCGTAAACAACATTAATATTGTAAGTTTGAAATCGCCAATCCGCGCTGAGCAAACGTGGTGGTTAATATTCTAACCTTCTCCGTGTGAGAAACGGCCTTTACTCAACCGTGGCCACTTATAAGCCACTTAACATAATAAACTAGTAGAGCTTTTCTCAGTATATTCACGCGAGTAACCCGCGATTTTTAGTTAACTTATAGGCTGATGATAATCGCTAAATTACTGACGTATAATGAACAAGGCATAGCTCTGCCTCGTTATGCGATTGATAGTAATGCTGCAGCCAACGACTTAAACTGCGGTCTCCACCCTATCTGCTAAGCGGAGAATTTGGCAGACTTTCTTATGTTGAGAATCTTTCTAATAGCTGCCCAGTCAAATAGAAGTTTTAAGCATGAAATTATAAAGGTACTTACATATGAGAAGGCGAAGGTTGACTCCCTGGTCTTGGGTACACAGGTCTAGGTGACTCCCGAGGTGGAGTCTGCACCGGCTTCGTGTTCAATTCAATCCCATTAGTAGGCCTTTGAGAAGGCCTACTTTCTATCACATCTGGTCTATCATTGATAGCCGGTTGAGGAGTATTCGCGTTACAAATCTCTCGTCCGTTCAGTCTTATTGCTTGTAGTCTTGGCGTTTTGTTTAAAGGGTTAAACTGTACGAAGAATCGCACGGCCACAGCTGGACCAGGGTTAATCTGCATGTCCGCGTTCTCAATTTTAAAGTCCTTATTGTCTTGCGTTGAGACATCGCCTATCCAGTTCTGTAAGAGAAGAAAAGGGGTTAGAAATTCAATTTTATTTGTGTGTATGTACCTCTATATGACAGATATTAGACATGATTGTAATTATAGATCGGTGACTAAAAATATCGTGGTTGTTGTGGCCCGGAGGTTAAGACCTCCTCATCCATGAGGTTGCGAGTTCGAAACCTACAAGTACCAATGTGACTTTTTCCGAGTTATATGTACTATCTAAGATTATTTAGACACCACTGACAAACGGTGAAGACAAACATCGTGAGGACACCTGGACTTATGATTTCTAATTACCTCTATAAGTTTGAAATTGCCAACCTGCATTGAGCAAGCGTGGTGATTTATGCTCAAACCTTCTCCGTATGAGAAGAGGCTTTGCTCAGCAGTGGGCATTTATGGGCTGTTGATGATGATGATGACTAAAATAGGTATATATTTCTCGTAAATAAATGTTGCATGAATATGAAGGATTTTAAAACATAAAAATATCAGTATTCTTTGAAAACATGCCATTACCAAAGGCAAACGTAATTAAAAAATATGTTTGACGATTAACTTAGCGCGCCTATTTATTGCTGTTTCCGTGTCCTTAGAATTAGCAGACGTAGTTTTTATGAATTTCTCACTTATTAAATCAGTCGGTTTGAGTTGAAGTCTTGCTGTGTATTAAGGTCACCTGTATAACCGGATCATATGAAGGAAAATATTTCACAAAATGTGTTTAGTCTGCTTGGTTTACGGAAACCGGAGCGGTATACCGATTCTGATACAGAAGTTAAATACATATTTAAAATAAAAGAACATTGTAATGATAATAATATACGTAGCTTTAAGGCTACTGAAAGATACATACACGGCGGTACTCAGAGTCATTTAATGATAACTTATCCCAGGCTCGTTAGTACTTTAAGTAATTATTACGGCAGGTAGACGCCATTATTTATATAACTTGTATATAAAACCGAATAATTACTTAAATTCCATGGTTTCTGAACTATTCTCGGCGAAATCCGAGTTTGTTATGACTGTATTGTGAATCTGGTTAGAAAACAGTGTCCTATTGAGTTTCTTGCTCGTTCTTCTCCATAGGAATATACGCTTTGGAATGAGCCAATACTTTCACTTTAAATGTTTTGTTGACGTTCAAAAGTGCCTTCCCGGTCTAATTGAAATAAATGATTTTGATTTTAACTTGACTATATTGTGGTATTTTCTTTACCAACTTCAAAAATTAACTTCTATTAAAAACAAGAAAACCGGGCAAGTTAAATAAAATCGTTTAAAAAATACTCACCCCAAGTATATCAGCCTTGTTATCAAGCACAATATTCAGCCACAGGGAGTGCAGAGTGCTGTCAGTGGACAGGTTCACGACGCCATACCACCTTCCCTGTTCTGAGCCTGGTGGCTCATACATGAACACGTTCGGACATGGCGATATGGGGGTCGAGTCCCGTGTGTCCTGCTCGAATGATACTGCTACCAAAGCCAGAAATGTGCAGAGGGCCGCGATCTGTTGGGAATAGGTTAAATAGTTTAGAGATATTCTTTTAAAGATGGTTTCTTGCTCGTCCTTCTCCATACGAAGACACGCCTTTAGCTTGGCTTAATAAATATTCTGAAAAGGATCGTAGTTTGAAAAACATGGCAATGGACCGGTTTTATTCTCGTTGAACATTAGTCCATCCAGTTAATTATAGAAAGGTGGATTGAATTAGAGGCTGATGATTAAAAAATTAACTGATGCTGATGATTTGGACCGCGGTGGGCACAGCCATTTCTGGTTTGGTCGCGACTTTGGAGGTTTATAAGATCAGGATTTCCTTCAGAAGTAATAATATAATAATAATAATAAGCCCAATTTATTTCCAACAACCTTAAATAACATTTTCTCTTAATATATAAATAACTATAACTATTATGTCATTGGAACCCCATGCTGGGTAAAGGCCTCCTCCAGCTTACTCCACAATTTTCTATTTCTTGCTTTTATTCTCCAATTTTTTCCAGCTACTTGAATTATCTCATCAATCCACCTGTTCCTTGGATGGCCTCTATTTCTTTTCCCCGCAGGTCCTTTCCATGTTGTGGTTTCTAATGTCCATCTCTTGTCTGTGTATCTCGCTATATGTCCAGCCCATCGCCATTTTTGTGTACGAGCATAATGAAGTACGTCTATTATGTTAGTTTTTTCTCTAATATTCTTGCTTCTTATCTTTTGATTTTTTCTTATTTTTAATATACTTCTTTCCATCGCTTTCTGACAGTTTGTTAGTTTTGTTTTTATTTTTGTGTTATACGTCCATGTTTGGCAGCCATAAATGAGAGTTGGAAGAATACAAGCATCCATTACAGTCTTCTTCAGGTGAAGGGGGAAATTCCCTTTTAGAATTTCCTTTAGGCTCCAGTATCTTTTCCAGCCAATGTTCACTCGCCGTTCTATTTCTTCTTCTTCATTCTTGTTACTGAATGATACTTGTTTGCCAAGGTATATGTAGTTATTTACACATTCCAGTGCTTTGCCATATAGTTTGATGTTGGTGGTTTTGCTGTTTGTCATTACTTTTGTCTTATCTTGGTTCATTATGAGCCCAACTTTTTCGCTTTCTTCTCTCAGTGTGCTTATCATTTCGTCTAGTTTGTCATTGGTTTCGGCAAAAATCACAATGTCGTCAGCGAATCTTAAATGAGTTAGCCTCCTCCCATTTACTTTTATTCCGTGTGATGGCCAATGCAAGTTCTTGAAAATAATCTGTAGTACCGCTATAAAAAGCTTTGGTGAAACAGGATCTCCTTGTCTTACTCCCCGAAAAATTGGTATATTTGTTCCTCTTTTTTCCAGTTTTACCCTGCTGGTGCTTCCTTTGTAGATGTTTTTTAATACATTTATGTATTTTTCTTGGATTTTACAGTGATCCAGGGCTTCCCGTATAGAGTTATGAGAGATCGTATCAAAAGCCTTTGCATAGTCGATGAAAGCTATATATAGTGGTTTGTTGAACTCTTTGTGTTTTTCTATCACTTGTTGAATAGCGTGAATGTGATCTGTTGTAGAAAAGCCCGAACGAAAGCCAGCTTGTTCTAACGGCTGGTATTCATCGATTTTTGGAGACAATCTGCTTTGTAGAATTGACATAAATAATTTGTACACGCTTGAAAGAAGACTTATAGGTCTGTAATTTCCTACGTCTTTCGGGTCCCCTTTTTTGTACAGTAAGACTATATCAGATCTCTTCCATTGATCTGGGACCTGCCCAGTGTCAAGAACTTTATTGAATAGGTGGGTGAGAGGACGTGCTAAAAGCAGGGAACCTGCTTTCAAAGCATTGTTGAGTATAGAGTCTGGTCCTGGGCTTTTATCTTTTTTCAATTTTTTAATATGGTGGATAGTTTCCAAGGGGTCTATTGGTGGTACATCTATATCTTGATTGATTATTTCGGTATGTAAAGTGTTACTTATGTCAGTTGTAAAAGATACGCCAGTTTTCTCTGTATACAATGCCTTGTAAAATTCTGTTGCACTATTTATCACGTCGTCTCTTGTTTTTGTCTCGTTGTTTCTAGTATTTAAGGTTTGTATCCAATTTTTGTGCGTTGTCAGCTGTTTGTAGGCTTTTTTCGAGCTTCTATATTTCAAAAGGTTATTTTCTATTATCTTATTTCTATAATTCTGATAATCTCTTCTGATGGCTCTGCTTGTTGTCTTAAAAAGAGTACTTAATTCTTTTTTTGTTTCTTTAGTTTTTTTGTTTCATTTTTATTAACTCCGTTCGTTTTATCAGCATGTTCCTGGTACTTTTACTTACAATTTTTCCAACTCTGTCTATTTTCGAATCTAGCGTTTTTAGTGACATGCTCTTATTAATGGCGTTTTCTAATTTATTGTATAGCATCTGAACGTCCTGGTCGTCGTCTTGGAGTTTCAATTCTTGTATATTTTCTTCTAGACTTTTCAAGTAACAGTTAATATCTTCTGTTGTTTTTAAGGACTTGGGCTGTGATTTAAAAGTTTTCCTAGTTTTCTTTTGTTTTCCCAGAAGGTAAGTAGCTCTTACTAGGCGGTGATCTGAATTGAATCCCAAGCCGTGGAGAACTTCTATGTTTCTTATTTTTTTGGGTTGGTTTGCTAAAATATAATCTACTTCGTTTTTTGTTTTTCCATCTGGGGATAGCCAAGTCCATTTACGGCTTTTTCTCATTTTGAAAAAGGTATTCATAATCGACAGTTTGTTCTCTAAGGCAAATTGTACTAGCTTTTCACCTCTCTCACTTCGAGTTCCGTAACCAAATTTTCCTATGACTAAATTGTCGTTCATATTTGTTTGTCCTACCTGAGCGTTAAAATCTCCAATCAGAAGGACATGTTCTCCCACCAGGTAAAAAGCTTTTTCCAGGGTTTTGTAGAATGAGATAATTGCTTCTTCTGAAGACCTTTCTGTGGGAGCGTACGCCTGTATTATTGACAGACTTTCATGTTCATATTTCATTTGTAGTACAGCAACCCGTTCTGAAAGGCCCGTGAAGTTTATTATGTTTCTCTTATGTTTTTTCTTGATAAGAAAACCTACTCCATGCAACCCCGGCGTTTCTCCTTTATAGCATAGGATAAAATTCTCATGTTCTTCAATATTGCATCCCATCTTCCGGACTTCTGCTATCCCGAGTATATCTATTTCTATGTTTTGTAGTGAGTACATTAATTCTATGTATCTTATCTCTGAACCTAATGATCTGACGTTAAATGTGCCAATCTTTAGTATTTTATTTTCATTTTTTGTTTTTGTGTTAGCTAGAGGGTTATGGTCTCTTTCCCCCACGGGGACCAACCGGCTTGGGGGAGTTTTTGTTTGATTTATTGGTTGTGAGTTTGTACAGTTATCGTTGTCGTATTTCCGGTTGTTGGCAAGTTTTAATTGCTAGTTATTACTCTTAACTTTAAGTGAGTTGCTTCTAGGACGGGTCATAAACTCGAAAGCGTCCTTCAGAAGTACCTACTTCTAAAAGAAACTGTCAGTATTGTAGCAGTTTTTAAGAATCATGAGTGTATTTTAATTTGTGTTTCGTGATAGTGAACTTTATGTATTTTTATAATATTGACAATTAAATGAAGATGGTGAATATAAACTCAATTTAAGTCCTTATTATAACTTACAAACGTATCATAACTTGCTTTTTTACTAACATAAAAATAATTTCTTAAACTAATTATCATTAAAACAACCTACGTTCTTCAGTTTAAGTACGTCAGTATGTACGTATGTAAGTACATTCACTCTACGATATATTTAGAAAACTGGTTGACTTGGTGTCGATGCGAATAGGGACGCAACGACGCAAGGAGCGGGTAGACGAACCTTGCTCCATGAGATCAGCCAATGAAATGTTATCGAGAAAAAACTTGTCTACACAATGGACCTAATTATATTGGAGTTATTTAAATTTTCTTGTTGTTTTGTGGTCGAAGTCCAAGTATGAGTGCTGAGAGAATGTTCTTGTAAAAAATGGTGATGAACTTTGTCTTGCTGGATATATAAGGACTGAAATTATGTTTTAAGTAAGAAACCAGTAGGCAGAGGTGCACATTATGCCACTGTACAATGTAACATTAACTTTCACAATTTATGTTATGAGTCCCATGTAATAGGGGGTGAGCCTATTGCCATATACCGGGCACAATTCCAGACTCCATGCTACTACTGAGAATAACCGGGAATTGAAACCGAGACCCCTTGCCCGGCAGTCGCACTTGCGACCACTCGGCCAACGAGCAGTGCTAGAAGATATATTGAGTGAAAATGCTTAGGAAAGTCAGTAGAGAGTAGAGTACCTAACCAAAATTGGGGGACGTATTAATAAAGGGTCATATCAAAAGTACCTGCACAATTATTGTTCCAAATATCCAAGTCACTGTTTTTTAAGTCAAAAATTCTTTTTTTTTTCTTTTTTTACAAACGTTGCCCACATTAGGATTTTCTCCTGTGTCGTGGGTGCGTTTACAAACATACAAGTTCACATATACAATGACACCCAGACTCGAAACAACAATTTGTGGATCACACAAAGTGTTGTTCCGTGCGAGAATCGAACCCGCGACACGTTGCACTGCAGCCGGTTGCCCAACCACCGCACCAACCGTGCAGGCAAAATCCTTCAAATAAGATGAAACGCGAATAGTGTGACAAACAAACATCGATCGTCCGAATTTTCGCTCTATATATAAGCTTAGTATAAATAAAATATTAAAGCACTTACAGGCGATATAAACCGCTTAAGTTCTCTTTATATTCAAAGAAAGCGGATCAAAGGATACGTCTATCTTTGATAGGATTCTTCAAAAATATATACCTCTATATACGTATATATAACTATATAATATATATGGTGGTATAAAAGTATGTCTATTATATTTGTTTATTTGTAAAAAAAAGTTTGTAGACATCTTTGTTGAAATGTCTTTTTGTCTTGTATATAAAAAGATTTGGATATTTTAGGCCTGTTACAGAATGTATGATTTTCTATTTTCATGTACTTTTCAAATGAAATGTGTGCGGTATTTTTTTTATGAAGAGTTTACTTTGTTGACATGTTGTATTTTTCATAAATTCTTTACATATGCCTTCTATATGCCTATGTAGGCGTTATAAATCGCAAAAGACATATGGGAGCTTCATTATTAGGTCGAACAAAGTATTAATTTCAAGTGTAAATGGCTTTTTCTTCGGACAGAAAATAAGCATTGCTATTCAACATGGCAATGCTGCTACTCTTCTGGGAACGTTCCCCTGTCATAGTGATGCGGACGAATACTTTGACGCCTAAATTAAGGGTATAATTTTTGTAATTTTCTTTTTTTTTACTCATTTTATTTCATAGTTTAGTTGTAGTTAACTTTAAGTTGTAAATATTTATGTAGTATAAATCATTATGAAAATATTAATTGCACTCAGTTTTGAGGAATAGATTCGTATCTAACATACATTAATAAAACTAGAAAAGTGTTCACTAACGCCTCTGCCTACCCCTTGTCAGTTAAACAAGTACGGTGCTATATTATACACATTTCTAATTAATTAAATCTGTTGTCAAAATGTCTAGTCAGGGGATGCGATTGACCGGTATCGTAACTGGTAATCTTAGAACACTGTGTATGACGTTTGAAAGCTGAGTGGCGGTAGTTCAAATTGCTATTCCGTTGCATTATATACGTGGAAAATCAATAGTATAATTTTTTATGGCATAAGCCGGTAAACGAGCAGACAGATAACCTGATGGTCAGCAATCGGCGTCGCCCATGGACACCTGGAACACTAGAGGCGTTACAAGTGCGTTACCGGCCTTTTGGGGATTAGGAGTTTGAAGATCGTTAGGGATTCAGGAATTGGGGAGATTGGGGAAGATGAGAGTAATTGGGCCTCCGGTAACCTCACTCACACGACGAAACAACGCAAGCGTTGCTTCACGTCGGTTTTCTGTGAGGCCTTGGTATCACTCCGGTCGAGCCGGCCCATTTGTGCCGAAGGATCTCCCACACTTAATATAATGTACCAATATATATATATAATATGTATATATAGATATATTATCCATCGCCATCTTTTTTTTTAAGGGTGGAAAATCATCGAATGACTGCTCCCGCCTGGGTGAGGCGGCAGGGAGTGTCAGACTCTTACTGACTAAAACCCACCCCGTTCCTTCTCCTGCACGTCGAGCCGGAGCCCCGGTAACCCATTAGGTTCTCCACGACTCCGATCCATCGCCATCTAAGGCTAATAATGCTCATACATACTTCAGCCAACGGCTTCGCTCACGTTCCCATGGTGATATAAAGCTTAGGTGTTATTCCAGATCATAATCTATCTCTGTTCTTAATTTCATCTCAATGCCTTTTGCCGTTTTGACGTAATAAAGTAACAAATATACGCACAAACTCACTAACAAACTTATGCATTTATAGTAAGAGTAAGACAAAAGTCTGGTACTGTTTTACCTAAGTATTTTAGCATCTGCCCTTAATATTTTTTTATAGGATAACTTGGTCACGGATCACCTGATGGTAATTAGTCGGCGCCGTGCCGCCCATGGACATCTGAAACACCAGAGGCGTTAGAAGTGCGTTACCAGCCTTTTGGGAATTGAGAATTTGAGGATTATGTCAGATCAGTAACAGATTATGTCAGTATATTGTAACAGTCTGTCCCCTATTACACATTTCTAGGGACTATTTGCAACGACCACCTCAAAATCGGATTGACCACACATCGAGAATTAACGTCTGTTTTTGTTTGCACTTCATTGGTCAGTTAGATCGTTAAGTATTGTTACATAATTAATTATGGTACTATAAATATACCATAATACGACGAACTATTCAATAATGCATAGACATTGTATTATGTACGAGTATATATTATATACCTCTATAGTGTATGTATACTGCTGTATATGATGTTTCCTCGTAATTATAGATCGTTTAAATGTACAATGTTTAAGTGTAATTCTTATTACTTATCAAGTAGATCTTATAAGAAATTATTGATAAAATAACATGATGTATAATGTGCTAATCTGTTTTATAACGTGTAATATAATATATTAAAAACAAATAAAATTTGACGCCTAAATCATGCTCTTTTATTTATTATTTTAATTTTAGTTTAAATTAAAGTATATCAGTGGTTCCCAAAGTTATCTGAACTACGACCAATCTAAATCAAGTTCTCAAGCTCAGGACCCACCTTCAGGGAATTAAACTGTTACCAATATGAAAATTTAAATACAGAACGGTTGGTTAGTGCATCATTTTATGATTCAATAGACAAGGCTCACTATTTAAAATTCGTTTGTGACCCACCAATGCGTCACAAACCATAGTTTGCGAAACCCTGGTATATACAATACTTTTTTATGTTATTTCAGACCTAAACATGAGGAACTATATCAAATTCCTCGCGGGTGTAGCTGGGACAGACAGCTAGTACTTATCATGATTCGTACCTATGTGTCGAGTTGTATCATATTATGGCTACATAATAAATCACACGTCATCAAGGTAACATTATATAAAATTACAAATTATAGTGTCGTTAAATTATAATGTATGTCCTCGTTACTTGTTCGCATCGTTATTGTTCTATCTATATAGAGGTATATAAGTGAAACACATATAGGTAACGTACATAGCAAGGACATTAACAGCCTCAATGGCCGTGTTTAAAACTTTGAGTAGGAACGGGGTGGTTTTTCGTCAGTAAGAGTCTGACACTCCCCACTACCTCATCCAGGTGGGGCAAGTTATTCGATAATAATTTTTCCCCTTTGAAGAAAATGATCTGATAGGTTAAACTACACATATGCAAGGAAACGTAGCCACTAGCGTTTTATTCATTTTGTGTAAATTTCTATAGTCTATAAATTCTTGTAAATTTCTATAGTCTATAAGACTGCCTCGTTGGCCGAGTGGTCGCGAGTGCAACTGCCGGGCAAGGGGTCTCGGGTTCGATTCCCGGGTCGGGCAAAGTATTACTGGGTTTTTAAAAAATTCTCAGTAGTAGCACGGAGTCTGGAAATGTGCCCGGTATATGGCAATAGGCTCACCCCCTATTACATGGGACTCATAACATAAATAGTGAAAAGTGGGTGTTACTTCTGTGTGCACCTCTGCCTACCCCTTCGGGGATAAAAGGCGTGATGTTATGTTATGTCTATAAATTCTTTTTTAGCCCCACATTAGGATTTTCACCTGTGTCGTGGGTGCGTTCACAAACATACAAGTTCACATACACATGACACCCAGACCCGAAACAACAATCTGTGGATCACACAAAGAGTTCAAAGTAGTAACTTTGAAGAAAAAAATTCGTGAGCAGTACCTTAAAAACAAAATGACATAATTAACAAATTGTTCTGAAACCAAGTAACTGTGATGCTTGAAGGATTAGCCTTTTTGAGTTCAATTTCGTTCCTGAGCTGAAGTTACTTATGTGTAAAATGACTTTAATTATATTGTATGTAAGGGCCACTTTGGAAATTCTCGCTTTTGAAAGTCTTTAACAAGTGACAATCTCTCTGTTTTATGATTTCATTTTTATAAGTCTTTACATTGTATATAATCAATTTCGCTTTTTCTATTTGCACCTATGTATGCTTCGATCTTTAAAATTACGCAACGGGTTTTGATGCGGTTTCACTAACAGATAGAATAATTCAAGACGAAGGTATATGTATAATACATAGTACAAACACATTAATATGCGGAGCCGAGGCACATCGTTAGTTAACTATACCTCTATTTATCAAAATTTTAAATATACTTATTAAAATTAAGACTGTACGGTAGGTGCGGTGGTTAGCCAACCGGCTGCAGCGCAACGTGTCGCGAGTTTGATTCCGGCACGGAACAACTCTTTGTGTGATCCACAATATTAGTGTGGGGGCAACGTTTAAAAAAATAATATAAAGAATAAATAAATAAACCAATCGAACTCGTTTTCACGAGACGGAAAGTAAAAGTTGCAAAAAGTTTGGCATATTTTGTATTACAACATTTTTGTAAATGGATAATTATTATTTTTTGATTGAGAACCTGTTTCAAACACCAAAATTAATCGTTAAACGTGCCAATTGAATAACAAAGTTCAACGCATCATAAATTGAATCCTTTGTGTAACTAGTTTTCCACGATTCTGTGAGAATGATATGGTATTGTACCTGCCCCCTTATAATTCACTTTTGATTATTGTTTTTATCGTAATAATTTTGAATGATAACATTCAATTCATGTTGTTAGATCACCCAAAGGTTAACCTTAAGAAAAAAAGATATGGTAACCTAGTTGACCCGGCGAACTTCGTATCACCTAATTTTTTTTTAAACCTTCCCTGGACTTCCACGACGCCGCATTAAGTGCTGTAATGTGCACCTCTGAATACCGCTTCGGAGATAAAAGGCATGATGATATTTATTATATTTATTACATAACATAACATCAGGCCTTTTATCCCCAAAGGTGTAGGCAGAGGTGCACATTGTACCACTGTACAATGTAACATCCACTTTTCACAATTTATGTTTTGAGTCCCACGTAATAGGGGGTGAGCCTATTGCCATATACCGGGCACAATTCCAGACTCCGTGATACTACTGAGATTTTTTAAAAAATCCAGTTATACTTTGCCCGACCCTGGAATCGAACCTGAGACCCTTTGCCCGGCAGTCGCACTTGCGACCACTGGGCCAACGAGACGTCGCATTCGTCATCATTTTATTTATTATGTCCGGAATAGTGACCCTATTAGATGGAATAAACAATAACAATTATACATCGCCTAATGTTTATGTTTTACGGCATATAAACTTCATTAGTTTTATCAACCATTTAATTATGTTATCAGTTGTTGCCTTCAAAATGTTAGGAAATATCCATAATAAACATAATATTTCGTTGGTATTCGATATTTTTGTTGATATATTGTGACGAAATTGGGTTTTTTTGAGAGAGTTTCAAGATTTTCTATCAGTTTTTAGAAATGTCAGTTCGTGTTTTTATTTTGTTTATTGCGCTTTCACATCTGCATAGATGAACAAATAGGTAGTGTGATTTTGCAAATTGATTGATGGGGTTTTTAGAAATAGTGATAATCTACCACGGTTTTATTGAGAAAGGAATTTTATATGAGTAAACACTGAAATCAAAACTTTTTGCTGTATAAGCGCATCACAAAAACATGCAAAATTAAACTTAATTTCAAAGGATTTTTAGTATTTTCCTTTTTTATATTGTTTTTTGCTTTTATTGTTTTTTTAACTGCTGTTTTTTAATGTTATTTTATGTTTTTTATTTTGGTATCAATGTTATTTTATGTTCATGCATGGTGACGAATAAATTATTTTTAATTTTTTTTCTCTCTTTATCTATTTTGACGTTTAAAGAATAACAAACATAATTTATGAGAAATGGCATATAAGATAAGTAAGTAGAATAACGTAATGACTTGACTGCTACATATAATATGCAAGACCCATTATTACGCATACATATGCTTTTAGATTACACAGTTAATAGATTTTCAAACCTTATTACCCTCGGTATAAGTAACATAATCCTATATAGGCTCTTACAGTTTCTTCCACATATCGTAATGGATGATTATTTACATAACATGTACGTATATATAGAAAACCAGTAAGGGCAGTATTGAAAGCTGGCGTTGTAATAAAAGTTCGAGCACCCTGTACACAACCGGTTACTACAACCAGTTGGGAGTTATTTATAACGAAACGTCTTCAAATAACGGTTTAAAAGGACGCGATAGTTGGTCTTAGAGTTTCGGTTTTATGAAAAGTAATGAAATGAAGGTGTTAGCTGTCGTGGTGGCCCGGAGGAAGACGCTTGCTTCTCATGCATGAGAGTGCGGGATCAAAACTTACCAACGGCAAGTAACAATGTGACTTTTTCCGAGTTATATATATTTTCTAAGATTATTAAGACACCACTGACAAATGGTGAAGGAAAAAATCGTGAGGAAACCTGGGCTAACTAAGCTTATAATTTCTAATTATAAATTTGAAATTGCCAACCCGCATTGAGCAAGCGAGGTGATTAATGCTCAAACCATCTCCGTGCGAGAAGAGGTCTTTGGTCAGCAGTGAAACCCATAGGCTGTTGATGACGATGAATGAAATGGGTAGATATTAAGTAGGTATTATAAATATGTCTTGTTTATTCCCTGTCAAATAAAGCAGAGATAACGAAAATAGCAGTTATATACGAGTTGAAATTAAATGTTATGATAGCCATGGAATAACAGCGAATCTATAAAATTAATCTGAAAGCTAATTCCAGTACCCTCATTCACATGGCGAAACCCTACGCAAGCCCGGTCGAAATACGCTTTCCCGTCGTAAGAATGAACAGATTTGATGTTCATATCTGGACAAATAAATAAATTGTAGTGTCTGTTTGCAATATTGAAATAGCCGTTTTCTACTACATGCATATGAATATACATACGATACATATAGATACTACAGTATCACTTATTACAATTTTTGTCTATCTGTCTGTGCGTCGGTTTCTACTGGTTTATTTTTGAAATGGCTAAACGTATTCTGACGGGATATTTATTGGCAGGTAGCTGATGTACTAAGGAGTAATAAAGGCTACTTTTATTATAGAAAAAAGTAGACGAAGTTACAGTTACCTATATAGTAATATGAATGAATACTTTTATTACGTCTTCAATTAATTCCTTAACAAGTTAAATAAATACAATATATATGTATAATTATGTAATACACGCGTAACGCGTGTATTATTTATTCTGAATTCTTATTACATGGGGATTTACATTTTACGTCACAGTTTTTATAGAAGTTGTCTCATGATTGTTTAATACATGAATCTCTACCAATAGGTATTTTAAAACACTGAAGTGTTCGTTCGAATGTGATAATCTCCAAAACTACTGATACGAATTGAATAGTCATTTTTGTATTAGATAGACAATTTATCGAGGAAGGCTATAGGATATAAAACGTTACGTTAAGAAAAATAGAAGCTGAGCAGCGAGTTAAACCCCGAGGGAGTAACTAGTTAATATTAAATATTACAAAAATTTGATATACAAACTATAAAGAAACCTCTCCATTAAATTGAAACAAAGACATTCATGGTTTATTATAAAAATGAGACTTTAATATTAGTATTTTTAAGAATGCATAAAAGTTATTCAACCCAACTCATGTATGAATATATGGGACATTGTCTAACCTAACAAAGGACGTTCGTAGCTCGTAGCGTTTCGTAGCCCAATTTCGTAGTAGCTGCGTAGGCAACAAAATAGGAACAAAAATGCTACGAGTGTGTTTTGGTATGACGATGGTGATTGTCATTTTTAAAATATTGTTTTTTTAATTAAGAAAAGCATTGTATTTATTTTGGAAATTAGGCTTATTTGTATTCATGTTTATTACCACTCCCTTGTTGGTGGAGTGGTCATAAACACCATTATTAAAACATTGGATGCCCTGTCGGACAATGATGTTCGACGCTAGCGCAGGATTAGCCTGTAACAGTTTTTATCGGCAGCCAAAGGCTTAAGTAAGGAGTTATTAGATAACTAGCTACTTCCGCGCGGTTTCACATGCTCTGCTCAGCTCCTATTGGTCGTAGAGTGATGTTTTATAGCCCATAGCCAATAATAGCCATCCTCGATAAATGCGCTATCCAACACAAGAGAATTATTCTAATCAGACTTGTGGTTACGGAGATCAACAAAACAAACTCTTCCGCTTTATATAATAGTATAAGATATTTCTCACTTAAAAACTTTTTTGTCTTTGCCTTCTTGCACCTTAGGTGAGGCGAGTTATTTTCGCTAACAAACCGTTGGACAGTTTGGCAATAGTTAGTAATAGGTTGAATGTATGTATAAACGACAAAAAAGATAATGGAGTGTCAGACCCTTACTGACTTAAGCCCACCCCGTTCCTACTCTTTTTTTGAGCTGTAGCTCTGGTAAGGTTGTCTGCAGCTCCGGTACTAAAGAGCTTGAGTAAGAAATAAATCGAGTATGGAGGCTTGGATTTAATCCTCGGGTCAAATAAAGAATTATTTGGGCTTCGTTTCGTTTTGATAAATATATCACAATAGGTTCCCCTATTACATGGAACTCTTTAACTAGCATAGTACCATTATAACGTAGTACCGTAGTCTTTTGGGGAATAAAAACCATGATGTTATGTCTTTATTATTCTTATTCAATACTTTACAAATGAATAGTATATTATTATATAAATGCGTATTAAATTAAAACTCGTCTATCCTGTTTTGTCAAACAGTCATTACAATTTGTGGCAAAGCCTAATGATATAATGAGCTAATAGCTGCTAATTTTCGAAACCTCACTTTGTTTCAAATAACGTTACGTTGTGGTTTTCCCGGAAATTTCCCACAACATGTTAAGTGTATTGTATTCGTATTTTCTGCCGTTTCTGTAGGTGTTTCTTGGATTGCGATGATCAAGGGACACGTTCGTCTCCCTAGGGATGTGCTGGGCACCGTGGGGGCTAAGGAGCAGGTCTCTTCAGAGGACCCGGTGCCCCTTACAGGTGCTGAGGGTGGCCACCGGGGTGGTTTTAGTGAGATAAGAATCCCACACTCCCTAGTATTTCTCCCAAAAAAGCTAGGCGCCTTTTGAAAAAAAAAGGTGTTTTTTGGATTGGGAATTATATCGGTCCTATTAACAGTTAGCTGGTTGTAGCTTAAATTATTCCATTTGTCAAATGCACTAGTTAATACAACTATCATCGTTTGGAAACCTTATTTTCGTTACCATTAACATTGATTAAGTAAAAGCAATATCCTGTCGGTTCAGAAGTCATTGGGACAAGTCAATGTTGCTGGTTGATATGATAATGAATCCAACATTGATATTCGAGTTTTCTAAGTCCTACTTGATCAAGCGTGGCAGAGTCTTGCTTCGGCAGGACTGGGCCGGCTCGACTGGAGTGATACCACAGCCTCACAAAAAACTAACGTGTACCACGCTTGCGTTGTGTTTCGCCGTGTGAGTGAGGTTATCGGAGACCCAACTACCCTCCCCTCTCCCCAATCCCTGAATCCTCACCAATCCTCAAATTCCTAATCCATAAAAGGCCGGTAACGCACTTGCCCTTCGGGGTGTCCAAGGGCGACGCCGATTGCTTACCATCAGGTGATGCGGCTGCTCATTACCGACTTATCTCATAAAAAAAACCTTTTACTTTCTTATCTAACTTGTACCACATGAAAATAATACAACACTAAGGCTAATTTAACATGATAATTAAAGACCGTACGTCATTTTAGGGATCACTTTAGGGATTTGAAATGGTAAAGTTATAATTTTTAAATATTACCTATACATATAAGATGGGACATTATTCAATTACTGCACGGCTCGCGCGGTGGCTGGGCAACTGGCTAACACGCAACGTATCGCGGGTTAGATTCCTGCACGGAGCAACTCTTTGTGTGATTGTTGTTCCGGGTCTGGGTGTCATGTGTATGTGAAATAGGGTAGTTGCCAGGGAATGAAAATTAAAAATCTAATTAGTCGGTCAGTTAGATAATGGCAAAATATAAGACACGTATTTTTTTATATTCACCCATAAAGTTACAACACTTAGATAAAATGGAGTAAAGTTTAGGAGTGGGAGGTCGTTTCGTCACAAAGTGCTACAAAATGTAGCGCAATGTGACGTTACAAGATATTTCAGATTAATATATCGTCGAAAATATTTAATTTTAAGAGAAAAGAATAAATACGTGTCTAATGTTTTAAAATAATCTACCAGACGACCATTAAAATAAAATTAACGCAACTACCCTATTACTAATGCAAAACTAAGCTTGTCTTTTTGGCGTCACAATTTTTTATGGTACAATTTTTGTATCTAGAGATAGTTATTCAATAAGCCCAATAAAATGATATCTATAGGCAAAAGTACAATAACACATACAATAAAATAATCACAAATAAACCCTAATGACCTGGTAATAAGGGCTAATTCCCTATAACCCTATTGTATGATTGTAAATGTACCCACGACACAGGAGACAATCCTAGTGTGGGGCGATATTTAAAAAAGAAATCAATTTAAACATTGAAAAACGTACAAGTTTAATCAGAATAATAATAAGAGAGGAAAATAACAATTCTGAGAAATTGATAGTAATCTCAGTTCATAACGATTACAAGTAATTATGTATACGATTGTCATACAATACTTCAAAGTTGCTTGAATAATGAGAGTGACTCCACGTGGTTCTTTGTTTTATGTGGTATGTGGAATTAGCCCTTATTACGAGGTCATTAGGGTTTAATTGTGATTATTTTATTGTAAACTTTGCCTATAGATATCATGCAATTCGGCTTACTGAATAACTATCTCTAGAAAATTGTGACACCAAAAAGACAAGCTTTAGTTTTGCATTAGTAATAGGGTAGTTTCCTAAATTTTATTTTAATGTCCATCTGGTACATTAATTTAAAACTTTAGATACGTATTTTTTCTTTTCTCACAAATTTAAATTCTTTTAACGATATATTAATTTGAAATGAAATCATGTGACGTCACAGCGTGCCATATTTTGTAGCACGCTATGACGTAACGACTGACTCCTAAATTTAGCACCATTTTATCTAAGTATTGCAACTTTATACGAGGAAATAAAAAATACGTGTTTTTTATTTTTTCATTATCTACCTGACGGACTAATTAGATTTTTAATTTTGATACCCTGGCAACTACCCTATTGTATTTTACCCAAATACTCGCGCTACTCAATTTTAAGTCGAGTCTTAGTATAGTTCTGTCTCTACAATTCCTTTGTCAAAAGATAGAAGATAGCACGATATTTTCTACCTTTCAGTATTCGTGTGTTTATCACTTGGTACACTGACCAGCAGTTCAAGCAACACCGTTCCGTCAAATGACTTTATTACATTTTCAACTTTATTGTTTTGATATAAAGTCGGAAATACAATGAAAACTTTCATGAGGCATACTGACTTAATTATTATAGTTTTCGGCTCACTCACGTAATTATTTAACGAGAAACTCGACTTATTTCAAGTCATATTAGAGGCTCATATTCATGAGTATTGTTGCAGCAGATTGCCGCTGCGTAGAGGAGCAGCGCGACAGTCACCGCGTCGCGGGTCGCGGAATGCTGCTATGAATATAAGCCTCTAGCATGGCTTGAAACTAGTCGAGTTCCTCGTCAAATAGAGGTAATTACGTGGGTAAGCCGAAAACCACAATAATGAACAAGTTTTCAGATTGGAGTAGGTTTATCTGTTGGCCTCTGTACTTGAGTTAGTAGGCATTGTTTAGGTAAATTGAATGTGTTAAGTACTCAGGTCTGAGAACACAGTGTCTGTTTTAAGGAGGGCATTGCTCTAAACCCAGACGGTGACGTCACGAAATATTATTTATATTTACTCATTAAGTTTATAGTAAACAAATTGGTCTTATTAATTTGCTTACACTTTAGGAATACACATAACATTACGCGTTTTATCTCGTGGAAGGCAAAATATGGTACTTAATGCTGCTGTGCAATGTACCACCCATTTTTCACTATTTAAATTAACTCGTCGAGTACCGGTTTTGTAGACACAATTATAGAACAATAGGTTACGTTACTAGTGACCGCTGTTGACAATGTATATCACCGTAAGGGAGTGAGCCTATTGTCATATACTGGGCACAATTCCAGACTCCGTGCTACTACTGTAGATTTTATTTAAAATCCAGTGATACTTTGCCCGACCCGGGAATCGAACCTGAGACCCCTTGCACGGCAGTCGCACACGGGAAAAGATGAAAACTGATTAATTCTTTGATGAGTAAGAGACGTAAAATTGGGGGTAAATATTATTGACTCAAGCATAAGTAACAAGTACCTATTCAGACGTGCTAACCTATTTGATGGAAGCGCAAGTCAACCTACACCGATCTATCAATTTTTTTACAGAATTTTCGACTTTATACCAAAACATTAAAAGTTGAAATTCTAATAAAAAGAAAGGTGTGACCCGTTGTTCACTGTACAATGACACACAATTGTCTATGCGTCACAACCGCATGCACGGATGACGAGTAGGAGGCAAAGATCACATTTGCATCGACAAACAACAATAATAATATTAATAAACGTTTTCTTTTTACTTTGTTATCTTTATTTTTGATAACTCTACAAAGTAAATTAAACAATGAGGATCCCTATTATACTAGAGGTATACTCTGATTTGATCTGATTGGTACAATCGTTTGGGCGAAAGGCTGATTGTTTTATTACCTTGGGAATTGTCTCCCGTCAACCTTTGATAGTGCAGAGATGACAGTAGCAAATGATTAAGTAACCTTTATAAAAAAGGGCGCCCTAGACGGACATATAGTGACCAGATTGGAGATATAATAAACAAATTAAAAGTACCCTTAACTGACGAGCATGCATGAAAAGATTGATGACTGTTAATGAAGCGAAAGAGGTATGTAGGAATCGTAATAATTGGCGTTCCCTAGTCTCTGCCTACCCCCATGGGAGACAGGCGTGAAGTTATGTATGTATAAAAAAGCAATGCACTATTGATTCCCGCATGTAATGATTTTGTAATGCTAAAAAAGGTGTTGAAATGTGTGTTTAGGTACATGATGACAAATGATACAGGAAAACTATAGTGTGCAATTTATTTAAAAATGATTCCTTGTATTAATGTGCTGTTAGATTGTCTTTTAACAAAATCTACATTCATTTTTTTAAAGTATACTAAACTAACCTAACATGATTATTTAATTTTTCAATAAAAGGTATCGTTTCAATGATATAATTTTACAAACGACGCCAATATAGCTACGATAAGCTACGACTATACCTATGTAACCTAAATAAAAACTACTAATAAGCTACCAACAATTCGAATAGTTCGCACATACCTACATTACCTCTCGACCGAAATATCAGGCATCTTGACCCGAAAACCGAACCGATTCTAAGTGCCCCTCTATAAATAAATCGTTGTTGCGTCGTAAATACGGAATTAAGACTTTTTCTTTAACTCGTCGAGTACCGGTTTGGTAGACACAATTATAGAACAATAGGTTGCGGTCACCGGTGACCGCTTGGTATTTGACAGTTTAATCCTAAAGACGATAAGTCGATATAAAATGTTACTGCTTACATGGTATTTTATTTGTTTATACATTTGTAAGACAGCAACATTTCAAAATACACCCTTTAGTTAGCGAACTTCATTGGATTTGCAAATCATTAAAATGATGTCCAGAATGTTTTTCGTTTATTACTATAACATTTTGTGGTCATAGTTTTAATTAAGATTGGGTAATGACGTTCCTCATCAGGTTTTTGTGTAGATGACGTGATTCTCTTAATAGGTGTTGTTGTAGAAACGTATCTGCTTTGTTTTAAGGCGAAATATTATTCTGTGAATAATATATTATTGTGGATCTTTATTTAACAATGAGCTGACACTTCTTTTACATCATAAATGTGAAAGATCATGAGGATGTATGTTAGTCTTTAAGGCTAAAACAACTAGGCAGACCGTAACGAAATTTGGCACAGATATATAGGTTTATAGTCTGGATTAACATATTATAGGCTATTTTTAATTTGGTATTACAACAAAACCACTGTCGGCTTATCGTATATACATTATTGCTTCTTTTTAGTTATTAGGCCCTTGTTTTAGACTTTGAAGTCTATCTTTGTTCACTTTTTGACCATGAAGTAAGATATAATAATTTAAAGTCCAGTGAATAATTGGTCAGGTACGGTAACAAAACATAAGACACAATGAGATTGGGACATCTCTGTAGTCCAGAAGGCACTATAGCAGAATGCCTTTGACTTCGTCATTTCATATATCCTTTAAAACTATAGAAGATTCTAGATAGCGAAAGTTTCTTTTAAAAAGAGCCAAGATGATATTTTGTTCCACGTTTAAATATCTAGGCTACTGGCCTATGCACTGTTATGCCAGTTTACCGTTTTTGAACGTGGAAAAAACTCTTCTAAATTCAAATGGGTTTTGTTTTTAATTCGGTTAAATTATGAATTTGAAACTCTTTGGTTTGAACTTTTTTCATTGTTTATGACAACTGTCATTTGTTACTTAAATCAGACAGTTAGAAAATTAATAAATATCTAAAATGACGTTGTTTACATCTCACACTTAATATCTTCAAGCCGGAACTATGCAAAAATGAAATGCATAAGGTCTTCGATTGCTTTGCCGAATTAAATAATAAAAATGCTACCTCAATAAACCGGTCCACCACCATTTTGACCGCAACAGTGGCATTCGACTTGATCACTCAGTAAAAACTTCCTACATGTACACGTATTAATTAAAATACACATACAAATTATAATTGCACAGTTATTAATGACACAAACACTATATTTTTTATCACAATTCTTACCATTTTAAAAGGAATTTTCTCAGATCTCTATAAAAACTACTATTTGTATGTCTGCACACAAAAAAATGTTTTTTTAAACGATTAGCGACGTGCGCCATCCGCGGCGGTATCTGTAAGAATGACAAAAGAAAATCATAGCAATAATCTTCGAGGTCAAGTTTACGATAGCCACAAGAAAGAGATGCAAGATTTTCAGAGGTGGTGTGAGGGAGATGGGTATATGTTGATTGGTTTGTCGTTGAGTGAGGGTGCGCGCACGCAAACCTGTTAGCAATGATCATCAAAACTATTATGGAATTATGTATTATTAAATGCAGTGTGCGTACATAGTTATATTTTATGGAGTATATAACGATTTTAGTTCTTCAATCGTCTAAGAAGGAAATATACATAGAAAAATTAAGATGAATCACATACGGAACCTATGAATAAATATCATCATATTTGCATACATACATAATGTATAATTTGAAGCGCTTATTCGTTAGACATTCCTTTGTAAATACATAAAGTTAAGCAACCTTTATCGCGGTTAAAAGTTGGATGGGTCATCAGTTTTTTACGAAATAAAATTTTACTGACATCGGAATATCTTGGGTCATGGTTACTTCAGTGTTTAAGGAAAAAGTTAATTAATATTCAAGCACCTTAGGTTTGTTTCATATTCTCCGGTTTCCGGGTTACCGGTGCCGGGCACCTGGCGGCGAACGGCTAAAAAATTCTTAAGGAGGGAAAATCATCGAATGACTGCTCCCGCCTCCTGGGTGAGGCGGGAGGGAGTGTCAGACTCTTACTGACTGACTAAAAACCAACCCGTTCCTTCTCCTGCACGTCGAGCCGGAGCCCCGGTTACCCGCTAGGTGAACGGCCGATATTAATAACCGATTTTTAACTAAATTTTCTAGATCGGTTTAGGTTTTTGTCAACAATGAAATAGAATTCATGTCAAAAATTGATCTTAATCCAAAAATTTGGATTGCGAACTGTCTAGCTCATGTAGTTTAGTTTTCACACTTACGAACACGGTCATATACGTTTGTCGCCGCACCGGTTACAGGGGCGGTGTGTAAAAGGGCTTTAAAAGTTGATTTTAAAAGATACAGGTAGTTTTTTGTCAGTTTGAGTCATCTTCTGCAGGGAGAAAAGGTATAAAATGGAATAATACTGGAGTAATTCTTAAATAGTAAATTAAATAAATAATATTAATTTCTGCCAGAAAGTAATCATTTTCTATATATAATATAATAAGGTTTTAAAAAAAATCACATTTTTGACTATGCACTCTGAAAACTACTCCTTTGAGAACAGAAACTGAGACTAACTAATTAGGTCATAATTAGGTTCAACTCAATTTTCAGTCCCATGCAAAGTATTTTTAATTAAACTCATACTAAGATTTTCCTCTGTATCGTGGGTGCATTGAACACTCAGATATGGAACAACATTTTGTGAATCACACAAATAATAATGAATCGCTCCCTAAATCGAACTGTACTCTTAAAAGTTATTATAATAACATTGTTGAATTATTAAGTAATCCAATATTTATAATGCCACACCAAATTTACTCATAACTGAAGAACTTAAGGAAAATGAATGAGAAATTTTTGCTCGTCACTCGCAATTATTAAATCATCGATGCGTGTACTCATAATAAACTAGACAATAAAAACTACATGTGGCATGTGGGTAGAATTTGAAAGTATAATCACGGTAATATCACAGGTAATATTGTGGTAATGGCATGGCGCGGAGAACCTAACGGATTACCGAGGCTCCGGCTCGAAGTGCAGGAGTAGGAACGGGGTGGTTTTAAGTCAGTAAGAGTCTGACACTCCCTCCCGCCTCACCTAGGCCGGAGAAGTCCGCGCGGAGAACCTAACGGGTAACCGGGGCTCCGGCTCGACGTGCAGGAGAAGGAACGGGGTGGTTTTTAGTCAGTAAGAGTTTGACACTCCCTCCCGCATCACCCAGGCGGGAGTAGTAATTCGATGATTTTATCCCCTTAAAAAAATATTGTGGTAATAGTATCATACAATATTGTAACACGGCCGCTTGACAGAGTTAAATACCTACAAACTGCGCAGAGTGCGCAGTACGTAAACATGCGTTAAGGCTGCCCGTCTCCAGCATTTTAATTACATTTCCCTACTTTCTGTTTCTATGCAGTTTGTTGATTGTAAATATCTTTTTTTTTATATAAACAAATGAAGTTGAGTAAAGTACATTGAATAGGAAGTGTTCAATAAAAATGTGTGTTGTTTTTTGATTGGTACATTTAATTTTAAAAAACATATCAGGCTTATAAATTTACGACCGAACAATATTTGGAAAAAGAAATTACAACCAAAAACAGCACAACATCTCCTACTTGTCATATTAAATAGCTCGATCTGATTTTTAGAGAAAAATCGAACGGGTAATATTAAAACACTAACAGACCGTCCGTTCGTGTTTACGGTACAGCCGACTGTCTGCGCCCCGAGCCCACACCGACATCGATGCGCGTAGGTACAGCTTGCACTTCGTCCGTTTCTATAAAGTTGGAATACTGTAATATGATATTGTTACCGTGGTATAATTGAGTTATGACCGTAATTGTCTTATTGTTTAACACGTTAACGTCGGTCACTGGTGACTAGTGTTGAACTTCAACAGTTTTCTGTCGGCAGTCAAAGGCTTAAATAGTCGCAAGCGTGACTGCTGAGCGAGGAGTCTTGGGTTTAATAATAAGTTTGGATTTAGAATGGTTTTAAGGTGTTATCAGATTATCAAAAAGTCTCTTGTGGAGTCTACAATTATGTACGCCATGTACGGCGTTAGATTAAGGAACCATTCTTCACTCCTCTTGTATGGGACTCGTAACATAACCGGTGATGAATAGGTTCTACATGGCACATATACTATACACACACCTAATCGGGGTCTAAAAGGCTTCCAATTACGTTATATAAAAATGCAATTTGTTCAAAAATAAAAAAAAACAAAATAGCTCAACAACTAACGCGTTTAAATGCAGTTTAATTCAAAACGACGTCTACAGAAGATTGTTTACGGAGACAATAGACGGGGAAATGAGGCAACGATGTAAATAGCACGGTTGCCATGGTAACAGGGGGGTGGAAAAGTGCAAGGGGTTGGGTGATTAGGTTGACAGGTGTCGGATGGCGGTCGCAGAGACACATTAGCGATGTGAACTGAAGGGTTAGCTGGTAGATGTAGCTTTGGGAATCGTATGATATAAATAAATCTCTGCTAATACGTACGGTAAATGTTGTGGTTGTTTTTCGTTGGTGTGTTTTGGTAATTTGATTGTCTTTTTTTAGTATATTATTTTGTTTCCACCGATAAAATACGATCAACAGTCCCAAATAGATCACTGTTACTCCACATTGTATGTTACGAGGAAAATCATCAAATGACTTCTCCCGCCTGGGTGAGGCGGGAGGAAGTGTCAGACTCTGACTCACTAGACTGACTAAAAACCATCCCGTCCCTTCTCCTGCACGTCGAGCCGGAGCCCCGGTAACCCGTTAGGTTCCCCGCGACACGAGGATATGTAAAGATGCTTTTTGTTATTCCTACAAAACTACAGAACAGATTTAGATAGAACTTGTAACTGACATAGATTATAGTTTGGAATAACACACAGGGTAATTTTATCGTGGTAAAAAGTCGCTGGCAAAAGCTAGTCAAGCAAGTATAGGTATAAACTAAAAACCGATTCTATTTAAGAACCAAAAGACCCAAAGACCAGTAGAATTTTCAACGACAAAACAGCAATTTTTTCACATAAGCCAGCGAGCTTACCAGTAACAAACGCTAAATGAATTAAGTCTGCCAGGAAAAAGAAAATTAAGGTATCAACTTACTGGCCACTGCCTCGTCTGGTCGTGACAAAGCTTAAGGCTGAGTTTACACTGGAAACATGTCTTACGTTTGGAACCTTTGTAAAATAAAGGCTATATTTCTAAATCACTAACTTCTGTCCGTGTTACCAAGTGATAAAAAGAAACCTGTGTACCATAAGCTACCTTTGTTCCTGATTTCATTCCGATGCCTTCAGTCGTTTAAACATGGTTGAGAGACAAAAACACACCAACTCACTCACAGATTTTCGCATTTATAATATTCATAATCATCAACAGCCTATAAATTCCCACTGCTGGGTAAAGACTCTTCTCACACGGAGGAGGTTTGAGCATTAACCACCACACTTATTTAATGCGGGTTATTAGAAATTATAAGCCCAGGTTTCCTCATGATGTTTTCCTTCATCGTTTGTCAGTGGTGTCTAAATAATCTTAGAAAGTACATATAACTCGGAAAAAGTCACATTGGTACTTGCCATTGGTGGGTTTCGAACCTCATGCATGAAAAGCGGGCCTCTTAAACCGGGCCATCAAGACATTTTACAATATTAGTAAGATTCATATCCAGTAAATTTTTGTTTCCCCTGACATGATTGGAAATATTTGGAAAATTATATTTAGTCGAGTTTTAAGCTACGACGGGACTCATAAACATGACAGTTAATTGAATGGATTACGTCAGTCGTATATGTCATCGCTCATATATAAAACTATAATATTTTTACAACTAAAGCCTATTTTAATGTCATTTAATTGTGATTATAATTTTAAAATGTTACTACTATTGTGTCCAGAGCCTTAAACCGGCATTAGTTCGGTCTAGCAACTCGAAATCAGTAGTTAGCAGCTACGCTGAGGTGGCGACGCGACGCTATACACAAGTAATTCATGGTTCGTACTCTCGGTCTGTCTGTCTGTGTTTCAGTCAACAGTGGTTTAATCAGGTATTTAAAAACCGTTTGGCAGTTTTCTTTCTTTTACTGAATGTGGAGTATTTTAATGTGTTTCTATAAGTATGTATGATACTACCTCTAAATTACTAATACATATATCTAAAAATTACTTCAACCGACTTCAACCTTCTTTCTTATGTCGGGTAATGTAATAAAGCCCTGATCCTTTGCGTATCAAAATCGGTTCAGCCTATCGCGAGATAATAATGTACATACCAAACGGTTAAAAAAATAGTTTCAAGTTCTTGAGAATTTCGAACAGAAAAAAACCAATACAAGATAATTATTAGATGCATTAATATTCCCGTTGTTGTGGGGAAAATGTTTTTGTTTCACAAAATAAAGAATAAATTTGAGTAGTGGCAATTTCCTAGTTCTAACTAATTTACGAATAACTGTTTTGTCGATAAATATCTATTAATTATTATTATAGCAATTAGTTGTGTGGTTACAGCAGAGTGGAATATATTTGTCAGCGCCTCTACTCTTCCCGCGGGTGTCGCACAGTTCATTGGCGTAACTGATCCCAGGGCCGTCTTAGACTTCGCTAGGGCCTTTGGAGCCCTTGGGGCCCTAGCGAAGTCTAATACAGCCCCGGAACTCATGGTCAAGCACACAATAAATTCAAGGCGAACTTTTTATTATTAAAAAAAGTTCGAGTTCGGAATAGGATTTTCTCTTTTATCGTAGGTGCATTTACAATCATATAAGTTCATATACACACCCAGACCAGAAACAACAATTTGTGGAGCACACGAAGATTTGTTCCGTGCGGAAATCAAACTCGCTACAAGTAGCGTGACAGCCGGTTGCCGCGCAATGTGCAGCGAGTGTGTCCGTCGTAGAAATAATCGGTCCTCCGGGCCCCCTGAGTATGGGGGCCCTGGGCACAGGCACCGAGTGCCCTTATGGAAAAGACATAAGGGCACACACACGAAGAAGATTTGAACATTAACCACCACGCTTGCTCAATGCGGGTTGGCGATTACAAACTTATAATTAGAAATTATGAGCCCAGGTTTTCTCACGATGTTTTCCTTCACCGTTTGTCAGTGGTGTCTAGATAATCTTAGAATTTACGTATAACTCGGAAAAAGTCACATTGGTACCTACTTGCTGTTGGTAGGTTTCAAACCCGCACCCTAATACATGAGGAGCGGGCGTCTTAAACTTCCGGGCCACCACGACACAAGCTGGACCTGTATGTACATAATTAAATGAAATATATGTTTCTCGTTATTTATAACATAAAATTAGTTAATAACCGATTTCAAAAAAGGAGGTTCTCAATTTAACCCGTACGTTTATATGTTTGTGTTATCTCGCGATTGGCTGAACCGATTTCGATGCAGTTTTCAGAAAAGCGTTCGTTCCACTTACGAGAATGTTTTAATATTAATAACTAACCGACTTCGTAACATAACTACAATAGTTGGACATTGCTACCGCGGAGGTTTTTGTAGACATTATGATGTTCTTCAATATTGTTGTACATTATTTTGTTCTATCGCTAATAGTTTCGGCTGTTTCGGCAGCGCATTTGACGAAAGACATTTTAAGACTAATTTTTCTACACTTTCGGTTACATTGTTTAAATTTTACCAAGGATCCTTAATTTTTTTCAAAATGAAATGTAGCCTATGTCAAATTGGAAGAATCTAACATTCTATTGGTGAAAGAATTTTTTAAATCGGCCCAGTACTTTTTGAGCCTATCCATTACAAACATACAGAAATAGGTACAAATCTTTCCTCTTTATAATATTAGTATAGATGTATATTTCATAATTAAAAGTACCCTTAACCGACGAGCATACATGAAAAGAGTGATGACTGTTGATAAAGCGAAAGAGGTATGTAGGAATCGTAGCAATTGGCGTTCCATAGACTCTGCCTACCCCCACGGGAGACAGGCGTGAAGTTATGTATGTATGTATTTCATAAATGATTCGTTTGATATCAATCAATCAGTTATCTGGTAATTAGTACCAATATTGTCACTGGGAAAACACCGAGAGAAACCACAATATTTTTTTTGGAAAATTAGAGAATATTTTGTGATTGGCTATTAAATGAAGTGGCTTATTTAATATTTGATTATGATTATATATTTTAACCTTGTTAGACAAACAAACAGACAAATTAGCTGTTTTGTATAAAGTTTCTATCAACCTGCTCTTTTAAACCTAAACAAACCCGTTGAGACGTCGTTGATAGAATTTATTAGAAACTAGTATTAAATTCGATCGGTTTATAGTTCAAAATCCTATGTTTCCTCAACCATGACTTCCTTGACCTCTGACATATTGCTAAGATTTTTTAAAACATTTGTGAGTACGGAACGACCGAGGGCGCCCGCATCGGTCGATCACCAATAAAAAGCAAAAATATTTTTTATTGTTCGTGGCATATTTTAAAAAATTTTAAAGATGGTGATCGGAATTAAGGTTAGATCTCTTTGTGTTGTGTACTGTGTATGTGTATAAGGCAAAATTAGATCGGTGAAGTATGAAAACAAAAACATTTCTTAAAGTTAGAAACGGCAGCGGGAAAAGTATCTTAGCTTTACATTGAATGACTAAAATAATTATTAAATGAAATGACGGTAGAACCAGAGCAGTATTATCCCAAAAGCAAACTTAGGGCGCCAAGCTATAGAGGGCGCGTGTTCAACTGTCTATAGACCGACGGGGGTGGGGGTGCCAGAAAAAAATAGGCGATGATGTGCTTGCCCAGGGCGCTGTCTATGTATAATCCGCCCCTGGGTGGTAACCCTATGTAAAGGTCTTTTTACCTCTATAAAGTATATGTATATAAAGTCTTCTATATAAAGAATCACAGTTCTAGTCCTCTCAACAATGGATATTACATAAACCAGAATAACTAGAGCTTTTACAAAACATTTCTGTCAACAGATTGCAGTTCTTATATTTCTGGTGGTCATATCAGTTACATATGAACAGAAGACCCCGGTGCATCCATCACCATGTCCACGTATCTATGAATATGAACCACCAGAAACTGAGCCGGACCTCTGGTCAGCAGTCGTGTTGATATCGACAGACAGCCTCTTATACTATTTGTGGCTAAATATTGTCTTGGATCGACCGGCCTTACACTTGAGGGTAAGAAATAGACTTTAACACATCACAACTAAAGTTTAATATATAACTACTTTTTGAAAGTGAGGTTACGTTTTGGTAAACGAAATCGATGCTGAGAAGAACTCCTATTTTCTCCCATTTTTATCATCAGTCTATGACAAGCATTGGCCGCAAAAAGGAGCCAAATATGGCTAGGGCGACTGAATAAGGTTAGGGTGGGTCCTGCCGACCCTGCAGAATAATAGCCCTGAAATCTGCCTATTACAAAATTGGTGATGGTGAAATGTGGGAGCATTGTATAGCACACAACTCTGTTTCTTGTTTTAAGTAATACAATTATTATCTGTTTTCAGGATCCAGTAGGAAAAGTGGTTACAAAAAACAACATTGATTTCAGAATTGAGAGTGACATACGCATATTTCCTGGTCGGCCGATTCCACTGCGCTTCTCCGTCAAATATGATCCCGTGAATGGTGTCCCAAAACTAAAGGCCATAAGACTTAATGGGAAGGTGATTTGCAAAGATGACACATTGGAAATGTCCACAATCAAACCTGCTAGGATAACAGAACAGACCACTGCTTCAACCACCACCTCTACTATTGACTGGAATACAAATATTGGTTCTGTATCAAGTAAATTTACTAATTTCGAAGAAACTCCTTTTGAAACTTTCATGTTCAATAAAACTTTCCTACAAATGACGGGAAATCTGAACCTACCGTGAGTATCAAACAAGTTATTAAGTTGTGCCAATTCCCATCAAAATTTCATCGAAAAATATTTTACTTCCAGCTGGGTTCAGTCATTTGGAAATGATCAAGTTGGTGGAGTCCTTACAACAACTCAACGAAATCCTTGGACAACAATGAGACCTGATCCAGATGATATAGAAGACTATCGAGGGTAATTATTCATACACGATGATTCAAAGAAACTAGCGAAATGCAAATAAAATACAAAGGAATTATATCTAAGTGTTCAAGTCGTCGCGTCATATGGACCTGGACCTCCTAAAACTATGACCAGCTACTTAAAGACAGGCATAGGCTACGCTAATTGTGAATCGCAAACTGCTAAAATAATATGGGAATTTTGACAACATCCCCCCTCAAAGGAAAGTGTTCAGCTGTGAGTGTCTTCCAACAGAGACATTTTATGAACATCACTGCTTCCACATTATTGATGGAACCATGATGAACACCATAAACATCATTCATAATGACAAATATCTGTGCTTATACACACATGTATTTGGAATAGATAATACCCATATTTGTACCAATCCAATCCAATTATTTTTTGTTTTTCAATGTTTATGTTGTTTAAATTATTTTTCTTTCTTTCTTTCTTTCTTTCTTTCAATCCAAAGCCGTATTTTTAAATATTATAATAATATTTGCAGTTATCGTGTGGATGAGTTACATAGTACAGATACACATTCATATGGCGGAGACATTTCCATTAGCTACAACCCTCAAGGCAGCTATACACAGGCGCCGCAACCAGGAGTCATAGAACCGGTAAGGTCTCTAAACAACCATAATAACTGACTAACTCAAAGAAGACATCATTTTATCGTTTAAGAGACAAGCAGCGTGCTAAAGATAGAGTTTTTCAAGGGGGCAATGACATCCAATGACATCTCCTATCTTGGGTAAGGAGAGAGGGATTGTCAAGACCACCCTATTCCTACTCCTACAGTCCCGCTTTGAGCTGGAACCCCAGTAACCGGCTAAGTCATCCGTTTTCCGGTCGTGCATCAACTCAACTAGGCTCCATCCCTGTTGGGCGTTGTATGGTCAGTGTTTCTTGGCGAGATCGAATCAGGAATGAGGAGATTCCCAAGCGTATGAAAATCACTAACCAGATTAACAAACTGTATGTTTGTTAAGTATGATTATATTATAGACTAGCAGCCCGTCCCGTTGGATTGTTACAGTGAGATAACTACAATAGTGGGACATATGCTACAACGGAGTTCTTTGTAGACATTATGATGTTCTTCAATATTGTTGTACATTATTTTGTTCTATCGCTAATAGTGTAAAAACAAAAATAATAACAAACAATAAAAAAACCCCGATAAGCCTCGAAAGCGTTCCTCTGGAATATGTTGAAGAGTACATATATCTAGGTAAGCAAATATCCTTCAAAAAATCTAGAATCTAAATCGAGATGAACTGACTAGACATGTAAACATGGCCTGGAACAAATTTTGGAGTTTTAAAGAAGTTCTTAAGTCAAGAATTCCTGCAAGACTGAAGAAAAAAGTACTGGACTCATGTATATTGCCATCTCTTTCTTATGCGTCACAAACATGGATATTCAACAGATACACCATTAACAAGATACAAACCACGCAAAGAGCCATGGAGCGGAGCAGGCTAAATATAAAGTTGAAACATAAAAGGACAAACATATATGTGAGAAATACAACTAAAGTTATAGATGCTTTACAACACTGCAAAAAATTAAAATGGAAATGGGCTTGCCATGTTGCACGTATGAAAAACTATAGATGGACGAAACGGATAACTACTTGGAAGGGGCCGTCAGGAAAGAGAAAGAGAGGTAGACCAAGGGAGAGGTGGCTCGATGAAATACTGAACACAGTGGGAAATGACTGGTTAGAAAAAGCTTTAGACAGAGATCAATGGAGAAAAATGGAGGAGGCCTTTACTCTGTAGGGAGGTCCTTCATAAATATTAAAAAAAAAACAAAAAAAATATGCATGAAAATCAAATTACTTATTAATAAATTTTGTGTTGTATATTTTTCTCTAAACTTTAAACTAAAAATCTTAAATTGTTACTACAAATCTATATAAAATCGATACTGTAAAAAAAAAACTATGTAAATCGATTATTACATCGGTATATACATCGGTTGCAACTAAAGTGGCTGCCCATACGCCAGCGCAGGGAGCAAAGGGCGCTAACCACTCTATTCTCTTTTTTTTGTTCACCTTCTTCACCCAGTTATCTATCCCCTTACTTTCAATACTTATGCGCAAACCACAGTAAAAATCTTCGTTCTTCTCACAGCCGTCTTCTCCAATGTCCCACTCATCGCACTGACTTCTTACATTCATCCTTTTTCGTACAGGCAATTTTTCTGTGGAATGCGCTCCCCCTGGATGTCAGGATGGTCTCAACTCGACTAACTTTTAAGCAGAAAGTACGTGAGCTTTTCCTAAAGAGGTTGGCTGAATCATCGCGCTAACTATCCACTGTGTATTAGTAAGCAAGTATATATTTATATATTACGTATATATGTATGTATGTAGGCATATTGTACTCATGTGTAGGTATACATTATAATTAAATTTATTTATGTATGTATATCTCCGAAATATATTAGTTTATCTTTCATTGTTTAATAAAATCACTGCTTGCCTCTTGCACCTACCATTTACTCTTCTCTGCATCACCCAAAGGTCAGACTGGTAGAAAATGCCTGCGGCATTAAGTCCACCTTTTTGTACATTTTGTGCATGAAGCATTTTAAATAAATAAATAAATAAATAAATAAATAAAATTATTAAGGAATAAATGAGGCTTTATTATTATATATATTATTATCGCTAATAGTTTCGGCAGCGCATTCGACGAAAGACATTTTAAAACTAATTTTTCTACACCTTACATTGTTCAAATTTTACCAAGGATCCCTAATTTTTTTCAAAATGAAATGTAGCCTATGTCAAATTGGAAGAATGTAGCATTCAACTGGTGAAAGATTTTTTTAAATCGGCCCAGTAATTTTTGAGCTTATTCATTACAAACATAGGTACAAATCTTTCCTCTTTAAAATATTAGTATAGATAGTATAGAGGTAGATACAGAGGTAGATATTGATGATGAAGTTTTAAATTTTGCAGCCGTGTGGTACTCCGACGGCACAAAGTCAATGGCCATGGAATGCAGCAATTTATAAACTTGAGGTAAGTAAAGAACTTCGGAATAATAATTGGTATGTTTATGTTAGGTACTAACAAAAAAAAATAGTTTTTGCGATCATAATTTTTATAATATTCATAGTTACACACATGCTTAGTGTCGACTCAGTAGACGAACGTTTGATTAGACTCTGTGGGAAAAATTATTCAACTATTGAACTACCTTTAAATGTGTTGTTCTATTTTATAGGGAGTGAACTACTTATACAGGTGTGGAGGTACTCTAATTTCCCATAGACATGTCATCACTGGAGCGCAATGCGTTCATAAGTACCAAGAAAACAATATACGTACTCTCTTTATGGTCCATCTTGGAAAACAGAATCTGCTAACTTCAAATGAGGGAGGACAGAGTGGGCTAGTAAGTATTTTTTTTTACCTCTTGTCTGTTGAAAGTTGCGGCCATAAGGTGTTTACACCGGGAGCTGGTGTTTTAACAGATAAGAGGACAGGGCGGTAAACGAGCTCGCGGACCGCCAGATGGTAAGCAATCGGCGTCGTTCATGAAGAACATTCGCCCACTACAACAATAAATAAAGAAGTTGTACCGAAGTGCGTTGTTACCACAAATTGTACACCTCCGGGTATAGCATGGCGCTCTATTTTATAATCACTTATGTAAACAAATAAAATTTTTATTTAATGTAATACCTTATCGATTTCGGTAACAACGACCCTTAGAAGCCTATCTTCTGTCGCGTGCCCTAATGTGGCTGGCAAAACTAAATTCGATCTATATAATTAAGGTCGCAGTTAGCTACTGGATGCAGGTCGCATTTCTAATCAAGAAGGCATATTATGTCTTGTGGCAAATATTTTTTGTTATGGGATAAGCTAGTAAACGAATAGACGGATCACTCGATGGTAAGCAATTGGCGTCGCTCATGGACACCTGGAACACTAGAGGCGTTACACAAGCGCTTTACCGGCTTTTTGGGGATTGGGAATTTCAGGAATTTGGATGATAATGATAAGTGTAGAACTAGCAGTGATATGCACCCATGACATAATTAAATGTGCATACATTAAAATGTCTCTTACTCATTTCAGGTGCAACGTATTATATTGCATCCGGATTTTTTATATACCGACACAGTTCAGAAGGATAATCTGGCAATTATGGAACTTTATGAACCAGTGAAGTATACTGAGTGGGTCAGACGCATTTGCCTCTGGCCTAGGCAATCCACAGAGCTAGAAAGCGTTATCGGAAAGCTGGGATGGGTAAGATAATAACCCAATAATAATATTTAATAACTAGCTACTTCCGCGCGGTTTCACACGCTCTACTCAGCTCCTTTTGGTCGTAGCGTAATGTTCTATAGCCTATAACAATCCTCGATAAATGCACTATCTAACACAACAATAATTATTCAAATCAGACTTGTGGTTACAGAGATTAGCGCGTTCAAACAAACAAACGAACTCTTCCGCTTTATATAATAGTATAAGTATAAGATAATAATATTAATATTTTGCCCGACCCGGAAATAAAACCTAAGACCCTTTGCCCGATAGTCGAACTTGCGACCACTCGGCCAACGAGGTAGTATTATGATTTATTTCTTGTTTTTTACTATTTCAGTTGTCTGGCTGGGGTTTCACGCAGAAGCATGAAGTGACAGAAACTCCACACGCAGTTGAGATGACAGTACTGAGCGATGAGACCTGCGCCTTGTCAAATCCTACTATACGACAATTAATTCCAAATAAAACGAGCAAAAAATTCTGCGCTATGAATAATGAAACAGGTGACTTAATACCTACGTAATCTACCTTAGTACTTATAAATGCTAAAATTTGTTAGTATGCATGTTTGTGTGTCTGTTAGATACACAAGCACTTAAAAACGGCTGAAGGGCTCGTACACAAAACTGTGATGCGACGTCGCGTCGACAATACGCATCATAAGAACTTCCGAATTGATTTGCATCGCCCATCAGAATCTTATCTTCCCAAGATTTTCTTTGTTTATTTTTCCTGTATCTCCTAAGCAATAACAGAAGTGCACACTTCTTTTTACAATCCATATCCCGACCTAGTTTTCAATTTAAAATACGTTTAGTACGGTTGACGGTCGTCGAAGGAATGGTCACCCTGGAAGACGCCTTGTCGCACGAAATCGCATCGCAGTAATTCGTGTCGTAATTTTCTGCGTTGAGAATGCGCATCGCATCGGTTCGCAGTTTTGTGTACGGGCCCGAAGGGATCGGTATAAAATTTGGTAGAAGGGTAGGTTTTGGTCTGGTATAACATGAAGGCTACTTTATATCCCACGGGAACGCGGGCAAAGCCGCTGACAGAAACTAGTACTTAACATTTAAACTGAAGCATTTGTTTGTTTATTTGAACGCGCTAATCTCAGGAACTAATTGGGATGATGACGGGGTTTGAAAATAAAAAATGTAATTAGTCCGTAAGTTAGGTGATGAAAAAATATTAAACACGTATTTTTTATTTTAATGTATAATAAAATAATACTTAGATAATATAACGAATCAAAGTTTAGGAGTGGGGGCTAAAACGTCATTTCTACGTATAAAATGTACATATAATGAACATCTAACTCTTCGAAATAAGCAGCTTTTTCGTGAAGCCCGGGAAGCAGCAAATCGTGAAGGATACAAATTCGTGTGGACTAAACGTTCCACATTACTCGTCAGAGAGATGGAAAATTCCACGGTATTGGCCATTCGTACGGTCAAAGATATCGACAAAATTAAGGCTACTAAAGCACGCTCCTCTAACTAGAATTGAAGACCATAATCGCATTTATGTTTTCTATTGTGTTCAATTATGCGGCGTTTTATGCACGGACGTAGTATTTTTTATATTTTATTACATTTTTTGTCGATTGTTTGCAGAAGCACACCTTAAACACATTTTTTTCTTTGGTCTACACAAGACTATCGACGTGTTTGTTGGCAGCACAATATATTAAAGCAATACAACTAATGAATTGTTTTGTAACTCATGGCTAAACGTAATTTAACTAACTTAACAGTTTATTACCAAAACTGTCGTGGCATGCGTACAAAGCTGAAAACGATATTATTTAATATAATGTCCAATGCTTATGATATAATAATCTTGTCAGAAACCTGGCTAAACAGTAGCATTCAGAGATAACGAATTCATAGACCAACGATATATTGTTTATAGATGTGACAGGGAACTAGAATTAACACGAAGGTCAGATGGGGGAGGGGTTTTGGTGGCGGTCATGCGGTATCTCAAACCATATCGTATCTCTGCACCATCACTCACACCTATGTCAAAATTTTTAGAATTGGTTCTTATCCAGATACCTAGCAGTGAACTAGATGGCTGTTATTTATTTGGGGCAGTTTACATACCGGACAGGTCACCTATAGCAGTTTATAATTTGTACTTTGAAACTTTAAATGAAATCATAAGAGAAAACTGTATATCCAACTTGCTACTGGTCGGGGATTTCAATATACCTGATGCTCATTGGCAACACCAGACGGACTGTAATGCTCTTGCTTGTTCTGGAACTTCATCAGTTTGTGATGTTCTACGGAACTTCATGATTCTCCATCATTCCTTCAATATAACGGAATTAGAAATTCGAACGGCAGAATTTTGGACTTATGCATCGCAAATATAGGTGACTGCTCTGTAACCCAACCTCAGGACTCGGTGTCAGTCCCGATAGACGTTCATCATCCTCCATTTTATATTACGATTCCCTTCTCACCCAATATTTCCACCATGAACCGCAACCAAGTAAAAAAACCTAACTTTTATAAGGCCAATTTTGAACTTATAAATAAACAACTAATGGACGTCTCTTGGAGCGAGATTCTTGACCGTGTTTCTGCAGAGGATTCGGTTAACTTATTCTATGAAACTATTTACGACATTGTCAAAAAGCATGTGCCTTTTTCAAGATCTAAGTCTACGCGTTATCCGGTATGGTTCAGTCCATCTCTCATACATATCTTTAAAAACAAACGCAAGGCTTGGAATAAATGGAAAATATATAAAAATCAATCAGATTACGAGATATTTTCATTATATAGAACTCGGTTTAAAAGTGAAGCCACAAAATGTTACAATAAGTACATTAATTGTGTCGAGGATTCTATACCCAAAAACATAAACTATTTCTGGGCTTATATAACGAATAAAAAATTTAATGTAGGTATACCGTCAAGTATGACTTACAAAAACCAAACTTCGCAAGATCCGGAAACTATTTGTAATCTGTTTTCATCATTTTTCCAATCTGTTTACCAGCCGTCTACCTTAACTCCCCATTGGGCACCACCAGACAATTATAGCTACCGATGTGATTTGTTGCCCCATATATATCTCGGTGTAACTGCTATTAAAAGCGAATTAAAGAAACTGACTTCCAAAGGCCCAGGACCAGATGGATTGCCAGCAGTGTTTCTTAAGAATACAGCTGAATCAATATGTGATCCATTGAACATCGTGTTTAACGAGTGCATCTCTGAGGGTTTCTTTCCAGACATTTGGAAGTGTGCATACATTGTCCCAATCCATAAAAGTGGTTCTAAACATGACGTCACAAATTATCGCCCAATTTCTATTATCAGTGCAACATCAAAACTCTTCGAGAAACTTGTTCATAATGCCATCTACCCATTCTTCCATAAGTATATCATTCCTGAGCAACACGGTTTTGTAAAACAAAAATCCACTATGACAAACTTAGCAACTTATACTAACTTTCTTTTCCATAATATCGACAAGGGAGTTCAGATGGATTCCTTATACACAGATTTTCAGAAGGCGTTTGATAAAGTCGACCACGAAATTCTTCTCAATAAAATAGCGTTTAATGGAATTAGGGGAAATCTTTTGAGGTGGTTTTGCTCATACATATCGAACCGTAGCCTGATAGTCGTAATTAATGGATACAAATCGGGAAGAGCTGGTATGTCGTCTGGAATTCCCCAGGGATCAATATTGGGGCCGCTTCTTTTCATTGTGTTTATAAACGACATGAATGATTGCTTCAAACACACAAATTTTCTTTTATATGCTGACGATCAGAAATTATATAAAGTCATACAAAATGTTAATGACTGCTCAGAACTTCAAAGTGATCTTGACCGACTTTCTGAATACTGTGCAATTAATAAGTTAAACTTAAATATCCCCAAATGCCAAACAATTAGCTTCACTAAAAACAAGACAGTAATCAAATACGGGTACACCCTTTGTGGCACCATACTAAACAGAGTGACGAACCTTAGAGACCTAGGAATACTGTCTGACTGTAAGTTGCATCTGGACCTACATATAGAAAATATCATAAATAAAGCATTTAAAATGTATGGTTATGTTTATAGAACAGCTACAGACTTCAGGCGCCCCTCCACATTTTTACATCTATATCGTTCACTTATTTTAAATATCTAGGCGTACATATCGATCAACATCTAAACTGGCATAAACACCTCGACACACTCATGAGCAGAACTCGCAAGCTGATTTACATTTTCAAAAAACTACGTAATTCTGCTGATGCGGACACACTTAAAGTCGTGTATTTTGCTTTATGCCAATCTATTTTAGCCTACTGTATACCAGCCTGGGGTGGCGCTACGGAAAACGTCTTCTTACGACTGGAACGAGCACAAAGAGCTGTATTGAAGATTATTTTCCATCGTCAGCGGAGATATTCAACAGTACAACTATATGCTGAATCGAAAGTTCTGACAGTGAGACAGTTGTATATTTTCCGGACCATGCTCCGCAAGCACTCTGCGCGCCCATTATCAGAGCCTACTGGCAGACTCAAACATACAGTATTTCCCCAACAATCCTGTAAAACATCCTTCGCTAAAAGATGCTACCATATCAACAGTTCGAAAATTTATAACCAGCTTAATAAAGAATTAAAGTTCTTCCACTCAACTAAATATCAGTTTAAATCTGCCTTACGAGAATATCTTTTGAAACTCGACTATCGTAAGACGGAAAATCTTTTGACGGGAAGCTATTTCAACCTAAAGGATTGAATTTCATTGCGGACGAATGTAGGAAATTTAAGAATAAGTTTAAATTTATAATCAAAATCTTAGCTCACTTACATTATTTATTACACATCCACACTTAATCCATACTCTCACCTTAACACACACACCTACCACACGCACACCCTCAAACACACCTACCACACAGAACCAATTTTACTTTTACTTTTTACTTTTTTTTTTTTTGTTTTGTTTTGTTTTATTGATGTTATTATTTTTTTTCTCTCTCTTTATTATGCTTCTCCTGACAATAACCTTTCGCCCTGGATTAGCTTACTTTGTTCTGTAACTTTTTTGTTCCTGTCCGTTATCATGGTCCTATCCAGGTAATTGCTATCGCAACGGCTTATTCGTATAGTTTAATTTCGTATGTACACTGACTTCTAAGATACAGGTTTTTTCCTAGTTTAGAAGTCAGGGCCCTTTTGCTCTGGCCACAGTCATGATCCTGGAAATGTAAAAAAATGTAATCTCTTTGGTAATAATAAAGATATTTTTTTTTTAATTTTTTTTTTATTCGTTCTCAGCTTGAATATGCTTGCCTGATATGGGATCCACTATATAGTAAATATAAAATAGCCATTGAAAAATTACAAAGAAAATTTCTACGAACTATGCAATTTAGATGCCAACTTCCACGCTTAAACTACAAAGACCTTTTAGCCCGGTATAATTTGCTGTCACTGGAGAAGAGACGAATGCTTCTGCAAATAATGACACTTCACGACCTTTACCATAACAAGCTTAATTGTATGGACCTTAATAATAACATTAAACTTGTGGTTCCTAGATCAATCCACCGTCGCGGGGTGCGCGATTACCGATTGTTTGATCAGACATCACACCGGACAAACGCTGGTAAACGTGCTCCCCTCTGGCGTCTTGCAAAGATCTATAATGAAATCTTTATGAATATTGATTTATTTATGTTAAATAGAAACAATTTTAGAGGTAAAGTCATTGATGTGCTGAGGAGTTTGGATCTTGTATCTTAATATAACTGATTGTTTTGCATGTTTCTTCAAATATAGATAATAAATATTGTTATGTGACCTCATCACAGCTTATGTCTCAAAAGGTAATCTGTGGAAAATGTTGTGGATATTACATTAATTTGGTTTTATGTACTTTACTGATGGATATTATATATAATGTAATACCTATTGTTTTTTTCCCAAATATAATAAAATATTAAAATAAAATAAAATAATAGTGACGTCACGTGACATTTCAAATCAATATATAGTTGCAAGCATTAGTTTTTATAACAAAATAAAAAAAAACATGTCTAATGTTTTAAAATTATCTACCAGACGGACATTAAAATAAAAATTAGGCATTTATCCTGTTGGTTGGATTTGAATAAAATATTTTATCAGTATTTTACATTACATCAGCCCTTCTACTATATCTTCTACTTCTTCTTCTTCTACTTCTTAGGTAAATCTGTAAAATGATCAACATTAATTTGTAATTTTTTTAGATTCGGTATGTTTGGCGGCGAGTTCTGGCAACGGTCTGTACTACAAGCTGGGTCAGAGATGGCATCTGCGAGGTTCCGTGAGCATCGTACTCAAATCCAAAGACCCTGCCAAGAAAATGTTAATATGTGATCCCTCACAAATATTCATATTTACTGACTACGCTAAATATTTACCGTGGATTCGTCTGTTTATATACGATTTGTAATTTTAATTTGTTAATAATATATAGTTTAAGGAACTTTTTATCTTGTTGCTTCTTTTATTATTACCAACTAGCTGACCTGGCATACTATGTACCGATTACATTTTGTTTTCTCACCTTTTAAACCTTCCCTGGACTTCCAGGAATATTTTTAGACCAAAATTTAGCCAAATCGGTTCATTAAGTATGAGAGAGCCATGCTTCGGCACGAATGGGCCGGCTCGACCGGAGTGATACCACGGCCTCACAGAAAACCGATGCGTTGTGTTTCGTCGTGTGAGTGAGGTTACCGGAGGTCCAATTACCCTCCCCTTCCCCAATCTCCCCAATCCTTGAATCTCCATCGATCCTCAAATCCCTAATCCCCAAAAAGCTGGTAACGCACTTGTAACGTCTCTGGTGTTCCAGGTGTCTATGGGCGACGCCGATTGCTTACCATCAGGTGATCCGTCTGCTCGTTTACCGGCTTATTCCATAAAAAAAAGCCTGTGTCGAATGTTAGCGATAATAACGAACGAAAACTCATTTTTATTTATATAGACAACATAATTAGTTTAATAACATACATAACATAACATCACGCCTTTTTATCCCCGAAGGGGTAGGCAGAGGTGCACATAACGGCACTTAATGCCACTGTACAATGTAACACCCACTTTTCACTATTTATGTTACGAGTCCCATGTAATAGGGGGTGAGCCTAATGCCATATACCGGGCACATTTCCAGACTCCGTGCTACTACTAATCGACATTATAATCGTATAAAAAGTGAAAAACAATTCATCGATTAATAGCGATAATTGATTTCAGTACATGTAACATCACTAATCTTTCGCAGCTAATCTTCCATCGACATTCTGAGACGGATGGAAAGCGTCTGATCAGACCGATTAGCGACCGCAATTTCTAAAACAACACACATCAATAAAGAACCTTATCAGAGTAGAAATAAAACCTACTATCTATTGTTCCCGACTTCAAGAAATCTACTGCGAAAAACTATTAGAACTATTCAAGTTAGAACTCTAAATTTTCAGTTATAAGGTTGAAAGTTCTTTGATCTTTGCACAAAGAACTGACTCAAAGCTCAGGATACGATTTTCTTATAAGTTTTCCAGTATAAAATGATCTCTGTTTCGTAAACAGAATCTTTGAAAAGCGGTTAATTCAGTGGATCTTGATAAGCTGGGCTCTGTTTCAGTATTAATTACTATAGTTTTAATAAGTTAAGCCGCCTTTCTTCCATTAATGGGAGAGATCAATGTTGTTATTTAATACTTGGACTAGTTACAATTAGTTAGGTTTTAATATAACGACATTATTTTTGGGACCCGGGTACGTTTTAAAACTGCGACCAGACAACAAGGAATAGGGAACAGCATTCTGCAGAAATTATCGGTGACCCAACTGCGCCCGCCAACCAGCCTGCTAAGCGTGGCGGGTTATGGGGAAAATATTCCCCACTTAGGGGAGCACTATGTTCAGCAGTGGTCGTCCTATGGCTGACATGATTATGATGATGTTATCTCGTAAGAAATCTTATAGGTATTGGTGGTAATCAGTAGGTGAACTGACTTAGCTAGTTTTACATAACATCACGCCTTTTATCCCCGAAGGAGTAGACAGAGGTGCACATTTACAGCACTTAATGCCACTGTACAATGTAATACTTTTCATTATTTATGTCATGAGTCCCATGTAATACCCAGAGGGTGAATCCTATTAAAAAAAACTCTGTTTTACTTTGCCCGACCCGGGAATCGAACCACAAATCGACTTAAAATTGAGTAACGTTTCAGTATTCCGGCATTAGTTAGTTTAGCCCGGACAAACAGACAAAAATTCTAAAAATTTTATTTTAGGCTTCCATATCGATTGTGGATCACATCTCAAGTACTTTTCATTTTTTTTTTAAATATTCAATTACATTTTTGACTTTCCTACGATTGTATTTTATGTGTAGATAGATAATAATATAAAAGTAATTTAATACAGGCTTTTGAGTTTTACCTTTAATTTGACTCTTCTTAGTAATCAGTACCCTTAACCGACGAGAATGCATTAAAAGATTGATGTTATTTGATCATAAAGCGAAAGAGGTATGTAGCAATGGCATGATGACAGGGTACGAAAATTAAAAATATAATTAGTCCGTAAGTTAGGTAATTAAAAAATATTAGACACGTATTTTTCTATTTTGTCGTATAATAAAACAATACTTAGATAAAATGAATCAAAATTTAGGAGTGGGGGCTAAAACGTCATTTCTACGTATAAAATGTACTGAGAAATGACGTCACGCGACATTTCAAATTAATATATATTTCGAAACTATTCGTTTCCGTAAGAAAATAAAAGATACGTTTCTAATGTTTTTAAATAATCTACCAGACGGACATCAAAATAAAAATTAGTGGTCTTTGCATTCCATAGTCTCTGCCTACCTCCGTGTGAGACTGACGTGAAGTTATGTATATAATTATGTATGTTATGTATGTGTGACCTACAAAGTAAAATTTTCTGAACCCGTTATTTCGATGTTAAAACAAGAAAATAAATAAAATAGTTACCCAGAACTTAATCCTAACACCATCAGTAGATCGTAATCCTAAAAGGTTCCAGAGAAGGTTTTTATTATTTTCATCATATATTTTAGTTGTACCGTATTTGATAACCATTTGGGGATATTTTGGGGTATTCAATTCAATCTGATATAGTCCACTTTAGTTTTTGAATAATTAAATGTGGTGTAACTGCTCAAAATACTTCGATTTATACTTCTCCACGTGAGAAGAGGCTTTTCAAAAAAAAGTCAAAAAGTCAAAATCATTTATTCAATTAGGCCAGAATGGCACTTTTGAACGTCAACAAAAAATAATAAGAAGTGAAGCTATTTGCTCATTCCAAGGTGTAGATTCCTATGGAGAAGAACGAGCAAGACAATTTAAATACAATAAATACAATTTACTAGTTACATAGTTTTGCTGTTTGGATTGTGCGAGAACAATGTAACACTAAAATCCAGTCAAAAGGATCAAAAAAGAAAGTAACCTTAAGGACAATAATACCGTCTGGAGCTGACCAGTCGTAGTTGACGGCGCCCGTTCACGAACATGATATGTACACCAGCACCGCCCAACTCAACCATATTGTAGGGAATCGAGCGATGCACTGCACGCGCCACCGCCAATGAGACCTTTGAGTGAGCATGACAACTCCAAGCTGACACAAATGAATCTACTAATCTAATTTAATATTAAGTTTTGCTCAGCAGTACCCACTTATAGTCTGTTAATGTGATGTGAAAATGTAATCTGTGTTACTATAAATCGTACCGCCCTATTACAACAGTTCACCCATAAATATTCAGTAGCAAGTAGCAACCAAGCTACTGAGCACAATTTGTCTCCTAAGTTAGAAACAGTATCTCTGTCAATTTGGCATTTGACAGCTAATAAAGCTTATCAGTAGAAAACAGTGGTCCGTCGCTTCGACCCAAATGTATGGAGTGTTGACGGATTGTGATAGATAATGCCTCGCTGCTGTAGGACGTTCACCTTAATTTGTATTTTGTTAAGGAATTAAGACTTTGTGGGGTTAAAAATAGGTATGTAGGCTACAGATAAGATGGCTTCTTGATTGATTAATGAATAAATAATTCCATTCGGATAGGGCATGTCCGCCAACACCGCGCAGTATGTTGAACCTGTATTATTAGCTTGTTTTAGTTTTATAATTTACCTTATTATCTTTTTTTTATCTATGTCTGTTTTGAAACCTTTTAATTGTTATTTGTCATAAATAGTCATAATGTATCAGTAGGTATTCTTTTTTCCTGGCGTGCATATCTTATGCCGAATAAACATATTTCATTTCATTTTATTATTTGTGTCGTGGATACAATTCGCAGTTTAATCTTCCTCACTGCTATTAATGGCTCTGTCAACATAAAACTACGATATTATGTTAAAGCACAATGTTCCTAAATTGCGTCTAGTCCATTGTGGAATAGTAGCCTAATACCAATGTTCCACAATCAGGTGCATTGCGTCGGAAATTGAAATTATACTTACACTTGGCGTCCACGTTTCCAGGGATTTAACGGACAGTCTAGTTTTGAAATACATATTAACTGATGACAGACGATGTTGAACTATTGATCTTTTGTTTGGTTTTAGGCCCATCATCACCATCTTTTTAGTCATTAGTCAATCATAAGACATTAACTGCTGAACATAGACCTTCCTTAATGACTTAAGATCTCTGGAAAGGTCGTAAAGTGAAGCTCTGTAAACTGCAAACACGACTGTGAATATTATTATGTAAAATTGTAACTCATAGAGGCAGAGACGGGCGTAAGTGTAAAACAGTCTGAAATAATGTCAGCCAGCCTCATTTTTTTCCAAAGAAAATTAAAAGTACTTAAGAGTTACATTTCAAAGTTCCTACGATTTCAAAAATCATAGTCGTATAGATCTCCAACAAAGGCTTTGCTCGCACTCGTGTTTACCTGCAAGCGTTTCGCTGACGCTCTCTATCGATGTTTGCACCTCACTATTCATATACAGCGTACATTCATCGAATTAGGTACTGTTTATGTGGCACAACCCTAATTTGTGCAATCACTGTTCGAATAGATTCGATGGTTGGAAATTGAATAGTAGAGTGCATTTCGTGCTGAAGCTTATTCTGTTCGATTAATGGGATACGTCATACGTGACAGTGTACTGCTAGATAAATCTCCTATGCATACATAAAGAAGGGGGGGGGGCTAATTTCCACGTTTGGTAGATGGACTATATCGGGGTTCAAGGACGTTGTAAAAATGTGCGTGTGCGTCGACTAATTGGAACACCGTAATGTGTGAAGAGTAATGACGGGCCATGTCATATGTCCATCGTGTCAATGTGTGTGTATTGTGCGTGTAAGTCTATAGTAGCCAAATGCCACAGTCGTTGTTTTAAAAGACTATATCCGCTGTCTTTGCGAAACCCTTGTCGTTAAAATAATTTGGCAAAGAGGCTTTATTATAAAAATATCTGAACCTCAAAACGATGGCTGAATAGAGAAAGAAATATAATATCAGCTGACAAATTACGATCAGTGTCAAAAATTGTACATTCTTTTTTAATATTGTTTACAAAATGCCGAAAAGTACAACGGAAGACTATACGAGATCCAGTGAAAAACATAGAAGTTTAAGCAGAAGTACTGCAGGATTTCAGGTCCTAAAACAGTATTACATATACATATACTTATATGAAGTGTTATGGTAGAGGAAACTATCTTTTTTATCTTCTCCTCTGATAATATCTTCTGATTCACTTCGTTGCGGGAACCAAGGCAGTTATTCATGTCCCTGAGACGCGGATTTCATTGTTCCGGTGTTTTCATGGTTGTATTTACTGTAGATCCTGGTTTACAGGAGTTGCAACGATTTTGGGAGGTTGTGGCGAGCTTGGACCATAAAAAAATACTTATGAAATAGTGGTTTATACTCGCATAGCGCATAGCCTATGTCCTAGTCCGTGCTCACATCTAAATTGTTAAAAAATATGAAGATGATTAATTAAGTAGCTGATATTATATCGTAAAGGGGTAAGAAACGGGTAGTAGGAAACGAGATTCTACAGCTTAGGCAAATAAGCTTCACCATAGTAGCATAAAAATGTCCTTTACTCCGGTATCGTGGTAGGATATCAGAATTAGTCAATGCGATAGTGCAAAATATTTAAACATAAATATAATGTTAGCCCGTCTCCGAATATATGGCCAGAGATGCACATCACACATTAAATGGAATGGGGGGGGGGACTAATTATCAAAAGTACACAAAATTCATAACTACAGGCGCCACCTAGTTCCCGCTATAATATAATGTCAAACGTTGAATTCAAAATGCTTGTTAAAATTCAACTAGTAGGTAACTTCATTACTTTTCTTTACTAAAGTCTTTCTCCATCTTTGAAGTTACGAACTAAGGTAAAGGTCCTTCTAAATGGGCAAGACAGTGATGGTAGGATAGAATACGTTTGGTAATGGTTTTGTGGCAACCTGTGAACCTTCTCTGGTGTGGCGTTCATGGGCGGCGCCGAGCGCTTACTATCAGGTGAGCCGTTTGCCTCTTATTCCATAAAAAAAAACGCTCAAGCACATAGACCATCGATGAAAGCAAATCAACCGATGACGTCACAAATCCTACATCGTTCTTGAGAAGTTTACAGGCGAATGAATATGGATAGGAAATACAAGTTATCCAACGAACAGGTATTGGGCAGAAAGCCCACCAGGCAGGATCACCTCGCCTAGTCTGAGGAGCCTCCCTTTCCGATCTTAAGGAACTCTACTCTCTATTCTCTAAAGTTTGATACCATCCCCTACTCTTTCCGAAATTGTCATAATAGCCGATTAACGGACTGCATGTTTGACAGAGACTGGTCAGCAGCGCTACCTGATAAACTTTTTTTTGCGGGGGTAATTCATCCAATGTCCTTCTCCCGCCTTGGTTGAGGTGAAAAAACCACCCCGTTCCTACTCCTACTTTGAACCGGAGTCCCGGTAACTCAGTAGGTCATCCGGAGCTTCTTCGTTAACCTATTGAAATATCATCCCCTAAATTTGTTCATACAAAAGTAGTCTCTAAACATCGAAAATAAGGTCTATGATACAGTTAGTGGAGACCGGTCACCGGTGACCGCTTGGGGATAAATCTGAGATGAGAGAGAGACCCGTGGAAATGAAGGTAAATACCTCTTCCTTTCTTTTATAGAGGAATGAGCTCATTGTCGAGCAGAGAACGGGAACCTACTTAATTGATAGAAACGAACAACTTTGAAAAAAATAAATGGCCATTTAGGAAACACCTTTAGAAATGCAAGTCAAAGGAACAAGCTTCGTGGCCACAACTTGCAAAGGCTTTACACAGTACGCGGTAACTTTGCAGTGACATAGTTCGACATAGTCTGGCTTCAACTGTATGTAGTAAAGGAACAATAAATGTTCGTTGTGCCTTTTAGTTACAAGCAAATGTTTGTGGGTTTGTTTTCACTTGCTAATAATTTTGCAAAAGTGTTTTCTGTTACTGCAGTAATTGTGTAGTTAGGTTTATTTTTAAACATCATAATATATTTTATCTATCTTACAAGTCTTGAACATAAATATATTTAAATAGGTTAAATCGGTCTGTCTGTATAAATAGAAATAATTTCTGTTCGTTTGTCTCGCTAAAACTCGAAAATGGCTGAATTGATTTGCCAAAATTTAGTCTTGAAATGTTCGTGGAAGTCCAGGGGAGGTACAAAAGGCGAGAAATAGAAAAAAAATAACCGGTACGAAATTTGCCGTGTCAACTAATTATGAATATTTTTTTATTTATGAGTATTAAGTACGAATCTAGTAAGTCGTTCCAGTGAGAAGAATTAGCAAATATTTGCAATTATTGTGATGCATTAAAGTTAATTGTTTTTCAAATAAGCTAACTATCCAATACATATCCGCCTCACCCAGGCGGGAGCAGCCATTCGATGATTTTCCCCACTTAAAAAAAAAAAATCCAATACATATATTTCAATTTACAGTTATTTATTTCAATACTATCTTCTTTTGTATCTTTCTCACACAGGTCCCTCTCCACTTCGCTATCCACAAGCCAGGATGTCACTTCGAGAGCTGCTGCGGCATTTGCAACCTATTCCCTGGGGTACTCTTGATAGCCTTCTCTCAAGTTCTGGTGGGGTCCATCCTACTGACCCTCATCTTGACCCACGGACCACAGTATGATGAAATGCATATGACACCTACAACACAGTGTAAGTGACATCTACAAGCATTACTGTACTATCATTTTGTATTATCATTTGTACTATCATTGGTATTTTTGTGGAACGTGTGGTGGTAACGAGCAGACGGATCCCCGAATGGTAAGCAATCGTACCGCCCATGGACACCCACACGCAATGCCAAAGGAGTCGTACAAATGCGTTGCCAGCCTTTTAGGAATAGGGGATTTGGATCGTGATGATTGGGGATTACAGATTTGGGGACTGGGCCTCTGACAACCTCAGTTAAAGTAAGCGTAGATGGTAGAAATAAAGTTTACATAACAATATAACATAACACCACGTCTTTTATCCCCGATGAGGTAGGCAGTGGTGCACATTACGGCACTTAATACCATTGTACAATGTAACACCCACTTTTCAATATTTATGTTATGAGTTCCATGTAGTAGGGGGTGGGAATCAAATCCGAGACCCTTGCCTGAGGTAGTCAATGAAGCTTACTGGTCACCTAATATAACCAGATATAACGAGTGTGTTGCTGCCTTATCTAAATTGTTTCGTCGTATCATGATTTTCGGCGAACTCTAATTGCATTATAAATACTTTTTTACTATACTGTTGCAGTTATAAGTCTCGCAACGGGAATTGTTTTAAGTGGCATCACTGGTGCAGGGGTCCTACTCATAGTAGTTGCGTTGACGGAGAACTGCAGAGCTATGCTGGTAAGTAACAGTGTATAAATAACAATTTTGTATACAAGGACGTTGTAATAAGACGAACATAGTCTCTTGATACAACGACTATGGCTTCTGGTCACTATAGACTTAGGGCCGATTTTTTAATCATCAGTTTTCTTAACTGTGGAATTAAATAAAATGAAAAATGGGGGGTAAAAAAGAGACTAATAAAAGATTACTTTTTGCGTTATTGTTTCATCCATCCATTCTTTCAACAATCTCTACTTTAAAAAACCACATCAATTCCTTGCTTCGTTTGGCGGTAAAAGATGGACAACATACACAAAAACATGTTGATAATATTAGTAATTAAGTATAGATAGACTGCCTCATTGACCGAGTGGTCGAAAGTACGACTGCCGGGCAAGGGGTCTCGGGTTCGATTACCGGGTCGGGCAAATTATTACTGGGTTTGTAAAAACCTTAGTAGTAGCACGGAGTCTGGAAATGTGCCCGGTATATGGCATTAGGCTTACCCCCTATTACACGTGACTCATAACGTAAATAGTGAAAAGTGGGTGTTACATTGTACAGTGGCATTAAGTGCCGTAATGTTCACCTCTGCATACCCCTTCGGGGATAAAAGGCGTGATGTTATGTTATGCATGTTATGTTAAGTATAGATTTATATGACGTCATCTGACGTTTTTTGACAATTGAGTTTACGAAGAAAACATTTTTTATTTTTGTTGACTTGATATTTTTGTTAAGGCATCCAAAGAGGTTGACAACATTCATACTAAATCTGTAATAAGAGCGGGAACAAATGTTTGGAGGATTTCTTGACAACTTGACTGAAATATTTGGAATCTCTGGAGTTCTATCAAAAAACGAATTACGCATGGATGCATACTAATATTAGTATTTGAGAACCCACAGAATTTAATTCGTGTCTGTGGGGGCCAGATTTACTATGGAAGTTTGTCGATCTCTTTTGTAATTAATTTATGATAGCCAACGCAAGCACAACCAGTGAAGATGAGACACACATGACGTCATTGGGACTGTAGGTCCGTTTTAGCGTGAAAATTGAAATGGTTTGTTTAAAACCGCATTTTTTGCGATAAATTAGATTGTTTTAATATTTTAATACGCTTATGAGCTATTTTATATGAAATTCTTTAAATAAAAACAAAACAAAAAATATTGTATGTAATATGTTTTATAATATGTTTGTTATTGGCAGTTGACAGTTTTTATAATGAAATAATTGTCAAATAATCAAAGTTACTTACTCCTCAGTTAAAATTTGCACACAGGATGAAATAATCTCATCTGGGCTAATGAAACCAGTAAAGCAAATCTAGTGACAATCAAAAGCGATTTGCTTTGGGGACTAAAGTTATTCATTTTGTTTAAAGAGTATATTTATAGACCAATATGACTAAATGGTCATTTGTTAACTGACAATAACAATCATTTTGGTCGCGTTAGTAATTGAACATTATTTGTGACGACCAATCATTGGCCTAATGAAACATACAGTTACCTACTATATCCCTCAGTTTTACTAATGTCATCTAGTGGCCAAAACAATAAAGTCCTTAACAATAATTTATTTTGTTTGAATTCCAGGTGTACTTGCTTGTAGCGACGATAGTCTGGTTGGGTCTAGTGTCATTAGCCGTCACCAAGATCGGACGAGCTTGTATCAGGTTCAAAGATGGTAAGTTGATATAAATTACGTCTTAGAAGAATTCGTTGAAAGCTACGGGGTGTTTTATCATCAAACCTACGTTTGATTTCAACTCAGTTAACTTAACCAGATTTAGAAACCTACCGGTATCGGGAATACGGTACAAACTGCTGGTTGTTAGGACTCCATAGATAACAACCTCCTCACAATAGGTACGTGCCGTTCCCATCTGTATCAGGTCCTTGATCTATCGGCTTAACGCCAGTCGAAACTCGTCCACATAAATATCGGCACAATATCATCCATGTGTAGGCCAGACGATAGTCCATATTCCATTGGTTATTATGTATATAAACCAACGATCAGTCGTCTAGACTATAATCAGGTGTGGTTGGATGATGATAAGGTTAGGTGAGACAGAGCGACTTCTCATTCTCCCCAAAGGCAGCACGTTTGCTCTCTTGAGTCTTTTAATCTGGTTACGGTGCAAGATCAAGCTGGATAGCGGTTTAGGGTGGGTTGTTAAACATTGTTTGTAGTTGTTAGTGTAGCGCTTTGCTTTGTCGTAGTTGATTGCCATTTTTAGGTACTCATGGATTTCCGAGTTCCGAGAATACTAATATTCCTTATTCCATTTGATAATATATTTTTTCTTAAGATTCCTTTACAAAATCAGTAATCTCCTTTTTCATTGTACACAGTACCATGTGTTTTCTCTCGATAGCAAAAATAAATTCTATTATTTCCCATACTTATAAATAAACAATTTAAGTTACTTTTCCGGGAACATGGTGGTTACACAAATAGAAAGGAGTCGGTAGGTATGTACTTTACGTTATTTGTACCGAAGTAAAACCTCTTTTAAGGTTGGGGTCCCAAAATATAGGAAACAATGCGGTAAACTGCGTCTGTAAAAAGTCCTCATAATATATTTACTTGCATAAAAGTTTTCGGTTTCATATACCTAAGACAGTGATTCTCAAGCTTTGAATGGAATATTTGTTTCGTTGAACCGTGATTTACCTCAAGCAAATCATTACTGGTATTTTTTTTTCAAAGAAATATTTGGTTGCAAAGTTGGTTTTTCGATATCTGACGTGCAACAAAAAGGTTGTAGGTTATAATTATAATAACTTGTGCTGTTGTACAATTCCACAGAACCATAAATTAGCTTTATAGCAATACTACCTAATTGTTATATACGACAACTGCCTCGTTGGCCGAGAGGTCGCAAGTGCGGTAGCCGGGCAAGGGGTCTCGGGTTCGATTGCCGGGTCGGGCAAAGTATTACTGGGTTTTTAAAAAATTCTTAGTAGTAGCACGGAGTCTGGAAATGTGCCCGGTATATGGCAATAAGCTCACCCCCTATTACATGGGACTCATAACATAAATAGTGAAAAGTGAGTGTTACTTCTGTGTGCACCTCTGCCTACCCCTTCGGGGATAAAAGGCGTGATGTTATGTTATGTTTCTATATATGTATATAAGACTCTTTCAATGTGGTTTCAAGAATATAAACTTGCGTTGCTCTGTAATCAAAGATTTAATGTTAAAAATATGAACACAATAAATAAACTAAATGACACCTTTATCTTATTGCCTATTTACCCGTTATCAAAGAAACTATTTTTAAAGTTTATTCCTTTACAGTTTTATCTTCAATTTAAGCAATTTCTTTTCTAAATGAGCATATTGTAGGTATACTTTTCCGTAAACTATTACACATCAAAATTCGTATTTTTTAATTACCAGAGATTATAGAGTATACAGATTAAATATGGCATAGACTACATAAATCTAAAAAAATAGTGTGTTTTTCTTTACATAAATTACTGTACAGTAATAATTTTACGTATGAATTAAACAAGGTAGTCAGGAGCACACTCCCTATATTTCAACAAAACAAAAGAACGGTATAAATAGGTTTCCATTCTTAGAAGTTGCCAGCTTGCCACAGATAATATAATAATAAGGTATATATATATATATACACTAATGTACTTTTTTATTTTACGTCCATTTTAGCCTTTATTCTAAAATGTTTGGGGTCAGCGCAATCCTCTTACATTTTATCATAATTTATTTGACATTTGTCATCCTTTTTTCACACAGCCCATCCTCTCTTTTTGAGACCATTTCCTAATATTGTACTTAAACCTTTACACTTCATAATATTTAGAAATATTGAGCACCACAGCTCAGCATTGTTCTTTATAACAATTTTACATTACGCAATCGTTTCAGGCGGCCTTCAGAAACATGTCCCGTATAGTAAGAACCATTTACATAAATTCGCCGTGTCTTCCCACTGGTCGTATCGGTTTTCGATATGTAATTGAGTATGGAGCAAACGGATTCCTCTAGACTTAATGTAAATGTAAGGGCTCTGTGAAACACACGACTTCATATCAAGCTATGCTAAACCAGTTTAAGCTGACCGTTGTATGTGCAGAAAAGTCATATAAAGCCAGACCATGATAAACTGGTTATGTATAGTTCGATGTGTAGTGATTCTGACGAGAATTGTCTCAGAAGGTTTGGTTTTTATGCGAATGGTGAATGTGATGCTTCTGTACAGTGTGGTGTATATTTCAAGGCTTGTTTGTAGTTGTGTTTTGTGGTACCTATCAAGTTCATTTTGAGAACCGAGACTTAGGTATTTTGGATATTTCGATTTATAAAGCACACACTGGCTTATACATTAAATATGAATGTCGAATACAACCGGCTGATTTTTTTTGTGGGTTATGCCGGGAAACGAGCAGACGTATCACCTGATGGTAAGCAATCAACGCTGCCCAGGCCATGGGCACCTGAAACACCAGAGGCGTTACAAGTACGTCACTGGTGTTTTGGGGATTAGGAATTTGAGAAATCAGGTATTGGGGAAATGGGGAGGGGGAGTGGGGTAGTTGGGCCTGCTGTAACCTCACCCATACGACGAAACATAACGCAAGCATTATTTCACGTCGGTTTTGTGTGAGGCCGTGGTATCACTCCGGTCGAGCCGGCCCATTCGTGCCGAAGCATGGCTATCCCACACTTGGTGGCTGTTACATGAAAGTGACAACACAGCTGATATTACGGATCCCTTACCGACCATTTCGAACCGATGCAGTAATATAACAAGCATGTTTATCATCCCTTTCCCTCAAGAAACGCTGACCACTATTGACCTCTATTTATGTGAACACCACCGGTTATTTATGTGTGATCATCCTACGTAAACAGTCTGATACAGCAGGGGTTCTCAATCTTTTTTGGGCAAAGTTCACTCTAAAATCATTCTAGTTAGAGTAAGGATCAATATTATTATTACTTTATTCATTAAAGGGCTGATTTTTCCATGAATAGTGAATTTTTATTTGTAGAATGAAATTGACATTTGACAGTTTTTAGTATGGAATAATATATATATATAAACATATTATTACAAAATATACATAATTCAGCTTACACATTATACTTGGCAAATTGTTACCCATTACGTTTTAAACAGATTACTTTTTATATGAGGTCTAGAATAATACAAATATAGATACGTTTTTCAAATGGAACAAATTGTTCAATAATTGTATAATTAAAATTATACAATTATTGAACAATTTTTACAATTCTCACAATTCCTTATACACAATGCAGTAGATGCAGCAGACAGACTGTCGATCCCTAAGGGTTGTCCGAATTTGCTATTTACAACAAGCTATGCAAAACTAATGTCAAAAATTCAAATTTATTCTTCCGGTACAATTTATCTGTGTTGGAAAAATCAGCTTTAAGATAAGAGTCGTAGGATTTATTCATATAAAATAGTAACTTTTGAATTATAGGAAGCCGTTGCTCTTTTCAGTTATCGCCTTTGACATAAGTTTAATTCGAGCTTTAACCGCAGATATTGGACAGAGGTTTCGTCTTGTGTTTCTTTTTCATTTCAAGTTTTTTTATGGTATAAGGTATAAGCCGGTAAACGAGCAGACAGCAATTGGCGTCGCCCATGGACACCTGGAAAACCAGAGGCGTTACAAGTGCGTTACCGACCTTTTGGAATTGGGAATTTGAGGATTGTTGGGGATTCAGAGATTGGGGAAAGGGATGGGGGGGGGGGTAATTGGGCATCCGGTAACCTCACTCATACCACGAAACTCAACACATTGTTGTTTCACGTTGGTCTTCTGTGAGGACCGCATTTCACCTTTTGCGGACCAGTGGTTGGGAACCACTGTGATACAGGGTGGAATATTAATGCAACTAGCTGATGGAAGGACCCGACTCATGTTTATGTCCTAGCTGTACCTAATTGGAAATGTGGAACGTACCTTGGGAATAGCGGGCAGCAGGTCAAACTAGTCTTTTTCGTCAAATTTCTTTATTAGATTTTTAACCCTATCATTTAGATATAAAGTTGAAAATCCAATGGTAAAAATTGGTGTAGGTTGAGGTGCTCGCCACTGTACTAGGTTTAGCCAGCGGTTTTGACTGAATTACCGGGATCAAAAGTGAAGTATGTTATTGCTAATGATACTTTCCTATTAGGACATTTTTTTTTATTTGGTTTCATTGTGTTTACGTGATTGAGTAAGTAACAAACAACAAATGAATTTTGATTTATACCGTGGCATTCTGCTAAAAGCCCAGTCACTCTGCACAAGTTACAACCTTATTTCAAATAGCTTAGCGGTCATAATTCCTTGACAACGAGTGACACATAAAAATTATGTCTCGTATGTTCATTTGAAAACGAAATTATGATATTGATTATGGAATTAATATGTTTATTAATGATTTCAGCTCCAAAAATAAAAGCTGAAGAGCACAGACTTGCAAACTTGGCTTGTGTTACTGGACTCCTAACGTTTCTGGGCGCCGGTAAGTTAATTAATAAGTTCTTTATTTTTCCATCATGATATTAAATTATCCACGTCTATAAGTATATGCAGTTTTAACGACATTGTCTAAACACTGCCAATTTGATTCAAATACCGAAGTAAAGATTACCTCGTTGACCGAGCAAGTAAAGTCGCAAGTGCGGCTGCCGGGCAAGGGGTCTCGGGTACGGTTCCCGGTTCGCGCAAAGAATTAGTGGGTTTTAAAAAAAATTCCCAGTAGTAGCGTGCACTCTGGAATTGTGCCCGGTATATGGCAATAGGCTCACTCTGTGGCTCACCCCCTATTACATGGGACTGCATGCATCTCCGCCTACCCCTTCGGGGATAAAAGGCGTGATGTTATGTTTTGTTATTATGTTCAAATATTAGTTTTGCAAGAGATTAAATTCCCGAGTCAGGTGGGGTCAGTTTATGACTACAATAATGAAGCTGAGTCTGAAATTGAGTCCAGTAATATAGTACGTAATTGGCACACTCCCTATTGAACAACGACGGAGGAAAAGCGGTTTCACTGTTCACTTCTGTCTACCTCTTCAGAGATTGAAAGACGCAACGTCATAATACAGAACTCTGGCTTATTTAATCATCATCATCTAAATGCCCACTACTGTCAAAAGGCCTCTTCTCTCACGGAGAAGGTTTGAGCATTAATAACCAGGTGCTCACTGCGGGTTGGCAATTTCAAACGAATAATTAGAAATTATAAGCCCGTTTCTTCATGTGGTTTTCCTTCACCGTTTGTCAGTGGTGTATAGATAATCTTAGAAAGTACCTACATATAATTCGGAAAAAGTCGTACTTGCCGTCGGTAGGTTTCGAACCCGCAATCTCATGCATGAGAAGCCAGCGTCTAAACCTCCGGGCCACGACGACGTTAAGCATCGGAAGTGATGAAATAAACCGTACTAGATTATAAGCGAATTCCTGTAACAAAATTGCCAAGGGAAATATGCCTCGATTCTAGCGATACAAACAGCTAATTAACGTATTATTTTAATAACAAAGTATCAAAAGATGAGTGAATAAATAATGTTCAATAATTATGAGGTACCATCGTGCATTATAAAGTTCCGTATTCACTGGACAACAGTTGATGCTAAACATGTTCGATAATCGAACGTCACGCGATATTGATAACTGTTTTTCAAGGTCAACAATGCGCTTGTCACTTTGGTATTGTGAGTGTCTTTCGACAGATCTAATTACTTACCATCAAGTGATTTTTCTACTCGATACAATTAATTTCTTTTGTTGTAACACGCAGTTGAACATAGAACATGTTGTCAAGTATAGACGTGACGCGTAACCGTCAAGTGGAACTCAGATCAACACAGTTTTTCTGGTGACTCATCATCTCATGGAATCATGTTTGTTTAGACATATTTTATGGCAAAACAAAGTGACGCCTTGGTTTTCAACAAGTAGAGCAACATGTTGTCCAACATATCGCACGTCAAATATGACCTAGTGTATACAAGGCTTAATTCAGACGTTTATAATGAAAGTGGATGGGGTGTACTGGCAAACTAATTATCATGATTGTACGCACGCTAGCATATAAAGTAATACCCATTTGTCAATTTGTCTTTAAAAGACTTCCAACCTTATGTATTTGCGATAGGACTGTCTTTTGTTTAAAATATCGACAGTTTAGTGTAGGTTCAACTGCTGTATCCAACCTCCCTCTTCTTCACTTTTGTTCCCCCCGTGTCCCCCCTTTCCGCCTGATTACTTAAATATTATGTTAATTCAATTATAACGGTGACGATGCCATGCCCTGATTGGCTCATGAGCTGTGACGTGTTACAAGTTTTTTAATTTTATTAATTTTCGCTCGCAGTGACGCCATATCGTTTCGTGGGTGGTATATAAATTTAATGCAATATTGGTTGATTTGACTGTCTCATTGGCCGAGTGGTCGCAAGTGTGACTGCCGGGCAAGGCGTCTCGGATTCAATTGCCGGGTCGGGCAAAGTATTACTGGGTTTTTCAAAAAATCTCAGCAGTAGCACGGAGTCTGGAATTGTGCCCGGTATATGGCAATAGGCTCACCCCCTATTACATGGGACTCATAACATAAATAGTGAAAAGTGGGTGTTACATTGTATAGTGCCATAATGTACACCTTTGCCTACTCCTTCGGAGATAAAAGGCGTGATGTTATGTTATGTTATGTTATGTTATGTTATGGTTGATTGAAAAGTATTTTTAATGTTACATTAATGCTGTAAACTTGTTCGTGAATGGACGTAAAATAGGTGTAGATTGTGGAGTCACAGGAATTAGTACAAGTCATAATTGAATTTACAAATTCCATTAAATTAACCGCACATGACTGCACGGTTGGCGCGGTGTTTGGGCAACCGGCTGCCACGCAACTTGTCGCGCGTTCGATTCCCGCATGGAACAACTCTTTGTGTGATGCACAAATTGATGTTTCGGGTCTGGGTGGCATGTGTATGTAAACTTGTATGTTTGTAAACGCACCCACGATACAGGAGAAAATCCTAGTGTGGTCCAATGTTATGAAAACAAAATAAAAATAAAACACCACAGCATCTGAACCTGTCACTAAACACATCAAGGCATAAATTTGGACAATGCTTTGCAAACACTATAGATATTTTGTTCAGTGACGAATATAGAGGTATATCAAATATTATTGGCGCCCAATGTGGGACCACTACTAAACATGCTATCTGCTATCCATGAAAGACAGTGTTTAATTGTGTGTTAACAATAAGGTTCAAATTTATATGACTCTTTTCTTTTGCAGTTTTATACTTCTTCTCAATCGTGGTGGTGTTCAGTTTCTACCACTTCCGATACGTTCGAAGAGCTATACTCCTCCACGAGAATGAATGTGAATGATCGACTGTCGGCTCTCGGCCTCGGCTTCCTCCCAACTGGCCGAAGACTCCGAAATTAATTATATTAAATGGATTTTTTATGACCTTTATAAAAAGTAAACGCCTTAAATGGCGAAGTGACTTTATAGGAAATGAAACATTAAATAAATGAGTTTTGATATCAGTTTATTAGGGAATTTATTTTAATATTGTTTTATATTAAAGTTTAAACGAAATATTTGAGTTTATTCGTTTTTATTACTTATGGTAATTGTGTTTGATGTAAAGATTTGCCAGAGAGCGACATAGTAGTAAATAAAATGTCGAATAAAAGTTTCATAGGTATATAAAATCGAATCCATTACTGAAACCTACAAAGTGCAAGTTGTAAGTTGACATGGGGTACAACATGAGGTTCTTCAAGAGGGCAGTGAATAGGTTTTTTAAGGGTCGGCAAGACGTATGTAATGCCCCAAGTGTTGCAGGCGTACATAGGCCACGGTAACCGCTTACCATCAGGTGGGCCGTGTGCTTTTTTGCCACCGTCGCGTCGTTTAAATACATAAAACATGTGAAGAAAGTATCAACAGATTTTGTTAAAAAAATATTTATCTTTGCATTATAATTGTAGCTTTTTAAGCATCTCTTATTTATTGAATAAGACCAGCATGACTATGGCTCACAGATATAAAATAGTACATAACATACATACATTACGCCTTTTATCCCCGAAGGGGTAGGCAGAGGTGCACATTCTACCACAGTACAATGTAACACCCACTTTTCACTAGTTGTTATGAGTCCCATGTAATAGGTGGTGAGCCTATTGCCATATACCGGGCAATATATAAAATAGATGATATAAAATAGATATAAAATAGATGAATAGATATACTTAGAATATTTAAGTTACAATTATGGCAACAATATACTGGGGACAAAAGTCTTGCGACACGCGTCGCCAGCGACGTTGGGTGAAGTAGCGCGACGTTGCCAGACTTTGGTCGACATGTCTAACAACATCAACGTCGCTGTGTACATAAGGCGCGCATTGTCGCCTTATAATATGTCGGACGACATCGGCCGGCTTCGCTCGACATGTCGCCGATACATGTCGTAAGACGTGTGTCCCCTAGTGTATCCAGTGCCTTTAGCCAAACGCCACTTTAGCGCTTGTCTACAGAGAGATTAGAAAACTAAATGTGTGTTTAGAAGATTAGAAAACATATGTGGATTACACTGACAAGTGTCAAAATTTACGTCAATCCCATAAAATTTAGTTTTCTACTCTACAAGTAGACAAGTGATAAAGTGCTGGCTTTTGGCTAAAGGCACTGGTTTTAAAGTAATAGAGCCAAAATGTCACACACACCTAACAAAAATACTAAAGCACACTTCTTAAACAGTCATATCAATAATATTTTCTAGTAAACAGCACTTAGCAGGCAGCCTTCGAGGGCAACAGAACTAATTTATTCTCTATGTTTTGATTTCTTAAAAAGTTTTCTACCATTATAGGAAACGCGTCAAATAGTTTCGTAGTTTCGTAACTAGAATTCTGAGTCGAAACGGAATTGGTTACGTTTTTGTCCAAACAATTCTTTAGCGACTAAGAAGGTTTTTGTTTGGAATTCTGGTGTTACTTACATTTTGTTTTTGAGCTAAAAACACGACAAAGAAACTGTTTTAGTTGAAGGCGTTTTATTGCTTGTATTTTTTATTTGTGAACACGATTGGGGATATAATACTGATCCTGGTTTAGATGCTGAATTGGTAAAATGTAATATTATTTCCTTTTCTGTAGTTGTATCATAACTAAGTCGATGTCTTCTATCTTATATATAATAACTGGGAGACCCTAAGCGATTTTTACTTATTTATTTTGTTATATATGCAATTAACAATTTGTATTGTTGTAGATTATAATAGTTAATTATATTGTGAGCTGATTTAAACGCGATACTAACGAATGAGCAGAGCTATAATAAGTTAATAAGTTAAAGTATAATAAGCTAATAAGTTATATACTACTGCTGTTATTTTATACAATGCCAACAATTTTCTCTGAAATTCCCGAGGGATTATGTATTTGGTACTGTGGATATTGTGTTGTAATAATGTATGGAGTCTTGCAAAATTAATCGCATTATATCGACACAATTATGCTTCACAGAATTTCACAATTTGCAAAGAGTCTCGCAATAATTCCATTTTATGGTATTTTAGCGTACGATAAGAATAAGAATAAGAATTTTATTTGCTCAAACATGTGTGTGCATATACAGCACGCAAGATCTTAGACAAAAGTGGCTTACGACATGTCTGCCATTTATCATGGCGTGCAAATATCTATTATATAAAAAAAATTTTTTTTGATGACTGTGAATTATTACATTAATTTTAAAATTTACACTCATACCTACTACATTAAATATCTGCAGTATCATTATACATTATTAATTAATTTGTTCATATTCAATTAATATTTACTAAAAATGATTTAATTATTATTATACAAATTATATATTACCTAGATAGCTACGGCTATGGCTACATTCTCGATTCTTGTATTACAACCAGTTTCAGAAGGAGTTTACAGGACAAGAAAGTGTGAGAGAGCCATGTTTTAAGGTGGAATGGGCCGGCTCGACGGAGTGATAGTACTGCCTCACAGAGACGAACAAACACTTTTCTGAAAATCGGTTTAGCCAATCCCGAGATAATTGCGCACAAATATACATACATACAGGTCAAACTGAGAACCCATAAATATAATATTGTGTGACAACCTCTTTTTTTTCTTTTTGAAGTCGGGTAAAAAGTATGTTTCTAGAAGGTGGGAAGGAGGTTACTACTGTGGGAGAGCCACGCTTCGGTACGAATGGGTCGGCTTGACCGGAGTGATACCACGGCTTCACAGAAAACTGACGTGACACAACACTTGCGTTGTGTTTCGTCGTGTGAGTGAGGTTACTGGAGGCCCAATTGCCTCCTTATCTTCTCAATCCCTGAATTCCCAACAATCCTCAAATTCCTAATCCCCATAAGGCCGGTAACGCCTTTGGTGTTCTGGGTGTCCATGGGCGACGCCAATTGTTTGCCTTCAAGTGATCGGTCTCCTCATTTACGGGCTTATCCCAAAAAAGGAGAAGGTATTACGGGTAATTTTTCCTTGTAGACAAACCGTGACCACCATTGGTAGCTACTAAAAGTATAATAGGCAATGTAAAGAACTAGGCAAGTAAAACCAAATAATTTCTCCCTCCAACACAAATCGTAAATCTTCTAAAAACGTCCCCCACTCAAACAGCAGAACATAGCAAAAAGCGAAGTACAATAATTTGTAAATTAAACCGTGTTTCGTCTAACAATTCTCATAGGGTAAATGCACACGTATGTGGAATATAAATCACAATTCGGTCCGTCGATAAAGATTTGTGACTGCCCTCTGTAGCCTTTACCCTAATCCCTATTTTCTTTTATTGATAAACGCTGTTATTATAAGATTTTTACTCGAATTTTCGCTTACAATGGGGTTTTGTGAAATGGTGACAATTTTATGTGTTCTGTGATATCATCGGCGTAATGTTTTTATTATCTTGAGCGTGAGTATTTATATAGAAAAGTCTAAAGGAGTTATGAAAAAATTTGTGTCACCTTGGAGTTGTCATGCTCAATATAAAGTCTCATTGGCAGTGGCACGGACAGAAATGGGACTGGTCAGCTCCAGACTGGATTAAATTTGTTGTCCTCAAGGTTTTTAGTTTTGTTCTCACATAATTGAACTCAACGAAAGAATGTAACCAAAAATTGTACTGTGAACCTGATTGAAAAAGAGTAATCTATAGAGTTTCTTGCTCGTTTTTCTCCATAGGAATCTACAATTTGGAACGAGCAAATAGCTTCACTAGAGGACTGACCTACAGACTGACATTTTTTTCTTTATTATTTAATATTTAAATATTTTGTTTTTCCGTTCAAAAGTGCTTTCCTGGTGTAATTGAAATAAATGACTTCGACTTTGAATGCCCGAATACTGAAAGGGTACTCAATTTTAAATTGTACTTAAATATCATGCCATCTCTGTCATCTTACAAATAATTTGTAGAGACAGAACTACACTTAAGCGCGACCTACAATTGAGTAACGTTTGAGTATTTGAATATTAGTAATCTTTTAGGTGAGTATAGCAATATAGAGGTAGGCTTAATGCAATAGCATTTATCGTCGTATGATGAAATGTAACACACTGATTTGTTTGTTCCCGCGCGATAATTTGCATGCTGGATATAGTAGGAGACACTAAATATATTACCAATCAGGATGACGACGCCTTATGGTCGTATTTCTAATTTACTAAATAAAAGTTGAATTCATTAACAGCGTTCGTTACTTTTCGTTTTTCCTTATTTTTTTTATTGTTGCCTCCACACTTGGATTTTCTTCTGTGCCATGGGTTACAAACATACAAGTTCTCATACACATGACACTCAGACCCGGGTCAACAATGTGTGGATCTCACAAGGAGTTGCTCCGTGCGGGAATCAAAACCGATACACATTGCGCGGCAGCCGGTTGCCCAGTCATCGCGCCAACCGTCCAGTCAGCCTACCAAAAAATGGCCTTTACAAAAAAATCTCGCCTTCGCTAAAATAAATAATGCTATCATTTGACATAATATGGGTATGTTACATAAAAAATATTTCATAAGTACTCATGAAATAGAAACTATCGCCATAAAAAGCCGGGTGGCCGACACGTGCTACTGGTTTATGACGTCATAAACACGACGAAAGCGCTTTGAAAAGCGGCTCAAAAGTTTCCTGCAACAGATTGTATTAAGCGATTTACGCTTCAAGTTGTAGGTAGTACTTATAGGCCGATTGTGATCTTTGTGGTTTTTAACGCTTGATATGACGACTTTGTTGAAAGTAAAGTTACTTATCGAACTTTATTGCTTTATATGGGACAACCAGTATGATAGTAGTTTCAGTTTGGATCCGGACGAGAAAGTGTTATTAGGTTTTGTGGTTCCTAGTCTCTGTGTCCTAGTAGTTGTGACAGCAGAATATAGAACATTTATCACTAATCCTATTCTTATCGAAGTGGAAACTATCGTTTTTTTCTTCTCCCCTTAAAATTCACTTCGTTGCGGGAACCAAGACAGTTATTTATGTCCCTGGGACGCGCCTGTAGATCTTGGCTTACAGGAGTTGCATCGATTTTGGCTGGGGCCACTCCTAAAACAGCTGCAATGGGCTTGTCCTATAAAAAAAAGAAAAAATAACCCTATTCTTGCAATGGTGGTTGTTAGACTAAGGGAGTATACCGGTACTAATACTTGATAGAAGCAAGAAGCAGGTTTGCAGCGCACCCTGATACTGAAACCTGAATTGTAATTTTTGGCGGAATCTCTTATTAAACTAGACTCTTGAAGGAACTTGATGATAAGAGCAATAACAAATTGATTAGTAATTTGGTTTTAAACGGTAAAGTTAATAGATACGTGATGGCAATTGGCAATATTTGTAGTCTCAAGTAGTAGTCTCTCCTTTCAAGTAATTTAACATCACGGTTTTTTGTCCCGGAAAGAGTAGACAGAGGTGCACATTATGCCACTGTACAATGTAACACCCACTTTTCACTATTTATGTTATTAGTCCTATGTAATAGGGGGTGAGCCTATTGCCATATACTGGGCACAATTCCAGACTCCGTGCTACTACGGAGATTTTTAATGAAATCCAGTAAATCTTCTCCCGACCCGGGAATCGAACACGAGACTCCTTGCCCAGCAATCGCACTTGCGACCATTCGGCCAACGAGGAAGTAAGTCATTTCCAGTAGGTATTGTCTTTTGTTGGTTATGAGTTACCTCTACTGATGTTCTGCTAGTCGCGGAGAACCTAACGGGTAACCGGGGCTCCGGCTCGACGTGCAGGAGAAGGAACTGGATGGTTTTTAGTCAGTAAGAGTCTGACACTCCCTCCCGCCTCACCCAGGCGGGAGCAGTCATTCGATGATTTTCCCCCCTTAAAAAAAACTGATGTTCTGCTAACCAGTGAGTATCCTTTTACAATTTTCACTTAACGTACCTCTAATAAAAAAAACAACGTTGAAATTCACATAATTTCGTAATACAAAACCTGAGTTCAAATGTTATAATCCGTTGTTTGACAAAAACATGTGAATTTATGTTCGCGACATGTGTAAATGTGCTCCACGGTATGAAAAACTGTGTCAGGTATACTCTGATGTAAATGAGTTTTTACAACCCTCTGTAAACTGTAGAAAGGGTTGTGAATCGCATGTGTATACCTAGTATGTATTATGGCATGGTTTGTTAAATAAAAGTTTTAATTTTGTGGTTACATTTTTGCTGAGCCGTTGTTCCAGTGGTTATTCATTATTTGATATGTTGGATTATCTCCATGTCCATACTACTGTAATCGCAATTATGTACTACTTGTCGAGGGAACTGCAGATCATATTTTTTTTTCGTGTGCCTTAAATTCCCAATCTTTTGACCTCTGTAAAAAACTCCCCAGTATCCAAATCCCACTTCCAACTAGTTTCCACCCCCTTTTAACCTACCTCTACTTTTCCCACAAATTAATCCATTATTTATGCAGATTTATTAATGATAATGAGATTAAATTATGACGGTGTCCATTATGTAAATGATGTATGTACATATCTGTTTGTCTGTATTGTGTACGTCCCCTCAACTATTATTTATATCTCTATACATATACCTTGTTATGTGCCCTGCCTATACCAAATCCATTGAATAGCGACATGATAGCCAATGACGCACAAAGCGACACATTTACGGAATATTGCAACACCTAATATGCTGAGTCGACTCCTCGTGTCGCCGCATCGTGACTTACTTCCACAGTGCTGATGTTGCATCGGTATTTTACGTAGAATTAATTCGGACTATAATATGTATTAATAAAATAATTCACTTTGGTACTAGCATCGTCCAAGTCTACACATAAAACTATTGTAATATTTAAATTAATTAAACTTTTATCTTTAAAAGTTTCGATTATTTCAAAGTCCTCCGGCTGTCACCTACATAATTGGCGCAGTCGGTAGGATATTCGAGGCAGCGTGGCGCAGTACAGATTTCCAAAAATCGTTAATCTACTGACTCCGGTAGTCGCTGTCGGTACTTCCAAGTACATCGTCGAGTATCCGAACTTCAGAAGGTGCAGCTGAGGGCGTATCCAGTCATCGATACATCGAAATAATCATGTACATGTAAGTCCTTGAAACTTTCTTTAAGTGTTGCTCCCTTATCCTTCCTTTTCACCCTTTTATAAAAATTAATCAAAATTTTTCATCCAAGGGTAACCAGGAATAAATCTGTCTCTTCCAGACAGATAAGCAGGTGTAGGGAATTAGATTCTAATAGGGTTATCGATTCAGATAATTTAGGTTTAGAAATATTCGATACAAATAAGATGGCATTGAACCCCGATTCTATCTATAAGGCTTTGCGCCCAGTCCCGGAATTTGATGGCAATCCAAATGTCCTCACGCGTTTTATTAGAATATGCGATCAACTCGTAGGACAATACGTTAAAGATGATCCGAGTTGCGAATTAACTAATTTGTGCTTAATAAACGGTATATTAAATAAAATTATTGGATCTGCAGCCAGAACTATTAACTCTAATGGTATACCGGATAATTGGCAAGGGATCCGTGATGCTTTGATAAATAATTTCTCCGATCAACGAGACGAGACCGCTCTTTATAATGACATGTCCTTATTAACACAAGGGAGTAGTACCCCTCAAGAATATTATGACAAATGCCAGACCCTTTTTAGCACAATAATGACATATATTACGTTACATGAGAATATAGATACTACTATCGAAGCTAAACGTGTTCTATATAAAAAGTTAACATTGCAATCGTTCGTTAGAGGACTTAAAGAACCTCTAGGGTCCCGTATCCGCTGTATGAGACCCGAAACTATAGAAAAGGCTCTGGAATTTGTGCAGCAGGAATTAAATGTAATGTACCTACAACAGCGTAACGAGAGTATTCCTGAACGGCGCAACCCGAATATACATCAAATGAACGCGAATCATAAAATACCACACGAGGTCCCTATGACCACACCGAAAGCTTTTAGATTCCCTAGCACAGGCTCGAGTTGGCATAAACCTATGCCGCCGCAGCAGCAGCAGTCATGGCGACCACCCTTCCAGCACAATCAGGTAGGTCAACGTGCACCCAATATGTTCAGTCGTACGCAACAAATGTTTCGCGCACCCCCGCCAAATTACAATCCCCAAAGTAACGTGTTTAAATTACCACCGAGAAATCCCCAAGCGCAATATACCGGTCCGAAACCAATGAGCGGCGTCAGTCATTTCGTTTCCAAGCCCCTAGGATTGTCGGGACACGACTGGCGGAAGGCAGGAAACCCACCACCTACTAATTACTTTAAATCGCGTGAAGTAAATTTTAATGAAATATCAGAACACGATGACACATACAATTACTCCGACTATTATTACGAACAACCCAACTACTATGACTATAATGACTATTACGACTACTATAACTACGACCAGACTGGACTCGACTATTATTCGTATGAACCAGATAACGAACAATGTCAGGACGGTAATAATTCCAACCAGTTAGAGGCTCCGCAGCCATCTACTTCCAAAGACATTCAGGATTTTCAGAAGGACAAGAATCAAAAGTCACTAAAATAGAATTACACTTACAGTCTAAAAAGGAATTGCGTTACATACAAATATCAGATCCACCCCTTAAATTACTAGTAGATACCGGTGCTAACCAATCCTTTATGAGCCCCGAGGCAGTTGAGAAATATTTTTCACATATCCCTGTAAATTTCGATCCTTTTGAAGTTACAAATGCGCGTGTTACTAGCACACACGAACATTCTATTACTATTCCGAATTTTCCCGAATTTAATAACCCTACAAAAGTAAAATTTTTCGTATATAAATTCCACAATTACTTTGATGGTCTATTAGGTCTAGATTTACTTGATGGTGCTCAAATTGATCTTAAAAATAATTATTTAATTACCGATTTTGCTAATATACCCATTCGTTTTTATCAACGTAAGAAGTCATGTTATCAAGAAACTATTCCCGCTTATTCGTCTAAATTATTAAATGTTCCCATCTACTGTCCAGACGGTGACGTTTCGATAACTCAGCAAATGTATTGTAACTGCGTTATTCATGAATGCATTACTCGCGTTACTGACTGTACTGGAATTATAGAAATCGAAAACCCAAGCGATTATGACCAACTTATTACATTCGATCAACCTTTACACGCTGACATATTTAATATCGAGTGCACTAGCACCGAACAAGATCCTAAGCGAGTCAAAGAAGTACTATCGCGATTACGTACAGATCATTTAAACGTAGAGGAAAAAACTAACTTAGAAACTTTGTGTGCTCGTTATGCGGACGTATTTTATGTTGAAGGAGAGCCTTTGACTTTTACTAATAAAATTAAACACCGTATTAGAACGACTGATGAAATTCCTGTTTATACTAAAAGTTATCGCTATCCTTTTGTTCACCGGCAGGAAGTTAGAGATCAAATCACTAAGATGCTCGATCAAGGTATAATAAGACCGTCCGAGTCAGCTTGGAGCTCACCTATCTGGGTAGTTCCTAAGAAAGCCGACGCATCAGGCAAGCAAAAGTGGCGAATTGTAGTAGATTTCCGTAAAGTCAACGACAAAACTATAGATGACAAATATCCAATTCCTAATATAAATGATATACTTGACAAACTCGGTAAATGTCAATACTATACTACATTAGACTTAGCTTCAGGATTTTATCAAGTGGAAATGTCTCCGGAGGACATTCCTAAAACCGCCTTTAACGTGGAACATGGGCACTTTGAATTTCTGCGTATGCCCATGGGTTTAAAGAACTCTCCATCCACTTTCCAACGAGTGATGGATAACGTGCTCAGAGGCCTACAAAATGAAATATGCCTTGTGTATCTAGATGATGTAATTATATTCAGTACATCATTACAAGAGCATATGATTAATCTGGAAAAGGTTTTTAAAAGATTACAGGAGTCTAATTTTAAAATCCAAATGGATAAGTCGGAATTTTTAAAATTAGAAACCGCGTTTTTAGGTCATATAATCAGCGCTGACGGTGTCAAGCCTAACCCTGATAAGATAGCAGCAATAGAAAAGTATCCCTTACCTAAAACGCCGAAGGAAATTAAACAGTTCCTAGGATTATTAGGCTATTACAGGAAATTTATCCCAGACTTTGCACGTATTACCAAACCTATGACAAAATGTCTAAAGAAATCAAATAAAATCACTTTTGACTCTGACTATATTGACTGTTTTAATAAATGTAAGACTTTACTGACTAACGACCCAATCTTGCAATACCCTGACTTCACTAAAGAGTTTATTTTGACTACTGATGCTTCGAACATAGCAATAGGCGCTGTACTCTCGCAGGGTACTGTAGGTTCAGATAAACCTATCTGCTACGCTTCGAGAACCTTGAACGATAGCGAAAGTAACTATAGTACAATCGAGAAGGAACTTTTAGCCATTGTGTGGGCCACTAAATATTTTAGACCTTACCTATTCGGTCGAAAATTTAAAATACTTACCGACCACAAGCCACTACAATGGATAATGAACCTTAAGGAACCCAACTCAAGGTTAACTAGATGGCGACTTAAGCTTAGTGAGTATGACTATACAATTATCTATAAGAAAGGAAAATATAACACCAATGCAGACGCATTGTCCCGTGTAGAAATACATAATCAAGAGACCGAGTCATTGGTGGTTAACCCTTCAGAACGACCACTATCTCACACAGGTTCCACAACCGCCACTGCACACACCAGTACGGAAAACCCTATCCTAGAAGTCCCTATTACGGATGAACCGTTGAATAAATTCCATAGACAGATATGTATTACAATAGTAGGTGATATCAAACGACGGACAACTGCAACTAAACCCTTTGACACACACACTCGCACCTCTATTCAAGTATCAGAATCAAAATTAGAGCATGATGTAGTTAACGCTATCAAAGAATATGTTAACCCTAAAGTTAGAACAGCTATCAAAATTACTCCACCTTTAGGAATGTACTCAATTATACCCATCATTCAAAATAATTTCAAAAGTTCCGCTCTCAACCTAGTATTAACCAATACTGAGTTAGAAGATGTTAAAGAGTATTTACGACAGCAGGAAATTATAAAACAGTACCATGAAGGCAAAACTAACCATAGAGGAATAAATGAATGTTACCTTGCTCTTTCGAGAAAATACTATTGGCCTAAAATGAAAGAGGAAATAGCTAAATACATTAACGAGTGTAGGATCTGCGGGCAAACTAAATACGATAGAAATCCAATAAGACAACAATTAAATGTAGTACCCCCAGCTACTAAACCATTAGAAATAGTACACATGGATCTTTTCACCGTCGAGAATGAAAAGTATTTAACCATAGTAGACGTTTTCTCGAAATATGGTCAGGCATACTATCTTAGAGATGGCACAGCAATTAGTGTCTTACAAGCAGTCTTAAATTATAGCACTCACCATGGACTTCCGCTAACCATCATAACCGATAACGGCACTGAGTTCACAAATCAGCTTTTCTCTGAGTTTATTAGGTTACATTGCATTAATCACCATAGGACATTACCTCATTCACCTAACGATAATGGCATAGTCGAACGGTTTCACTCCACTATATTAGAACACTTACGTATTTTACGTCTACGTCAAAAGGACGAACCTGTAACTTATCTAATGCCTTACGCAATATTAGCGTATAACAGCTCAGTGCACAGTTTTACAAAGTGTAGACTACATGATATAATAAGAGGACATTTCGACCCCAGAGATCCCATCGACGTTAACATGACAGAACATCTCCTGCAACAGTATATCTTGACACACCGTGACCAAATGAAAACCGTATACGACATTATAAACCATTTTACACTAATCGACCGAACTAATATCATAGAAAACAGAAATAAAGATAGAGAACCTGAAATTGAATATCCATCGGACCAACAAATATTTATTAAGAACCCACTAGCCAGTCGACAAAAACTAGCACCTCGTTATACTCACGACACTGTGTTAGCTGATCTTCCGATACACATTTACACTTCTAAAAAGAAGGGCCCCGTAGCAAAATCTCGTCTCAAACGCGTTCCTAAGACATCCAAATTGTTACAGAATACTACTGGCGATGATCGTTCACCCAACACTGGCGCGCGAGATAAGACTTGAGACCTTAGATGATGGACCCGGACTCTTACCTTTCAACCTTGGACAAGCGAGACTCATTACACACTACCACTCCTTCTTGCAATACATAGAACTAACCGACATTGACTCAAGACTTAATTCTGTGACGACTCAACTAGATTACTTTAAGACTAAATTAGATAATCAATCTCTTCATTTATTCGAATTTCAAATTAATCATTTATCCTATAAATTAACTAAAATTAATACCCAGTTACAAACCTTAGAGCCCAATCGTAGTAAAAGAGGTCTCCTGGACGGATTAGGTTCAATTATAAAAAGCATTACCGGTAACTTAGATCATACGGACGCTCTAATGTACAATAATGCCATTAAGGTCTTAGAAAGCAATAATGAAAAAATAGCATCGGAATTTAATGAGCATGTTAGTCTTAATAAAGCGTGGATGACTCGTTATAGCGATTTACTCACGAAAATTGTAACTAATCAAGAAAGAATAAATAAAACATTAGAGCAACTTTTAGATAAGAATGCTGCTAGCGATTTAATAAGATTCGCGAAGTTTGCGCAATTATTAGTAATAATTAGCGATAATATAGATGACGTATTCTTAGAGATAACTAAAATAGAAGATACCTTAGCTTTTATACGTGCATCGAGCACTCATCATAGTATGTTAAGCATAGAAAACTTAAGTAATATGATTACTAGATTAAAAACCATATATAGTCCAAATCAACTGTTAGATGCAGATCTAAGAGAATACTATACAATCATTAAACCTGGTTACTACTACATTAATAAAAGAATAGTTATAATATTTAAGTTTCCCATTATATCTTTAGATAAATTTGAATTTTATAGATTAGCCATAGTTCCCAATAAATTCATGTACACCTTTATCCCTCCTTACCCTTACCTTGCAACCAATGGGAAAGTTTTCAAGTACATAGAGGCAGAATGCCCGAAGTTCAACCAGTATCATCTCTGCGAGGAAGGAATCAACCGCCAACCGACGAGAGGACATCTAGACTGCATCCAAGAATTAATCTTTAATCAATCCCTGAAGAAGTCCTGCCTGCCTACGAAACTCACACTACTCAAATAAGCTATGGAGCAACTTGACGACAGACGCTACACACTTACCTTTCCACGACCAACTCGGACGGAGCTGCACTGCGATCGCCAAGAATTCATCTCTCTACACGGAAGTTATCTGGCTACTATCCCGCAGAACTGCCTACTACGCACTGATCAGTTCACAATCACTAACACGAACGATCATATCAAAGGACAACCTCTAAAGATAACCGAAATACCGATGAACTTAAATCTAACTGAAGAACCGATTAGACACCTGAAATTACATTCGTTGCATCTGAAAAGCCTTCACGAGATCGAAGATAAAATACTCATGCAGAATCCCGTGCAACTGGAACATACACAGTTATCGCAATCATTCTACCACACAACGATACCATTATACGTCATACTATTCGGTGCAACTGCACTCATTGTTGCAACCGCATTACGCCACTACAATGTTTGCACTAAATTTACGAGGCCGCAAGCAAATGATGAGATCACCGAAAATCATCCACCAGAGCCATCGGCCGCCGGAGCAGATACATCTACAGTCACCGAGAACCAGATGCCAGCAACATTCTCGCTAAAATTGCTCAAATAGTTGCTGTTCTGAGGGTGGAGGTGTTATGTGCCCTGCCTATACCAAATCCATTGAATAGCGACATGATAGCCAATGACGCACAAAGCGACACATTTACGGAATATTGCAACACCTAATATGCTGAGTCGACTCCTCGTGTCGCCGCATCGTGACTTACTTCCACAGTGCTGATGTTGCATCGGTATTTTACGTAGAATTAATTCGGACTATAATATGTATTAATAAAATAATTCACTTTGGTACTAGCATCGTCCAAGTCTACACATAAAACTATTGTAATATTTAAATTAATTAAACTTTTATCTTTAAAAGTTTCGATTATTTCAAAGTCCTCCGGCTGTCACCTACATAATTACCTCTATAGTAAAATAGTTGTTAATATTTATATGTTTACTAACTCAATTGTTTTGTCCTTTCAGCTACTAACTACTAAAAACTACCGCAAAGTTAAGTTCGACGGTCCAATAATTTGCCGTCACCACTCGACACTGGCAGTTTAGTCGACAACACCATATTGGAGATTCGGTTGCCAAAGAAGAAAAAAAAATGTACTACCCTATGCTCTATTTACTTTTTGCTAGTTATGTACCTATAAGCTATAAGGGACGATATTATGGGCATTGTAATATTCCATTCCCTCTAAACGGCAAGCCTATCGTCAAGCGCTCGGCACAATTCCAGAGTCTCTCTGTTTTGGACTCAAAAACAATTAGTTATTTTAAAGTAGAAAACTGTCTTTACTAACGATATAAGTCCTGATTTATAGATGTAAGTAATCGTATATTAAAAGAATATTACATTGCTATTAGAAAAACTGTCAAGAATCTAGATAAGCGGTAAAGTTTCGTGTCAACCCTGTGCTCGCACTGTGTCAAAGGAGTGAGTGAGTAGTGAGTACACACTCATAATACAATATTATAAAGTAAAGGACCACCATTTTAACAAATAAATCATGTTTAAAACTCTCACAAAAGCCGCAAGAGGACAATTAGTCAGGAATGTAAACGCAATAAGTTTTAAACTTAATCCTACACTAAAATAGTGCGGAATACACTCCAACTATTGTACGTACATTCGCTTACACGTCAAGCTCTACAACACCAGTATATTATGGCCTCGCTTTTTATAATCTTTCTGCAAATTCAACGGTCAGTTTATACTGGTTATATAGTATATGTACACATAAGGCAGTAAATAATTACTCACACATGTGGCGCGGTCAGTCCATTGAAGTTAGTTTATATGCTCTATAACTATCTGGACATGAGATGAATTTTGAACTATATATGATAGTATTAATATGTTATGTTTGTATTTGACTTTTGTATAGTATATTAATGCTGGACATGTAAAGACGTATATAATTTAAATACATTTTACCTATCTTGTTGGGTACCTAATAAAAAGTAGGTACAATGTTATCATATGGTTGTACTTGTATAATAAGTTTGGGAGAGTTATGCTTCGGCACGAATGGGCCAGCTTGACCGGAGTGATATTACGGCCTCACAGAAAACCGACGTGAAACAACGCTTGCGTTGTGGTTTGTCGTGTGAATGAGGTTATCGGAGGCCCAATTATCCCCCTCTCCTTCCTCAATCCCTGAATCCCCAACAATCCTCAAATTCCTAATCCCGAAAAGGCCGGTAACGCACTTGTAATGCCTCTGGTGTTCCGGGTGTTCATGGGCAAGGCCGACTGCTTACCATCAGTTGATCCGTCTGCTCGTTTACCGGCTTATCCCATAAAAAATGGAATTGACTGAACTGAGTAAGACTGAGCTCGATTTTCGAGTTCCCAGCTAATCGAGATGAATGGTCGCCTGATGGTAAGCTATTTCTGTCGCCCATGGACAAGTATCTAGTAGCGCAAACAAAAACTAGAGGGATCCGCGGAGGTCTTAATGGGTTGCCGGGGCTTCGGTTCGAAGTGCAGGAGTAGGAAAGGGGTTTTTAGTCAGTAAGGGATTCCCTCTCGCCTCAGTCGGGCAGGAGAATTCATCGGATGATTTATCCCCGGCAAAAAAGGAGTTGCAAGTGGTTTAGTTACTTACGCTCTTTTCGTGAAGGTTTGACGTTCGTATCCGTTTTAAAAGTACCGCAGGCGATTATTATTACCATAGTTTTGAACTGCAAGGAAGGAAGTTGCTTAAAAATCGCACAATTCTGGACTGCCAATTTTCTGAATGATGAGTATGGAATTACTGTTTATAATACATTTTCAGTCGAAAATTTTCTTAGTCTCAATTTGTATATGCTAATTCACTTTTCCAGTATGTAAGTAAGTAAAGTGGGTGTAATGGATTCTCTGTCTACTACTACGAGGGATAATTGGCGTGATATTTCATATGACGAGAAACGAACTTGATTCAATTTTATGTTAAAAGGGACGAAAAATATCCTTAATAAGGAATTTAGGATTCTAGGAAAACAGCTCCTACTTAGCCTAATAAAATTCTAAAATGTTTTCGAATCATTCGATTTTTTTTTTTTTTTTATGGTGTGTAGTGTGGGAGAGCCATGCTTCGGCATGAATGGGTCAATTCGACCGGAGTGATACCACGGTCTCACAGAAAACCGACTGCGTTGTGTTTCGTCGTGTGAGTAAGGTTACCGGATGCCCAATTACCCCGATCCCCTTCCCCAATCTCTCCAATCCCTGAGTCTCCAACGATCCTTAAACTCCTGCTCCCCAAAAGGCCGGTAACGCACTTGTAACGGCTCTGGTGTTCCAGGTGTCAATGGGCGACACCGATACCTTACCATCAGGTGATACGTGTCGGCTCGTTTACCGGTTTATCCCATAAAAAAGTAGGCACAGATGAAACCGAATAAATCTCAATTGACCCGGTTAAAAATTACTCCGATCTGTATGTAAGGGTTATAGTTTTATCCGGCCTATCGCTGATCCCAATTTATGAAGCCAATAATGACTTCATTTTATTAACCTGCCGTATAACGAAAATATTTATTTTGTTTTTAATTCCAGGTATTATTACTACATAGTATAAAACAAAGTCACTATCCGCCGTCTATCTGTCCCTATGTATGCTATATACATAGGGAAATATAGCATAAGGTTACGCCTTTTAAGCCCCTAAGGGATAAGTAGTGAGCACCTAGCTTTACTGACAATTTAATTTGACGTTTTAAAGTTACTTGCCTAATAAGAGTTTAATCATTGTAATTAAGGAAGGATTAATTATGTCGTGGTGGCCCGGAGGTATAAAACACCAGCTTCTCATGCATGAGGTTGTGGGTTCGAAACTTACCAACGGCAAGTACCAATGTGACTTTTTCCCAGTAATATGTACTTGTTAAGATTATTTAGACACCACTGACAGAAAACACTGAAGGAAAATCGTGAGCAAACCTGTTTCTAATTATAAGTTTGATATCGCCAATCCGCATGAAGCAAGCGTGGTGATTAATTGCAATTCAATTATTCAAAAATTCTCCGCGTGCGAAGAGGCCTTTGATCATCAGTAGCCACTAGGCTGTTGATGTCATGATATGAATTGAAATAAATGCTTTAACTTTGACTTTGCATTGTAACATCTGCGTTTTCCCATTTATGTTATGAGTCCTATTAGAATAGGGAGTGAACCTCTTCAAATAATTATTTACCTCTTGCTTAGCAGTTAGCTTTTTCGACCCGTCACTCTGCACGATCTAACCAGCACTAACTTGAATAAATCATCAGCCGAGTTTCGAATTAAACCAAAAACCCAGCAGTCGAATTTAAAACCACTTTACCAACGAACTAGGCAACAACCAATTCCACCATTTTATCTACAAGGTGTCTCTGAAGTCGACGATCAAATGGCACCAGGTGAATTACGCTTTGGGAACACTAGAATTAATTTTAGCAGGTCCAAATACATTGTTCGAAACGGAGTTTCGTTGAAAAATGTATTTTTTGTGTGGAATTTAAGAAATAATATCATTGTAGTATCCTTATTTATTTGGTGAAATTTGCTATTACTAGTACCTACAGTATAATTTGTTTTAGTGCAGTCACTTTAAAGTGAGCTGAAACGATTTTTGTGAATACGTCAAATTGAAATTCTATTCATTTTTCATTCATGATATGTTCTTTTCCAAACTAAAGCAATTGGCCCAGAATTTATGATTACATAATACTGAAGTTCTATTAAGGCTAAGCAAAAATACAGACGAAAAAATAAAGAATTGCAGCACATAAGTCTTTGTAATAAAAAAACCATATGACTTGTTTTTTTTCCCTATATTTTTCTGATAACTGTTGAAACTCTGCCGATCACTTGCTGCCATTTGATCGTCGACTACAAGGATACCCTGTATAATAATTCTTTTATAAACCACATTTAAAAAACGACTTACACCCCCCCCCTCTTTTTGCAATTAATATGAGTACTAAAACCTTCTTCTCCTAAGTGTAACCAACACTTCTCTGAAAACCATCAACATCAGTTCAGCCAATCGCGAGATGAGCGCACAAACATAAATACATACATAGAGGCCAAACTGCGACTTTCCATCTTTTTTGAAGTCGGTTAAAAACACTAAAAGCTAATGGCATTACACCGAAATTCATTTACCCTTCACTCCATTGACAGGGGAAAATTAAAGCCTACATTTTGAATTTTGACCCCACATCTGTTGATTGGAAATGACCCCAGTTTGACCCACATTTCTAATCACGGGACTGCGGGTCTGAATGTGAGCCTATTGCCGAAATTAGGGACCGTAGCTTATTCCGATTGCTTCGATTGCTGTATTTTTGGCTGATTAGTCTCTCTCTGTAGTTTGGAATAGTTGATGGATTCTGTTTCGAACAGAAAGGGTTTGCTCATTTATAGTGGGTCCAAGTTGGGTCCTTGCTGTAGTGACGTAATAATTAAGTACCTACTATTTTACATATTATTCAATCAATGACAATTTATTAACGAAAAGTTAGGATTGTTCTAGAACTTTCGAAATTATAAAACTTAATAACAGTATGAAGTTTCGTTTTCTTCCATATCGAAGTCGACATATAATAGTAAGTAGGTAGGTACAAATTTAATATAATTTTTTTTATTTATTTATTTATTTAGTCTTTAATGTACACAATTTGATTCGCGGGTAGGAGCTAGTGACAAATATGTATAATACCTTTAAAACGAGCAATTCCAGTATAGCTCCATCTCTATCGTTTTGTTTGGAATTTTGTAACTAGGAGGTTTTGGGGGCGATAAATCTATCTGGCTAGGTTTCATTTTCAGAAATTATCGTTTTGTTCGTGTTTTAATTGAGTAGAAACCTTTTAGAATACGATGCTAAACTTCGCCATAACGCACAACGTTTAAATGCTTAGACGGGAAATGGAGTTACTTCCACGCAGAACGGGTTTAATCTTCGGCCCGATTGTTTCTTTTATTTTTATATTGTGTTTTGTTCTATTTTGTATTGTGTAATAAACTATTTTTCTTTCTATATGTACCTATTTCTTCTTCTGTTCTAAAAAAAATATTTACTAAAAAAACACCGAGCAAAACTCAGTCATCCATGTGCTAATATTTAATCAACAGGCTCAATAATAGCTCTTCATGCTATTTATTGCTGATAATTTAACAAACTTTAACACCTGCATCTAATCTCGGAAATCCGAACCGAAAAACCGAAGACAACTAAAGCTGAATAAGTTCAACTTCATGAATTTCTCAAGAGAAATAAAAAAGTACAAATATTCATCTTTACCTTTGCGAGTCGTTTTTCTTTTCAAGAAATGTAAACTGAACTTTTGTTGTAAACTTTTTAATATACCTCTAGTTATGAAGTACCTACTAATGAAAAAACTGAGGTACTCCACTCCATATTACAGTGGGTAATATAAAAATATTATAAAAAATATAAAGAGTCAGGTAGTAACTTCGACTTGGTTGACGCAATGGCTTGGAAACCAGTAGCCGCGTAACAGAAGAAAAGTTCTTCTGTTGTTTTTTATAGGATTAACCGGTAAACCAGCAGACGGATCGCTTGATGGTAAGCAACGGTGTCGCCCTTGTATTTGTATTGGACACCCGGAATAGCAGAGGCGTTACAAGTGCGGTACTTGCTGGGGGATTAAGAATTTAAGGATTGTTGAATTGGGCCTACGGTAACCTCACTCACACGACGGACACCAGTGTCTATGGGGTCACTGGTTACCGGTTAACAGCTATCAATTGGAAGTCAAATCCCTTTAATCTTACTACATATCATAACATCACGCTTTTTATCCCAGAAGGCCGGTAGGCAGAGGCGCGCATTACGGTACTTAATGCCACTGTACAATATAACACCTAGTTTGCACTATTTATGTTATGAGTCCCATGTAATAGGGGGTGAGCCTATTACCATGTACCGGGCACAATTCCAGGCTCCATGCTAATATTGAGATTTAGAAAAACCCCAGTAATCTTTTGCCCGAGCCAGGAATCGAACCCAAGATTCCTTGCCCTGCCGACAGTCGCACTTGCGACCACTAAGGCAAGGTATTTCGAGGCAGTCTACTTACTTTGTTTAATGTTACTATATACCTATATATATTACAAATGCAACATACACGTAGGCTACATTTTGTCTCATGGGGACACGGACGAATCCGCGGGCAGAGCTAGTGTCCCATATATTATATTTAACTTCTAATTTATTTAGCAATCAAATTCGAAATGTTATGACTATTTGCTAGACCCCACTGTATACTCGGACGGCAAGTATGGGTGGCTCCCCGTCCGACCAGAAACAGACCACCTCAGATGGGGCCCAACAGGGCCGATGCTGATTCGGAGTCGCGGAGAACCTAACGGGTTACCAAGGCTCCGGCTCGACGTGCAGGAGAAGGAACGGGGTGGTTTTTAGTCAGTAAGAGTCTGACACTCCCTCCCGCCTCACCCAGGCGGGAGCAGTAATCCGATGATTTTCCCCCTTAAAAAAAATACTGGTCTCCCATATACCCACGGTTCTCCCGTACATATTACCCTAAATTGGTAACCCTGTATTGTTAGGGTTGCTCCTCAGGGAACTATATTTATTAATTACTCGTTAGCTTTATTGTGGTCTGTTATGTAAGTGTTTTAGATGCCATTTTGTTTTCAATATTGTATAAATATAATACCTCAGTTTTTGTGGATGACCAAGAAGGACAGTGCTGCAGTGCTTTCGATTAATGAGAATATAATATGTGTAGGTATAGAATGATCTGTACCAGGCAAAGTGGAAATGGTACATTTGTATATTTCCTTTTCTGTATGTACTATATTATGTTATATGGTGTACACACGGCTACACACCGAGCTTTACATAACCAGTATAAACTGAACGTTAAATGTGCGGAAAGATGATGCGACGCGATACCAGGATAAACTGGTTTTGTATAGATCGATGGTGGCCGTGTGTACAATAAATATTATTCTTTTCTATTTTATTCTATGTAGGTAATTATATTGGTCAGAATACATTCCTATGTGAGGGAGAAAATTACTGAATGTCTTCTCCCTGGGTCCGGCGAGAGGAAGCGTCGGACTGTTACTGAGTAAAACAATCCCGTAACTACTCCTGCTCTGAACTGGAGCCCTGGTAACTTCTTTCGCTTTTCTACAGCCATGGGGCCTTAGTATGCTATTACAATTATGTCAGAATGATTGATCATAGAGCAGTGCAAGAGGGACGGAGCTATACAACTTAATAAGCTCCTACCATTCTGATATGATTGTAATAGCAGACTAAGGTCCCTGGTATATGTTTATGTTAACTAGCTTCTGCTCACCCCGGGGGACATGGTGGAGCATACAGTGACGGTGTGTCCTCAGGGATGTGATTGCTCTGGTTCAGGCCATGGTGCGGAGCGAGGGGGACTGGGATGCCGTCTCCTCCTTCTGCAAAGGAGGCTTCTGCGGGGCGCGTGAGGAAATGAATCTCCTCACTCCCTAGCCGTTGCAAGAGACATTCCGGGCGTCGGGGATCGCGAGACAATCTCCGGCCACCGAAACACGGGCCTGCGGACGGCGACCATGGGCGACTCGCCGCCTGACTAGAACCACGACCGAGTGTACGGGCCTCAAGGAGCCATCAGACCTCCACAGATGGGGCCCAACAGGGGTGATGCCGATACGGAGCCGTGGAAGACTTAGCGGGTTGCTGGGGCTCCGGCTCCAAGTGTAGGCGTAGAAACGTGGTGGTTTTTAGTCAGTAAGACTCTCTCTCGCCACACCCGGGCGGAAGAAGTCATTTCCGATCCCTTCAGCCGTTTTGAGTTACAAACATAGGTAGATACAAACACACACATTCACAAACTTTCGTATTTATAATATTAGTAAGATAGTGAGATGACATCACACTTGCAAGCTACTCTTTGAAAGGGTAGGCAGCAAAATCCTATAATATACAACAAATTTACAGGTTCGTGATCTTGTAGCTATAGACAACTTTGACTGCACGGTTGGTGCGGTGGCTGGGCAACCAGCTGCCGTGAAACGTGTCGTGGGTTCGATTCCCGCACGGAGCAACACTTTGTGTGATCCACAAATTGTTGTTTCGAGTCAGGGTGTCATTGTGTATGTGAACTTGTATGTTTGTGACACGGGAGGGAGGACCCATGACACGGGAGAAAATCCTAATGTCCCCACATTAAAAAAAAATTGATACCTCTATCAATAACATTCCGTAAACACAATCCAAAAAAAAACTAAACCACAAATCATCAAATAGACTTAAATATAAGCCATATTTAAATCCTAAAATGGTATTAAGTTTTTTATTTGTATCAAGAAATAAATGATGCAAAACATGTTTACGAAGCGGCTTTATTAATATTCCATAACCTCTAAGATAATTTGGATTCAAACATAATAAACTAACTGGTTTCTTTCTCTTTCTGTCACATAAATCATGTCATATATTTGTCTCTTTTCAACGCAAGGAAGATTTTTCCCTCACATCCTCTTCGTTGGAAGTTGGACTTTAAGAACTTTATATGTCATTCGTGCAAAAACATGCGCGGGCGCCAACGTTGTTTAGAAAAAATAAAAAATATTTTGTAAATATAAAACTGTTAGTAGATTTCAAAATGGTAAGTTTTGTGTTAGTGGTGATTGGTGATAGTGCTAGTTCGGTGATTAGAAAATGTGGTGATAATGTCAGGTGTGGTGATTAATGGTATAGATGGACCGGTTTATGGTACATATCTTAAGCGGTTACTTTATTATTTTTCTTAAGTGATGTTTGTTGGCAAGATTCCAAGAGACATGGAATGCCTAACATTGAGTTTAGGAGGAAAAATAATGAATAAACTTACGTAATATCCTTAGACAGTTTTTTTGCATATTCACATTCTAAATATTTTCAACGGGTTTCGAAACGCATTATTAGGAGCTTATAGTTTCTTATTCGACCAGTATCCTGAATCCTAGATCCATGTCGTCCATTACTAAAGTTACTGGCTGTTAGCATTACTGCATTAAGGACCGATTTTTCATAACATAACATAACATCACGCCTTTTATCCCCGAAGGGGTAGGCAGAGGTGCACACAGAAGTAACACCCACTTTTCACAATTTATGTTATGAGTCCCATGTAATAGGGGGTGAGCCTATTGCCATATACCGGGCACATTTCCAGACTCCGTGCTACTACTGAGATTTTTTTAAAAACCCAGTAAAACTTTGCCCGACCCGGGAATCGAACCCGAGACCCCTTGCCCGGCAGTCGCACTTGCGACCACTCGGCCAACGAGGCAGTCATAAGTTAATTCTTTTCTGTAGAATAAAATTGACAGTTTTTAGTATGGGAGCATTGTCAAATATTCAAAGTTATTCCTAAGTTAAGAATTAACTGATGGTTGAAAAATCGACTCTAAGACAAGACAAGAAGACGTCATTGGGTTAATAACTTACGACGCACTTGATTAAATCTGGGAGATATGAGTACTATATATTTATTATTATTTATTTATTTAACACTTTTGTATAAATTTATACAATGGCGGACTTAATGCCGAATGGCATTCTCTACCAGCCAACCTCTATATAGACGAGTGAACTCAAAAGTCAAGCCCTTAAAGCCGACAGAAAACTGTTGTAGGCATTTCTTTCGCTAATGCTGATACTAGTGACCTACGCGACGGTTAAAGTATACGACAAATTCTTTTATTTGTGCATATATTGATCCACGACTTCTCGACGATCGACGACGATCTCGACTACCACTGTTTGAACTTGAACACTATTCTAATATCCAACAACAATTAAAAAACACGGGTAACTCACATGTAAATACTGAGAAAAGCACTACTAGTTTCGAGCCACAGAGGGGCTCTTCCTCCTGAACAGCGTGCTCGTATTTTCTTATTCTCACGATAGTTTTTATAAAACCATTATAACTGATTAATATTTGAACTTTAGATTACATTGTAACATTTGTTATAAGTATATGAAACTTAATTTAAAACTTACCGTTACAATATAATATAAATACTTTAGCCCCTGACATATTGACCACAAAACCTCAGCTGACAACCCAGCTGCTCTTCAAATCCTAAAACGAATGATCCAAATTACCAAACGACTGCACCAAATTTGATAATTATTTTATAATTGAATGTTATTGTTAGGCCGTAGTTTAAAAGAATAGAATATTCGAAATTACTTGAAAACTCAACCGCGAAATACAAAAGCGTGTTTACAACTACATTTCCGTTTAATAATAGCATCGATCACCATAATCTAAAAAAAAATACCGGAGAGACTATAATATTTATGGAATCCTGTTGTTATTTACATATTTATAGTTAAACAACAATAAACATAGCATTATAATGGAAAAATAAACAGACCTTTTGTTAGAACCCATTATAAAGTATATTAGACAGAAACGCAGCCAGTCTTTAGAGAAATTCTAAGACATGAAAGGGCGCATATCGTGGCAAAATAATGAATATCTAGATGAAGAAAATGATATGTCTAATGTGACTTTGCAGATTCATACAGTGACATCTCTTCTGGTTCTTATAATGTCTGTGACGGGACAAGTAGTGCAAGCTTCGGATTTTGTGTCGCCGTGTCCGAGTGTATTCAAATATGAACCGCCGGGAACTGAGGCTGGGAAATGGTACGGTGTAGTGAACTTCACTTCGGAGTTTACCCTCTACGGTCTTTGGATGAACATTGTGCTTGATAGCAAGGCTGATATACTTGGGGTGAGTCACTAGTTGTTATTTGTAGCTTTGACAGCATGGTTAGTGCAGTGGCTGAGCAACCGGCTGCTACGCAACGTGTCGCGGGGTCGATTCCCGCACGGAGCAACTCTTTGTGTGATCCACAAATTGTTGTTCCGGGTCTGGATGTCATGTGTATGTGAACTTGTATATTTGTAAATGCATTCACGACACAGGAGAAATTCCTAATGTGGGGCAACATTTAAAAAAAACCAAAGAAAACAATGTCATTTGTTGGTTAATAGAATTAATTATGTAGTTGTTGTTCGATGGATTGGTTTATGTCAAGTGTTTCTGCAGTTATATTGTAAGTCTCACGTAATGGGTTTTAAATAAAAATTTTTGAGTGTTCATTAGAAAAGAGACAATACATTTTTTGAATCAGAATTTTGTGAGTCGCATTTCTTCTTTTCTTAAGAATTTGTAGGCATTGACAGAGTATTGAAATTTAGTGTGACCTTCCTATTTTTAATAGCCACCTAAAATTTTTCACTTTTCCTGTTACAACTTTGTTAATCTTGCAGAACTGGATAGGCGAGGTGACAACCGATGACAATATAGACTTTAAAATAGAAAATACTAAAACGAAAATCAGTCCCGAGGAACCTCTTAGTATACGTTTCTTTGTTCAATACAAAGCTCAAAACGTAACACCTAAGTTAAAGGCCATAAGGGTTAATGGGAGAGAAATATGCAACATAGAAATCCCTCGAGTTACAGAATTTCCAAAACCTGTAACAGAACCAGTAGTTTATGATGTATGGCCGAGAGAAACCGATACAACTACTGTGAGACCAACAGTGACGTCAACGACAAGCAGTTACAAACACCAGCCGACAACAACGCAATCGTATTGGTACCAACAAATAGACAAGCAACGAACTAGTACAAAATCGTACTGGACACAAACAACAACGCCAAATGTTTACCCAGTGAAACCCGCTGATAAACAAACTACGACAATAAAGCCACAATTCTGGACGGAAGCAAAAACTACAGAAAGCACCACACGCACTACTTCCAAACCCCAATACTGGCAACAAACGACCTTAAAACCAATTTATTGGACTAAAAGTGAAGACAAAACACAGACAACTGCAAAATCTCAAGTCTGGCCTTACGTGAAAGTAGATAATACCCAACAAACAAAAATTGAAGATAAAATAAATGCTACTACGGAAAAGAATAAAGTTCAAACTTGGTCACACAGTAGAGTTTCTAGCAACCAGCACACAAAAGCACACGAAAGAAACAAAACTAAAGGTCATAGTCATGATCATACTCAAAACTCTAGCAACTGGGTCAAAAATAATGAAGTACAAAATATAGGAAGTTATCAACAATCAAACACATCGGTCTATATACAGAATGCAAATGAAAGTACATACTATACTACAGATAAACCTGTAGTTTGGCCAGTTGCGAAAGTGACAGAGAACCAAACAACTTTGATAACTGATACTAACAGCTCACAAGCTCTCAATAAAAAAGAAGTACATATAAAACATTGGCCAAAAATTCCAACAGACAATACCACTTTAGTAGTAGCAAAACCAACTGGAACGGACAGTTCATCTTTCATTTGGGTTGAAAGTCCAACGACGTATTCTGGAACCGATCATCAGAACCAATCATACAGTAAACTATCAGTAGCACCCATTCGCACAAAACCTTTGCTTCAAATAACTCCAATTTACGTTCGACCAGAAGATAGAGAAAGGGTATCAGACAAAAGATATGAAACTGCAGAATATTCAGAGGAAACAAGTAGGTACGAACCAGAAAAGATTCAACGAGTTAGTCCAGTAGCTTACGAAAAGAGTGATATGACATATGACACCGAGGAAGAAGATCGTCTAGTAGTGAAACCAATAAAAAGAACTGATGGAGATGAACAGAAACCAAACTGGTCTGGTGAAAGAACTTCTGACTATTTTGGAGATAGCCCTCAGAGTTATATTGGGCATCACACTAAGAACAAAATGAGATTGGAATCCGAGGATGAGAGCTATATTAAATAGTGAGTATTGTTATACGTAATTTATTACGCCACAGAAAAATAAATAAATAGATTAAGAGCGAGATGAGGTAATTGTTAATCTGCGCTTTCAAAAAAGAAAAAAACGTTGGTAGAGTTTTCATGATTTTACACTTTTTTAATTATAACATACATACATACATTAAGGTCAGCGCTTCTTTACCATACTGTTCCCAATTATTATGTTTCTTAATTTTTCATAGTAGAATTTTTATTGTCATTCTTCTTCGAGTCCTATATCCTCTACTAATATTTACTTTGTGTTTTCTCAGTAGTGATGATATAATGAAGAATTTGGCTGAAAATGCAAATTCACATTTCAATAGCTACCAGTTGACTACAGACGCACCACCTGCAGCCCTATTCTATAAGTCTGAAGATTATGACATTCCGAGGTAAGATTCAATAATTCATTTATTTTAACTTAACGATCCGCCCCGGCTTCGCACGGGTTCAATATTCACGTATTATACATATAAACCTTCCTTAACTCGTCGAGTACCGGTTTTGTAGACACAATTATAGAACAATAGGTTGCGGTCACCGGTGACCGCTTCGTGTTTGACAGTTTAAAAAGAATCTCAATAGTAGCAAGGGCTCTGGAATTGTGTCCGGTATATGGCAATAGGCTCACCCTCTATTACATGGGACTCATAACATAAATAGTGAAAAGTGTTACATAGTACAGTAGCATTAAGTGCCGTAATGTGCTCCTCTGTAAAGGCGTGATGTTATGTTATGTTGTGTTCTGATTTCTGGAGAAGTAGGGCAAATAACAAATGTGGTCCACTCTGCTATAACCTGTTACATGGCAAATTAACTCGTCGAATACCGGTTTTGTAGACACAATTATAGAACAATAAGTTGCGGTCACCGGTGACCGCTTGGTGTTTGACAGTTTAAGAATCACTCTATCTATTAAAAAAAATCGCATCAGAATCCGTTTCGTAGTTTTAAAGATCTAAGCATACATAGGGACAGACAGACGGTAGATAGCGACTTTGTTTTGTACTATGTAGTGACAGTTTCGCCTGCGTTTCCGTTGAATAAAACGTAGCCTATGTGTTATACCAGACTTTAATCTATCCCTTTTCTAAGTTTCATCCCTATCGCTTCAGTAGTGCCGCGGAGAACCTAACGAGTTAACGGAGTTCCGGCTCGAAGTGCAGTACGAGTAGGAACGGGGTGGTCTTTAGTCAGTAAGAGTCTGACACTCCCTGCCGCCTGGGTCAGACGAGAAGTCATTCGATGATTTTCCCCCTTTAAAAAATCCTTTCAGCAGCTTTGTTGTGAAGGAGTAACAAAAACAAACAAACAGACATATAAGCTTTCACATTTATATTATAAGTAGGTTAAAAAATCTTATAAAAAGTCATCTGTGTCTTATTATCTGTCTTATTATGTTTTGACCCTCTGTAGAGATGAATGTTTAATTATCTACAACGACATAATAGTATTATGATTAGTAGGGAGATTGTATCCATGAAGAGGATTCAGGTCACTTTTTCAGCGCCACCGCGGCGGGACATTATGTGTCGGTGTACTTGTGACATGGACCTATCAAAGTCAAAGTCAAAATCGATTATTTCAATTAGACCAAGAAGGCACTTTAGAACGTCAAAACAAAATATTTAAATATTAAAGAAAAAAATTCAGTCTGTCTGTTAGTCCTGTTAGTCCTCTAGTGATAGAAGCTATTTATATAACTGCAAATTGATATAGAAATGAAGATTCCAATATTGATGTTCAATTGTTATGTTGTATTTTTAGGAAGGAAGACAAGATCGAGTACTATGTCGGTGGACTACCCATCTTCTACATACCCAACCATGCACCTCGACCTAAGATGGAAGTATGTACAATAAATAATTTTATTTTATCACTAGCTGTTTTACCTGCTGTTTCGCCCGCGTATTCCTGTTTTTTGACATTTATAATACCTATTAGTGTGATTTTTAGAACACAAAAGAAGTTAGTAGCCTGTTTGCGGTGACAGTTTTTTTAAAGTTTATTTTATTATTTGTTTTTAAAATTTTTACAAACATTATACCTATTTTAATTTTATAATTAGAACGGCATCGGCCGGATAAATTTCATGACTTTTACATCCATAAAAAAACATAAAAATATTATTTTTCTATGATCTTATTCATATACCTACATAAGATGTTATGAAGTTAATCAGCATAGCCAGTATACACACAAACATAATGACATAATAACAATGTACATAATGAATATTTAAAGCGCAATTAATCATTGTCGGGAACAGTATTAATACGGTATTGCGGCCTGTAATAATTAAGCCCAGACTTAATTAAGAATTTTTAGCACCTAAATCAAATAAGTCCTAATTATTTTATATATTCGTAAATTTATGCACATAATGTAACATTATTCACCGTGAAATCTATTTTGTTTTCGTCTTGCAGTAAAAAAACTTGTGGTAAAAAAACAAGTACTTTCTATGTATAAAGTAAAAACAAAAAAATAAAGATGTCATTTTATTTTAGTTTAAAATAATGTTCATGGATATACGTACATGAAACACTAGATGCAAAATTGTAGGCACTATTCGCATCGCACGTGCCACCCGCTGAGAAATATCTCTTCGAGAATTAAATGGCGTGATGTTTTGATAATGTATTATGGGTCCGTATGCGCTTTCGAAGTTTGGTTTTTGCAATGTTTCACCAGATATATTTTTTAAACATTTTATTTCTTTGTAAAGCTATTGCTGTAGTTACCAGACCAAGATAGAACCATTTTACTTTGGGACGAAAGAGAAATAGATTTCACGGTGTCTTATGTTTGGAGGGTTCCGTGTTTAAAGGGTAAAAATAAGACTGTACTATAAAGTAGTAAGATTCCGTTGATTGTCTATCAGCAAGATCATCTTGAACGATGATGGAAGGACTATTGGAAAAATAGAAGTTTTTTATTGCACATTTAAAATGGATTTAAAAAAGCAGGCGGTTCTCAATTTCTTTGTTAGTTTTTCATTTCGCATTGAATTACTAATAGGGCCAGTTCTCATTGTATTGTTTTTCTAAACTATAAAATAAGAATTAATGACGAAACACCCAATACTACTTAACGTGACCTATAACCGTGTTTGTAAATATTATCGAATTGAGTTTAGTAATAAGGTCATTTCTCATCCTATTGTCTATTAGATACATGTTTTTGTTATAGTCTTAAATACAATCAAGAAATAAGTCGCATATTTAAGCTGGATAGTCACAAATGAGTATGACTAAACCTGATCATCATACATTTCAATCATGACGGGGAAAACCTGTTTCTGTGACGATAAAGATCCTCACAGAATGCTAATTTAAAAGTAGTAACGTTGTAGACTTAATATAAACATTATATTTTATATGGCTTTGCACTTGTTTTTAGAAAACGGTTTTTGACTACTTTTGGTCTACCTCTAGAGTTCAGTTTCCAAATTTTTTAAAAATTTTTCGGTTTTGGCAAGTTCTCTATTGTAGCAAGAAAGAAGAAAAGAAAGAAAGAAAAGCCATTTATTTCTGCGCAAAACACACATAACATAATTATTTAAAAATAAAAAAGAAAACAAAAAAGCTAAAAAATTAAAATGAAGTGAGATCTTGTCCATGGTCCACAGACTTATTATTTTACTGAAATGATAGAATATATTTTAATATCTAATATTATCTGTGGACCATAGACAAGGAAACACTGCCCATGCCATTGCCCTAATATTGTGCGTCATGTATGCGTGCGCAAGGAGTTGGAAATGAAGCCCAGAATGTGAATATACTATCATCTCTACAGCATGGATCTCTTAACAGTACTGACTATGCTTTATTAGCGTTTAGAGTTCTTTAGAGTATAAAATACTAGCTATTTCCGCACGGTTCCACATGCTCTGCTCAGCCTATGCCTATTGGTCGCAGCGCGTTCAAACAAACGAACTCTTCCGCTTTATATAATAGTATAAGAGTATAAGATTCCATCAATGTTCTTAAACATATTACCTCTATTTATTAAACTGTCAAACACCAAGCGGTCACCAGTGACCGCAACCTATTGTTCTATAATTGTGTCTATAAAACCGGTACTCGACGAGTTAAACATGTTCTTTATATTGTACGTACATACGTACAAGGAAGTGTGTAAGTATATACAGGCGCTTTCCTAATCAATATATTGTTCGTTTACAGCTAATATGTGGAAACGTTTTAATGAACAAGGACAAGAAAAGCAATCGAAGTGTAACAGCTACTTTGGAGGGTCAGTGGCCGTGGCAAGTAGCATTGTACCAACAACAAGTAAGTAGCTTCGATTGTCGATACAGTTGCAAGTCCAAGCTGTCAACTAAAAATCGCGGGTTACTCACGTGAAAATACTGAGAAAAGAAACTCATGAGCAGTGTGCGCGGTCGCAGCGATGTCGTGCAGCCTATTGGCTAGCGTCGGCGCTTACGTTGATATTGTTACTGTGCATTGCGAGCCCATCGCGCCCTCTGTCAGAGCTTTTCACGTAAGCCGTGATTTTTAGTTAATTTAGTATGTCTCACGATAGCAGTTATTATAAAAACCAATAAAATCACGATATTTTTTGGCTTTTTGAATTACTTAACCTTTTTAACCTTAACAGAGATATTATTTTGTTTAGTGTGTCCAATCTGATAATAACGAGCATGTGGGTGGGGCCTATCATATTTTTGTTCACCAGACTGCACTAGTGTGTGCTTTCATTCTTCGTCCAAAAGAGAATTAGCCAGTGTTACACCATTGGACGTTCATTATTAGACAAAATAACTTCTTCCTATATTTGCGGAATCATAGAATGACCCGAAGAAGGTTTTAAAAACGTCCAAAGCTGTTACTTGTAATGGCACACCTCGTTACGTTTTTGTAAAAAAAATATTAGTTAATCTTCGTATCGACCCCGAAACAGCAGTAGATACTCCTAAAATAAACCTTTCTACTATCATCTTATCTTCTATCTATTATCATTTCCAGACTTCAGTGGACTTCAGGTATATATGTGGAGGTACCCTGGTGTCGAAACACCACGTCATCACAGCTGCCCACTGCGTCACTAAGAAGTTTTCTACCAGGGTGGTCAACCAAAACACCCTGACGGTCTACCTGGGGAAGCATAACTTGAGGAACTCCGTTGAAGGAGTGCAAGTGAAGTTTGTAAGTATCAGTGAATGTAAGATCCTGTTCATGCAAGTGGTGGCCCCTTCTCAAAAACCTACCCAGACTTTTCCGTATGGCTACAATATGGGGTTCTTCAAGAAGGGAGTAAATAGGTTTTTTAATGGTCGGCAAGGCGCATGTAATGCTCCAAGTGTTACAAGCGTCCATAGGCCACAGTATCCGCTTACCATCAGATGAGCCACAAGCTCTTTTGCCACCGTCGTGGTTTAAAAAAACTAAGTTTTATAGAACATTTTTATGATATGCTATATATCATAAAAATGATCATTGAGATCATTTGCTTATTGACAGTTTGATTTCCCATAGTCATTCGACCAGCTTTGTCTAAAATGGATTAGCATCCTTTGTTCGCACCAGTCGAGAGTCGAGACCGGTTGGAACCAGTTTAATTGATTGAGAAAACTTTGGTCGTATGTGTGCAGAGCTAATTTGGAACTGCCCTTTACACTATTGTGAATTAGACAGGGGTGACTTCTATGCATACTTTTGACGTGTATGAGTAGTGTTACGAACGTTAGTTGATGTAGATTTGGTTCAATCTAAGCCCCCTTACGCACTAGAGGTTGACCGCCTAGGCCGTTTGTATCGATAGACGCGGTTGCCATAGCGGTTGCATATGAAATTATTTCCGTGCGGCTAGCTGCTCCCTGAAAGAAAGAAAGAAAGAAAGAAAAAACATTTATTTGGCAATTACACGCACAGAAAACAAAGAATTTAACAAAATAAAAATACATAATATAAGTAAACAAAATACTAATAATAAACTTACAAGAATACAGATCAGAACAGAAAACATCACAATATAACAAAATAATAATACGATAATAATAGAATTTTTCATAGACAGTTGACCGCAACTGCAGGGGCAGTGCACTCAACCGCAGGAAGCGGTGGGCCGCGCGGTTGACCACTAGTGCGTAAGGGGGCTTACTAGTACCATGAAGGTGACGCGGCATCGTTTTTAAAAATAAAGGGATTTATGCAATGGTTTGATGATATGAATTAATATGGTGACGGTACGGCAGAGATTTAATTCTATCGCTACTTTTTCCATACATTTATTTTTTAAACCTTCCCTGGACTTCCACAAACATTTTAAGACTGAAATTAGCCAAATCGATTCAGCCGTTCTCGAGTTTTAGGGAGACTAACGAACGGAAATTCATTTTTCTTGATATAGATAAAAGATTTTAAGCAAACTTTTGTTTTTTTTTTTCAGGTAAGCAGAATATTCGTACACCCAGAATACAACTCGACAGTCTTCAGTTCCGACTTGGCAATCCTGGAGCTTCGAGATGAAGTGACGTACTCCGAGCGAGTCCAGCCTGCATGTATCTGGTCTGAAACTGAGAAGGATCTAAAATATGTCGTGGGAGAAAGGGGATCCGTAAGTATTTAAGTTGACAATTTTAGGACTCCATGCTACTATCAGAATTTTCGAGAAGTACCTACTTTGTCCGACCCGGGAATTGAATACTTTTCTGTTTGCAACCACTCGACTAGCCAAACCAGACAAACTTTTAATAGGACTTTGGTTATTGTGGTTATTATGGCAATTATTTCGTTAGGGAATCGATGTTGGATCTATCTATACATATTGCGCGGCAGTCTGTAAGCGAGACCACCATTATAGTCTTAAACTCTATTAATTAATTATTAAATTTTTCAATAAATGGCCTATTCAACACAAAAATATCAATTCGAAACAGTAGTGCCAAAGATCAGAGGCCTTAGTACACGTTAGTTTTATGTTAAAAGTAATCGAAACGAGTACGCGTTCGGCGCTGTGATTGGCCGGTGTCAATGAACCAACCAATCGAAGCGCCGAACGCGTTCTCGTTTCGATTACTTTTAACGTAAAACTAACTCGTACTAAGCCCTCTGTGCGTTCAAACGAACAAACTCTTCAGCTTTGAATAATAGTATTAGCGACTTTGGTGCGGTTTAATCCGTTTTGCTCGGCTCCTATTAGTTATAGCGTAATGTTTTATGGCCTGTAGTCTTTCTCAATAAATAGACTTTTCAATACAAAAATAATTATTCAATTCGAACCAGCATTTCTGAAGATTAGTGCGTTCAAACAAAGAAACAAGCAAACACACAAACTGTTTTTCTTTCCCCACATTGTCCCCAATCCCTGAATCCCCAACGATCCTCAAACTCCTAATCCCCAAAAGGCCGGTAACGCACTTGTAACGCCTCTGGTGTTCCAGGTGTCCATGGGCGACGCCGATTGCTTACCATCAGGTGATCCGTCTGCTCGTTTACCGGCTTATGCCATAAAAAAAAACATATTTATTTATTGATATTTTACATTGTGGCCTTTAATCTAATCACGCCTAAAACGTTTGTCTTCAGCTATATATAAAAAATAAATAAAAATAAAAAAGAATATAAGATGATTAAGATTAAAATGAAGATGAAGACAACCCATGATTGTTTCCAGGTGGTAGGTTGGGGCTACGAGAGTACAGGGAAGGCGAGGGAGGAGCTGACACTACTGGAGATGCCTGTGGTAGACCAGCAGACCTGTGTCAATTCCTACGAACAATTCTTTGGATTATTCACCTCTGATAAGACGTACTGCGCTGGATATAGAGACGGTGAGCCTTTAATGAAAATGGATTTGTTTTATATTAGGGTTTTTTCAATAATAGCAATTTTCGGCAATCCGTTTATTGGTAGATTTGTCTGCTGGAAATAAAACTTTATATGGTTATTCTTTGGAAAAATTGCTTAAGTACGGTAGCCAAATCTTCGGACTGATTATAAGTTATTAAAACTGGTTCTTAGACGACTCATAAAGTCACGTAAGTAAAGTTAAAGGTAAGTCGACGGTTGCGAGATGAAAGAAATATTCATGGAGGTCATGAAATCTCGCAAGCGCAAAAATTTGGAGTCGCGAAGGACCTCACGGGTCACCGGGGCTCCGGCTCGAAGCGCAGGAGAAGGAACGGGGTGGTGTTTAGTCAGTAAGAGTCTGGCACTCCCTCCCGCCTCACCCAGGTGGGAGCAGTCATTCGATGATTTTCCACCCTTAAAAAAAGCGCAAAAAATTACGCCAATCATGGTAGCCGTAACAACTGACCTGATACAGAAACACATTTCATTATACGTCATACAAGCGTATCTGCTGACAAACATCCAAACCATCTATACCAGCCTATGAGCCTTTGACTCCATTTATAGAGGTCTAACTAGATATTCTATGCAGTGGCTGTGTGCACAGACATGGGATAAATCATTTACCTTGTACACTCATGAAGCTATACAAATCCAGTTTAAACTGACCGTTGAATACGCGAAATTATCATACAAAGCGGGACCATGATAAACTGGTTTTGTATAGCTTGTGTAGTATTGTGTACACTGTGGTTTCGTGTCCGTCTTTATGTCTGACTGTATTCTATTGAGCTCTGTTGATCCAATTTGAATTCACAATATAGACGGTGTTTGTATCAAAAGTGAATATTGTTTGTAGTAAGTATAGAAGTTGTACAAAATTCGGTATATATTTTTTTTTTATAAATAACGTTGCCCCTCACTAGGATTTTCTCTTGTTTCTCTAGAAAATGTTTGTAAAAACATACAAGTTGACATACACAATGACAGACCCGAAACAACAATTTGTGGAACACACAAAGTTGTTCCGTGCGGAAATCGAACCCGCGACGCGTTGTAGGGAAACCGGTTGCCCAGCTACCGCACCAACATTTATTTCTATTTCGTTCACATATACTTAATCTAAGCTTATGATTTAACTATTCTAGGTAGGTTACAATACAATGCCTAAGTGATTAATTTGATATTATTTACCTCTATAATGACTGGTCATTATACATAATAACCTGTGATAATAACCATATTGCTTAGTCAATGTGATAAATTAAACGTCAATTCCATATAATTTGGATTTCTATTTTACATGTAGACGAGTACTAAATGGCATTTGGCTACATAACAGCTGCTGGGCCTTTAGTCAAACGCCACTTTAGCGCTTGTCTACAGAGAGAGTAGAAAACTAAATGTATGGGTATGATACTGACAAGTGTCAAAATTTACGCCAATGGGGTAGACGACTAATTTTTATTTTAATGTCCGTCTGGTAGATTATTTAAAAACATTAGACACGTATTTTTTATTTTCTTACGGAAACGAATAGTTTCGAAGATATATTGATTTGAAATGTCGCGTGACGTCACTTCTCAGTACATTTTATACTAAGAAATGACGTTTTAGCCCCCACTCCTAAACTTTGATTCGTTTTATCTAAGTATACAACAAAATAAAAAAATACGTGTCTAATATTTTTTTATTACCTAAGTTACGGACTAATTATATTTTTAATTTTCATACCCTGTCATCATCCCCATTCCTTATAATTTGGTTTTCTATTCTACATGTAGACAAGCGCTAAATGCCATTTGGCTACAGCTGCAAAATTTACTAGATTTGTAGACCAACTGATAATATGTAGACTTGTAGATCTTTGCCTTAAATGTATGGATTTGTTCTATTTGAAATGGGAATTTTTGAGAAACTAACGAAAATTATTTTGAAAATTTCAGTCGGTTCAGCATGCAATGGCGACAGTGGAGGCGGTATGTTCTTCGAGAAGGATGGCTCCTGGTACCTCAGAGGAGTGGTGTCCCTCTCTGTAGCTAAGAAAGGAGTCTACAGATGTGACCCCACTCATTACGTCATATTCACTGACGTCGCTAAGTTCTTACCCTGGGTAGAAGAGCATATTGAAGACAGTATTTAAGTGTCACTGTGATTATTGTAATGACGCGTAAAACATGTTATTTTGAGGTATATTTTGTACATAATACAAAGCATAGGTAATTATTGTTGGTGATTGACTTTAACAAAATATTGTAGTGCAGCTAGTATAGGCTTTTCTATAACTGGCAGATTGAAATTTCGAAATGAGCTCTTTCGCATTCTTCGTTCGCTCATCATTGGCCGAGATTATTCTTTCAACAAAATGGCCGACCGCGAACGGGTTCACATAAATCTTCCGAATTGAAAGTGACAGAATAGCGTTGCACCAGTTTATTTTCTTTAAAAACGACGTGAACCTTTGTAATAAAATAACATACCACTATTGTAAATACACATCTATATGAATGTTAATGTTTATGTCATAAATAACTGAATGAATAAATAAGAGAAGATTTATTAACTTTTTTTAATTTGAGTTCCTTGTCAAATAATTACGTGGACCGGGTAAGTCAAAAAAACATAATAATTAATTAATCAAACCCAAACACAATGTAGCTACTGTTAACCGTTGAGGAGTTCCCTCGACTGCTTCTCGGCTCCATCATCAGATCTATTTGGTGTGTTTCACAAAAGTTATAATATAAATAGAGATTAACCCGTTGATATCCATCCCCTAAATTTGGTCATACAAAAGTATTCTCTAAAAATTAGAAATAAGGTCTATAATGTAATGTAATATTAGTGGAAAGCGGTCACCGGTGACCGCTTGGTGATTTATGGGTTCCTACCTCAGTTCTTGGGATTCCCGTGCATACATCGCGTTCCGCGCGCCATGCAAAGAGCCATCAGACCACCACAGATGGGGCCCAGTACTTTTTCAACCACGAGGGTGGCAAAAGAAGCACACGGCCCACCTGATGATATGCGGTAACCGTGGCCTATGTAAGTACGCTTGCAGCACTTGGGGCATTACATGCGCCTTGCCGACTCTTGCCCCAGTAGAGCTGATGCCGATACGATGCTGCAGAAAACTAAACGGCGCACCGGGGCTCCTGCTCGAAGAGCAGTACTCAAGCTTTTTGTACTTCGTGGTTTTGAATCAGAGGCCTTAGTATGAGTTTGTGTAACGTTTAAAGTATTCGAAAGGAGTACGCGTTCGGTGCTGTGATTGGTTGGTTCATTGGTGCTGACCAATCAGAGCGCCGAACGCGTACTCGTTTCGAATACTTTAAACGTAAATGAAACTTGTACTAAGGCCTCAGTTAGAGTCTGACACTTCTTCTCGCCTCACCCAAGGCTGGAGGAGACATTGGATGATGGATTAATCGCCTTAAAAACAAATGGTTCTTGAGATTAGTTTCTTTATTTTTTCCCCTTAAAAAGAATTGGGAGTCTGTATGAATGGTATAGAGGTTTTCTTCTGGACTTTTAGCTCATTAGTCGTGGGGTAACCAACTGTTGATTACCTGGCAATATATTGCCGGTTTAATTTCTTAAAACAACAGAGAAATGGCATTAATTATCATACACTAGGATTTTGTCGTACACAAAAAAAGAGTAAGTAATTTGAAATAATAGTAAGTAAAGTAGGTACCTATAAACAAAAATTTCTTTATAAGTTGTCGATATAAAAAATGAACAATCCTCCCAATCCCTAAATCCCCATCTATCCTCAAATATCTAATCCCCAAAAGGCCGGTAACGCACTTATAACGCCTCTGGTGTTGCGGGTGTCCATGGGCGGCGCCGATTGCTTACCATCAGGTGACCCGTCTGCTCGTTTACCGGCTTATGTTATAAAAAAGTCAAGCGGGTTATATGGTTACCCCATTACAGTTCTGTAAGAAGTTACCCAACATTTTATAAGTTAAAACATTCATGTAGTTTGGTAAGTGTGAAACGAAACTTGGAGTTAATCTTGAGCACTAAATTGAACGGGAATTCGACGCGAGATAGAGTTTACATATTTTATTAAGTTATTATCTTTCATCTTGGGAATTTCAAATTAATGCGGTATTCTTGTTATTGTTGGGGTCTGGCTTTTAAGGGGATGATTGTGGTTAGCTATGTTTTTACCAATCTGTTGTACCACAGAAAATATGTCTGTTGCGGAGTATCGAGGCTTAAATTTGAACTTAAATCTTTGCTTTGACAGTCAAATAAAAACGTGAAGTAATTTTTGTTGATTTTGATTGAAAATCTTTCAAATATCGTGATCTTCTTCGAAGCAATACATTTTACGATTTCTTTATTCCCTATATTAGTATATTATAATTATATTACATAACGACATGTGGCAGAGGTGCACATTACGACACTTAATGCCACTGTACCTCTACAATGTAACACCCACATTTCACTATTTATGTTATGAGTCCCATGTGATAGAGGGTGAGCCTATTGCTAAATGTCGAGACACAATGCTACTACTGAGATTAAAAAAAATACCCAGTAAAACTTTACCCGACTCGGATATCGAACCCGAGTCCCCTTGTCCAGCAGTAACACTTGCGACCACTCGGCCAACGACGCAGTCTATATATATATATACTGATAGTGTAATTATCTATCTTAGAGCCGATTTTTCCAACACCAAATAAAAACTGAGGCTAAATTTGACAATTTTTCCATCCTAAAATCTGGCAAATGTCAATTTTATATTACAGTTATGAATAGGGATGATGACAGGTTATGAAAATTAAAAATCTAATTTAATTAGTCCGTCAGTTAGGTAATGAAAAAATATTAGACACGTATTTTTTTATTTTGTCATATAAGAAAATAATACTTAGATAAAATGAATCATAGCTTAGGAGTGGGAGGTAGCTATGTCATTTTAGAATATAAATCGTATTCAAAAGTGACGTCATGCGATATTTCAAATCAATATATCATCGAAACTATTCGTTTCCGTAAGAAAATAAAAAATACGTGTCTAATGTTTTTAAATAATCTACCAAATGGACATTAAAATAAAAATTAGTCATCTAACATATTAACTGATGATTGAAAAATCGACCCTTATCCTTTTAGTTAATCTTAACAGCTTATGAACTACTTCAATCTCTGTAAGTCTCATCTATTCTACCTCTATATTATACGTGCATTTCATCTCAGGTGTGAGCAGGTAACTAGCAGGTATAATACGGAGATTAAACGTGTCTCAAGTTAGACTGTTAGACTGTTAGCTTCAACCCAGAACTGCGAGTGAAGCTCTAAGCTATTTACTTCGAACTATTGTTCAATTAATTGTCTTACTAAGAATGAGTGAGTGAGCAGAGGACGTGCGAAGTTTTTGATGCAAATAAAACAAACTTGTAGAAACAATTTTGTTATGTTTTTATAATAACTATGGTGGGACCATAGATACTAAATTAATTATAAATCGCTGGTTACTCTCGTGAATATATTGAGAAAACCTCTACACTGTCGACACCGCGACCGCGCACGCTGTTCATGAGGAAGAGCCCCTCAGTGGCGCGAAATTAATAGAGCTTTTCCCAGTATATTCACGTGAGTAACCGGCGATTTTTAGGTAATGTAGAAAACCTTAAAAAAATATTATAGTGACATCTACCTGCTTGATTGTCCCAAAGGAAAATGTTTCTGTCAGTATACAATATTTACTTAAAAATCCATAGATAGGGACCGAATTTTCTTAAATATAGCTGACGTCGAAATTTTAGCAAACAATAAAAAACGTGTTAGTTATTTGTATTATATATAAGAATGATTAATATACAGTTCTTAAAAATATACATGTAATTATATATTTAAACACTTTATCCGTTAAAGTAATATAATAGCATATTATTCATTTAGGTACTATCATTTATAACATTGCTAACTGTCAAATATTGTATCTGCATTTCCAAACGCCCAAACTAGCAAATAACCGATCAGAAGTTGCATCTGGTCTGTACCGACTTACAAAATTGTCAGACAAACTGTAACCGTATAATACACTGAGTAAGGGTTATATTTCATTGGGACACCATGGCGCAACCTGTCACCGCTACCAACAATATGTATAGAGCTCTATATAATTACTAACTTGGTGTCCGCTGGGTGCGTAACCATTCTGGCGGCGTGACCAGCTCGGACGGCAGGATTAGAGGTCTATTTTGTTAATGTAGCAGTATACTGTAGGGACTCTAGTGTCCTTATGGTGTCTATTACGGAAGCTTACGGACACCACCAATCCGCGACTGGTTGCGTAGCCATGGTATCTCGGTGAAATATAGCCTTTACTATTAAACTAAGTCTTTATAAGAGTGATTAGTATCAGTAATTAACAGTGAGTACAGTATCTAGTAGAGAAGACAATTGTCACTAACTTGATTCAATTCCATTGCCTCGTTCGTCTTAAGATTATGTCTACAGCTGTTACTAGTGCTACTGTTGACCGGGAAGTCCTATTTATTTTGCTTTTCTTCTTCTTAGCTTTTTCTTAAGTAAAAACAAGTTTGAAAGATAAAATGAAAATTCTTTCATAAATGACGTTTATAATAAACCGACTTTAACCCTGTTTTTTGAAGTCAGTGGATATAATAACATACTAAAACTTTCTCCCAAGTGTAACAAACACTTTTCTGAAAACCGGCATCAAATTCGGTTCAGCCGATCGAGAAATAATGGCGCACAAACACATACATACAGGTTAAACTGAGAACCATTTTTTTCTTTTTTAAGCTCGTTATAAAGTAGGTATGTTTCGAGAAGGTGGTTCATAGAATGATCGCAAGTACAAGAGGTCTTGGTAACAACCAAACAAACGACCCCAATTTCACATTTGTATAAGTCTAACTAATTTATTTCACTCTAAATAATTTATTTCACTAAGATCTCTTTTGAACGTCAAAACTCAAAATTAAATACCTATTAAAAATATAAGTACTCTTCTAGTGAAGAACTTTCTTTACGCGTTCGAAAGTGTAAATTCCTATGGAGAAAAACGAACAAGAAACTCCATCTGGATAGGAAGGTAGTAACAATACTTCGTTACAATACGTAGGTACTACCTATATAGCATTTTTTTTAAGGGGGGAAAATCATCGAATGACTGCTCCCGCCTGGGTGAGGCAGAGGGAGTGTCAGACTCTTACTGACTAAAAACCACCCCGTTCCTTCTCCTGCACCTCGAGTCGGAGCCCCGGTTACCCGTTAGGTTCTCCGCGACACCTACATATATAGCATAAGGACCTTAAAGAGTAAAGCTAAGGATACACAAGTACAAATGTTTCACGACATGTATCGGTGACATGTCGACAACAACGCGCGTTTTATATCCACAGAGACGTTGATGTTACCAAACATGTCGAGCAAAGTTCGGCAACGTCGCGCTACTTCACCCGACGTTGATGTCACGTGTCGCAGGACATTTGCCCCTTATGTATCCTTGGCTTTACATGCAACACTATTTATATACTTTTCTATACTTAACTAGTGGCTCCCGACAGACCTTGTCCTGCATATCCACTTGAATGTATAAACAAAAATTCATTCAAATTAGTTCAGCCGTTTAGGATGTAATAACCTAGACACCTTTGTGAATCTAAACCATTCAGGGCGCCACTCAAATGCGTACAGAAAAATTCATTTAAATCAGTCAAGCTATTTAGGAGTTCAATGACATACACACGTACAGCAGAATTATATATATACTAGCGGATCCAACAGACGTTGTCCTGCATAGCCACTTGAATGTAGAGGTATAAGCAAAAATTCATTCAAATTAGTTCAGCTGTTTAGGATAAATAACCTAAAAATCGACTGCAGTGCCATCTGCCGGGCTGATTTGTAAATCTAAACCATTTCCAGATCCTCTTGGACATACACAAAACATTTCATCAAAATCAGTCCAGTCGTTTGAGAGAAGTTCAGTGACATACACACTCACAGAAGAATTATATATAAAAGACTAGCGGACCCAACAGACGTTGTCCTGCACATCCACTTGAATGTGTGTATAAACATTCAAGTTAGTTCAGCTGTTTAGTAAGATGACAACAATTTATATATAAAGATCTATGAAGGAAGGTCGACGTTTGACGACTGGTGGATCTCGCCTGATGGTAAGCGATGATGTGGCCGACGATGGAGCACGCCTACCTATGAGCAACCTGTTCACTCGGGACTTGAAGACACCCAAGTCATATTTGACGGGAAACACAGACTTTATTAACTGACCACAAGTGGGAAACACAGACTTTATTAACTGACCACAAGTTTCCTCATTAAATAAATGAGTATAGAATGAGTAAAGAAAAGAACTGCTCACACGGAACATATAACACAATATTTAAGTGCGGGGTAAGTTGGAAAGTAACTGTTCCATTGACTTACATTATACAAACATGTTCAGAATGTTCACTCCGTGAAAAGGTAAAATACCAAAGGGTTTTAATTCCTGAAGGATGCACATTTGTCATGCAACACCGACCTTTCACAACGATCCTGGCTTACAGGAGTTGCAGCGGTTTTGGGAGGTTGCGGAGGGCTTGTCCCATAGAAAAAAAATTACTACTATAACTTACCGTGTTCCTACTCTTGCACTTCGAGCCGGAGCTCCGACAACCTGTTACATAGGGGGGGGGATGGAATAATTCCAGGTTCCATGACATTACTGATAATTCGCCAAAAGCCGTAAAATTTCAAAAGTACCTACTCAGCTTTCAAACAGAGATGATTTGTTCGGCTCCTATATTTGCGCCTGAGAATGCAAATATAGCAATACATATTGCATTGTTATTTGCGTTTGATAAAAATCTGACAATTTGGAATTAGAATACATAGTATGTGTAGCGCAAGCTGTAGCTCTTGACTTCGTCTGCGTAGGATATAACTTCTTTGTAGTTTCAATTTTCCAAAATAAGAATAGCCTATGTTACTCGTTAGTATACTAGCTACCTGGTAATAAAAGTCTTTCAAAATCGGTCCAGCCATTCCAAAGATTAGCCAGTACAAACAGATAGACAGACAAAAAATATAGTTTTGCAAAATTCGGAGTCGCGAAGAACCTAACGGGTAACCGGGGCTCCGACTCGACGTGCAGGAGAAGGAACGGGGTGGTTTTTAGTCAGTAAGAGTCTGACACTCCCTCCCGCCTCACCCAGGCGGGAGCAATCATTCGATGATTTTACCGCCTTAAAAAAAAAAAAAAGTTTTGCAAAATGATGGTTAACTAAGTAGCCAGTTATTGTACCTCTAGTTAGGATACGTTCAGAAGTATCACTACATAGGATAAAACAAAGTCGCTATCCGCCGTCTGTCTGTCCCTATGTGTGCTTAAATCTTTAAAACTACGCAACGGATTTTGATGCGATAGTGTTTTTTTTAATAGATAGAGTGCTTCTTAAACTGTCAAACACCAAGCGGTCACCGGTGACCGCAACCTATTGTTCTATAATTGTGTCTACAAAACCGGTACTCGACGAGTTAAGGATGGTTTATATGTATAATAAATGCATATTGCACCTGTGCCAAGCCGGGGCGGGTCGCTAGTATCATATTGGAACAGCAGAAAAGATAGTTTCCAAATAAAGCTAGTTACGATTCATCCTTCTGTACTTATAACTTATAGTGTGACGTCACGTTGTGGGAGACTCATTAAGTATTTAATTTAATAGAGTTGACTGCACCCTGGATTACATACGCCGGTGCACCGTGCACACCACCGTGCGTTGTGTTTTGAAACAAAATGGAGGACGCTCGATATTTCTAATGAACACGGAATGAGTTGTACTTTGTTACGTTGCGTAGATGACGCTCATATCGATGTTAGGATGTCAGGGGATGTATTTTTGGTGTAATTTTTTATAATTTTACTAATAATTACATGCAAATGAAGTAACATTTAGTTCTAGATATATTTTTAGTAGTACATTATTTTTGAATAGATTTAGCGACCCGTTGCTAGTATAAATAGTATATTATACTAGAATTTAAAGTTGTAGTTAAAGTTGTTTAGTAGTTAATTGTTCGGGTGAGTTAGTTCTTACGAATGCCAATAGATGGCACCACAAGTTCCATGCGCCTGAGTCCTCACTATTCATATTAAAATTTGCAGTTCAGAGTAAAGAAACTAAAGTAAACTATTTTTTAACGGTATGATTTAATACAATTTTTTTAAGCAAATACTTTGTCCCACACCAGGATTTTGTCCTGTGTTGTGGATACGTTTAAGCTCACATACACATGACACTCAGACTCGGAACAACAATCTATGGATCACACAAAGAGTTGTTCGACACGGTGTACGGTAGCCAGTTGCCTAGCTACCGTGCCAACCATGCAGTCAGTATTACTTAAAATCTTTAGTGTTTAGACCAGTTTAGACCGAGTTCAATAGTTAGGTACCTAACTGTTGAACTTTATAACGTTAAGGTCATGGATGTGACCATCGAGTTGAGTAAAAAAGTAAAAAGGCACCTGTTGTTCAAAATAATTCATTGTCCTCATTATATAGCTAATATTTGAGGTTATAAGGGATTTATAAGGTAACAACGTCACATAATCTCTGGAACGGTAGGCACAGGTGCATATTTCCAATGTTCTAGCAAGTTATAGGTCTTGGGGTCTCAGCATGGAGTCTGAAATTGTTCTCGATAACATAACTGGCGAAAAGAGATCTGTGCAAAAAGTACGTAATAGCTGAATTCATAGACAAAGCCCCAAAAAAAAAATTTCAACTAGAAATCTATGCCCAACATGCAGCAAGCACAAAAATCTTTCAAAATAAAAAAAAAACGTCAAAAATGCCAATAATAATATGATAATACGCAAATTTTAATGTGGCTTTAAAATATAGTAAACAACAGCATTATCTATATACCAGTTTAAATAAATAGAAGACAAAATGGAAACACACGAATTTGACTTTAGCAAAATTTTGGACCAAACGCAGTATACCTATTTGTCAGAGAGTTTGACAACTAAAGATGAGTTTGAAAGGCCTTTAGGAAGGTCAATGGTGGAGGAGAAGCAGCGATGGATTCCTCCATTCAAGGATTCCCTAGTGGACCGTCTCCGACCCATGGTGGTGATGGTTGGTGCTCTCGAAGTGGTGATTGGACTCACCCTGGCAATGCTTATCATATTATACGGTCATGATTACAATGAGATGTACGCTACTGTTGACACTGGTCGTATGTATTTGGACTTCTAGATTCTAATTTCGTATGTACTAATTGTTTTAATAAACAGTTCATGATAATCTACTATGGAGTGTGAGCCTGATTTACAAATGTTTAAACTTCGAGTAGGTATTATAAAATATATTATCCTTTGTTGAAGCCCTGTTTGGATGACTGTAAATGTATATAAGCTAGTTCTACTACTTTTTCGGGGTACGGGTTCGGTATACCAGAGTGCTAAACTCTTGCTATAGGAATTTATATTGACTTTAATTTCTATGTCCTTTAGATGGGGCAAAGGGCGTCCATAGAGGTCCTTCCCTTATCTTGATCAGTCTTGAGCTTCTCGTTTTACCTCGTTCCTCGTCATTCCGATGCTCGCTGAATTTATAATGTAATGTGAAACCTAATTGTTAATAAATCACAATTATATTTTCCAGTTATAAGTTTGATGTCATTTGGTGGACTGATAGTTCTAATTATCAGCGGCATAATGCTAATAACTTCAGTATTGTACAAGAAAAAGAAACTTATGAGGGTAAATCTTGTAAAACTATTCTCAATCTTAAGTCTGTAGACATAAGTACTATTACCCATGATGCAAATGCTATGCGAAATGGTAACAAGATCGATTACAATCACATGATATTCACACGATATTTTGGGGACATACAAAACCTAATTTGTTGAATATTGTAATTTTATTTCAATATCTATACTAATATTATAAAGAGGAAAGATTTGTACCTATTTTTGTATGTTTGTATGTTTGTAATGAATAGGTTCAAAAAGTAGTGGGCCGATTTAACAAATTCTTTCACCAATAGAATGCTACATTCTTTCAATTCGACATAGGCAACATTTCATTTTGAAAAAAATTAGGGATCCTAGTTAAAATTTGAACAATGTAACCGAAGGTGTAGAAAAATTAGTCTTAAAATGTCTTTCGTCGAATGCGCTGCCGAAACTATTAGCGATAGAACAAAATAATGTACAACAATATTGAAGAACATTATAATGTCTACAAAAAACTCCACGGTAGCATATGTCCAACTATTATAGTTATGTAACTACAAGAATCCAAATTTCCAAAAATAAATAATTGTCTACCCCGTGCGAAGCCGGGACGGGCTGCTAGTAGTTAATAAAATCCATAAAATACTTTGTTTCTTACTTTTAAGCATTCAAGTATTGGTCATAATAGAGGTAATATGATATACTAAATTTATAATGGGTATTATTTTTCAGTATCACATCTTAATATCAACGCTACTATGCGTGTACATATTTGCACTGTCAGTAATGAAGATTCATTTTGCTCTCCTCGTACTTGAAAGAGGTAACACAGCTTTATTATTTCATCATCATCATCTTCATTAGCCTATAAATGGTCATTGTTGATCAAAGGGCTCTTCTCACATGGAGAAGATTTTAGTATTAATCACCACGCTAGCTCCCTCTTTTGCACGGTTTTATTTATTACTTAGGTATATATTACTATGCAGTTACATAAGGCTGACTCGGTAATTTTTTAATACTTAGCTGGTTATAAATCGATTCTTGAACAGATTTTTTTTTTATTCCATATTTTAATTAATAATTAATTAAGATTTGGATTAAGCGTTAAATAAAGTTCACAGAAACATCTTCAGCTATTCTTTCGAGGAAAAATAAACGTGTCTATAAACGACATTTGTCATTGTAAACGGTTTTCTCTTAACCTGAATAGATTCTTAGAGAATCCAAATAAAATAGTTCTATCTTCCACGAACTTTAAACCAAGGTATATTCATCAGGCTACTGCTAGATATTTCACGGAACTTGGGAGTTTCTAGAAAATTCTACGAACTTTTGCACCTCATTCTGGAAAGAAACTTCCAAAGGAATGAAACGGTATAAAAGTTTTTGATATTTATCAATACAATTACGCTGTTAGTCATGAAAATAAACCTTAGGTAAATAGTACCTATTTTCATTTTTTCCTGAAAAATGAGTAGGAAACGTCTAGTAGTAGTTAAAACACAGAGATTTTAAGGATAAAAATTATTTTTTTATACGGTAACCGCTATTTATTTATTTATTTATTTTTAGAAAAAATGTACATATACAACACCACAGCTTACGCCATTAAGTTATACTGTTATGCTATGGGTGACACCGGTGACTGATGTTAGAGGAGCATTTACCTTCAAAAGAGGGTGTAGTACGAAATTGTGTTACGTTCGTCGCGTTTAGCTCTCTGATTGGTTGGTTCATTGGAGCATGCCAATCAGAGCGTCGAACGCAGTACCGTTTTGATATCGATAAACGTACAACAAACTCGCACTAAGACCTCAGTTTTCTGTCTGTAGTCAAGAATATTTAATAAGGCAGTAATGTTTAATGCCTTAATGTTTTCTTTTCAGATATACGCAAATTAATTCTACCAGATAGCAGACACTTTCTAGTGAGTAATGCGTGTGTTATTGGCATCACTACCATGTCTGGATCAGGTAAAGTATATGTTACAAGTAGGTAAATCATAAACTTTAGATGTAAGATTTGTGTTCAAGGATCCATTGGGTGGGTCGCTTCTAACCAGAAATCGTGACGAGTACGTGTTCGGCGCTCTGATCGGTTGGTTCATTGGCGCCGGCCAATCAGAGTGCCGAACGCGTACTCGTTTCGATTACTTTAAACGTAAAACAAACTTGTACTAAGGCGTCAGACGTTCTTGCACGTTAATTGATTATTTTTTTTTTCAACTTCATACAACAAAAATGTGTACAGGTGGACTTAATGCCTTGGGCATTGTCTCCCAGTCAACCTTTAAGCAGTGCAGAGATGAAAGTAGCAGGTGATTTTAAACCTTTACAAATAGACAATGTACCAGTACAATAAATAACAAAATCTCACAATCAAAATATTCAATAAACACTATATAGGTAGATATTTCTAAGCATAAACTTACTTACACATAACAGGAATTGTGTATACAATATTAAAGTAATTATACATATATACAATAAATATATTTAAATATATATATATACATAGAAATCTATGTACATTATAAAATATAATACAAAATTTTAAATTAAAAGAGATTTAGGTTTGAAATTAATCCACAAATTGTTGATGTTTGATACTGCCTATCGAGACCCTAGCTGATCTTTTGTCTGATGTAATTGTACATCAGCGAAAAATATCTGTTTAAAAATCATGAATCAGTAAGACCTGATGAAAAATATGCATCGCGAAATAAATGATGTATGAAAATAGCTTCGAAATGTTGCGTTGAAACTGTTTTGGCTGGAACGTGCATTAGCCATTTTAATTTCGCTAAAATGTTAGTGTAGCGAGCCTCGAACAGGCAGTCTGAATGCGATTCAGCAAAACGTGCCGCTTCTTGCAACGTTTGACTCGCAGGCTAAATCTGAATTTGCATTGCAATGTTGTCGGATTTTATATTATACTAATACCGTGACTCGGTTTGGTACGGACGTGATTTCTGACTTTTGAAATTGAAGTCTACAAGAACACATGCTCCCTCAACGATTCATACTACATATAACTAATTACATACAACATAAACTGAATCCTTACTAGCTTCTGCCAGCAGTTTCGCCCGCGTTTACGTGGAATAAAAAGTAGCTTATGTATAAATTATTCCAAACCACAATCTACCCCTGTTCCAAATTTCATCCCGATGACTTCAGCCGTTTTGACGTGAAGGAGTACCAAACATAAGTACTTACATAAAAATTCACAAACTTTTGCATTTATAATACCAGTAAAACTAATGTCTGCCTCGTTAGACGATTGGTTGAAAGTGCGACTGCCGGGCAATGGGTCTCGAGTTGATTCAAAGGTCGAGCAAAATATTACTGGGTTTTTAAGAGAAATTGTCATTAGTAGCACGGAGTCTGGAATCATGCCCGGTATATGGCAATATTACATGGGACTCATAACATTAATAGTAAAAAGTGGGTGTTACATTGTACAGTGGTTGTCAAATGTAACACCTACTGTACAATAGTACTGTGGCATTAATTACCGTAATGTGCATCTTTGTGTACCCCTTCAAGGATAAAAAGTTATGTAAAACTAATGTGGAAGTGTAAACCTTTCTTTTACATCTCAATAGAGCATTTTTATGGTATAATTTTTGTGTCTAAGAGGATACTGGAGATTTGAAAGTGACAAAGGGCAAAACCTCGGGTGGAAATCACAGTACAGTATCTAATAATATTAGTTAGTGCAGATACTGTTTCACATGCTTTTTAAAATAGCATGCTAAAATATTCTACTGAGCATGCTTAAATACATTAAAAAATCGAACACCTATCGATTCGCAAACAACCTTGAAATGAGTATGCTCATTTTGAGTAACATTCTGACATAAATACAGGTTTATCTTCCTTTGTTAAATAAAATCATTGCTTGATTCTTGCACCTACCCTACCATTTACTCTTTTCTGCATCACCCAGAAGTCATATTGGGAGAAAATGCCTGTGACATTAAGTCCACCTCTTCTACATCGTGTGCATGAAGCGTAATAAATATTTTAATGAAAAAACATACAAGTGGCAAGCGATTGAAGCATGTTTTCGTGTTGAAATTAGCATTTTTCATGGAATTGGAGGCAAACGAGCAGATGGATCACCTGATGGTAAGCGATCAGCGCCGCCCATGGACACCCGCAACATCAGAGGAGTCACAGGTGCGTTGTCGGGCTATTAAAAAGGAATACGCTCTTTCTTGAAGATTTGGATTGTGTAATAGTACCGTTATTGTATTTTTCCTTTATTGTTTCAGTGATTCATTTCATCGCGAATGTGACTGTGTTCACATATTACAATTTGAAGCACTTACGGCCGATTTTATTCAACTGTGGACCTTAAAAGATAATTTGTAAATATTAAGTATTTATTAACCAAATAAAGTTTTGAAGCCTCGGAATCTAAGGTGTACCTAATAATGTCGTTTGTTTTGTCATTATGATTTTTTATGGAATATGAGGCAAACAAGCAGACGGATCACCCAATGGTAAGCGATCAGCGCCGCCCATGGACACCTGTAACACCAGAGAAGGCACAGGTGCGTTGCCGGCTTTTTAAAAAGGAATACGCTCATTACTTGAAGTTTTGAAGGTCGTATCGGTTCGGAAATACTGCCGCCATTCCACAGTTTTGCTGGCGAGGCAGAAAGCTACGAGAGAAGCTCACAATTGTGGCCTGCCAACCATCTATGTATATGATGGAGATAGAATATAGATATGCTGTCGTGAGGGTCGATAGCGAAAAGACGCGAAAGGTATCAGACCAAACAATTCCTCAGAGCTCATGTTCATGATTGTTAATTAATTTATCAACTTAATGATGAATAAGGTTATCGTAAGCGTGAGTTAACAGATAAATTCCAAGAATAGATCAAAATTGGCTAGCATCAATGATAAAAAAGTTTTTTTTTTCGATTTCGTTGTACAGGTAGGTACAACTAGCGGAGAGAGACTTTAATATTGGACTAGCTTCTCGGCCTCGCCCGTATTCCAGTAGGATAAAACGTGGCCTATGTGTTATTCCAGACCATAATCTACCTCTTTCCTAAATTTCATCTCGATCCCGTCAGCTGTTTCGACGTGAAGGCATAACAAACAAACATACTTACGAAATTTTCGCATTTATTATAGAGGTAATATAAGTAGGATTTAGGTGTAGCCGTGTAGGTTATTTTTTGTTTACCTTCTTTATTCACAACAGCCGTAATAATTATCCTACGTTGTCTCAAATTCCTTAATTCCAAACCAGTCGGCATTCAATGAATCGAAACGATTTTAAAAAAAGGTCCGAGAAATAAAAATCACAGCAAAAGGAACTCCCCTATTTTCGGGCACGAGTACCTCTGTATTAGCAAGTAAGCAACAATGGGAGGTATTTGGGCCGGAGATAGGGACACAGCTGTTCCCATTCTTGCAAAGGCCGACCCCTAGCTATGGCACGCGGAGATCCATTGAAATTTTTCGTTTCAATTCTTCACAGTTGGTAAAGTTGGGAGTTTGATTGTAGCAACGAGTGACTGAATAAATACCTAAGTTGGTTGTGGGTTGACTTCGATCTTCGAATCTACAAAAGTATTATTGGGTGTTAAGATTTTCAAAGTTCTCAATATGAAGGAGTAACAGTAAAATGTAGATACCTACAGCTTTTATTCATCGGAAATTGAATCTAATAGTACTTGTATACATCGTTTTCATCCTGCAGCAAAACAACTCGCCATAAGAAGTACTTGCGATGCATAAAGTAAAAACAAAACAATAAATATGTCATTTTTATTAATTAAAAAAAAAAATGGAAATATGTACATGACACAGTAGGCACTATTCGCATCGCACGTGCCACCCGACGAGAAATACCTCTTCAAGAATTACGTGGCATAATGTTCTGATACTGTACTATGAATTTGTATGCACTTTCGAAGTGTCCTTTTTACAATGTTTCACCACTTATTTTTGTCTGTCAAAAACGTAACAGTTTTCTACGAATTTTGTACGAGATTGTGTATTGTGACGTCACATTTATATAGGCGTCAAACAGCGTAGTTATTGCTTAAAAATTTATTGGACAACCACCAAAATTAAGTTGGTCATAATATAAATTAATGCAAGTGTGATTATTTTTTAATATTTTACACCAGTCGAAATAATTAATTTTTGATTAAGGATAGTACCCAATTTCAATAGTCTATCTCAATCCAAAGTCTGTGGATTAGGTATGGATTTGATCGATTTTGACCGAAACTCCATAGAACGGAATGACAGTAATTTTTGTTTATAGTATTTTGTACAAGGACAACATCTTGTTTAAATTAATAATATAAGGAAAAGAAAAAAAAATAAGATATACAACTTGACATACACTAAAAGTAATAGAGGAAACTCAATATGCAACTAATGTCAAAAGTAGATCGTTATCCACAGATTTTCGAGCGTACGGCGCGTCGCGTTCCGCGCGCGCCTCAAAGAGCCATCAGACCACCACAGATGGGGCCCAATAGGGCCGATGCCGATTCGGAGTCGCGGAGAACCTAACGGGTAACCGGGGCTCCGGCTCGACGTGCAGGAGAAGGAACGGGGTGGTTTTTAGTCAGTAAGAGTCTGACACTCCCTCCCGCCTCACCCAGGCCGGAACAGCCATTCGATGATCTTCCCCTCTAAAAAAAAAAAATCCACAGATTTTGACGCGGAGAACCTAACGGGTTACCGGGGCTTGAAGCCTAGGAGAAGGAACGGGGTGGTTTTTAGTCAGTAAGAGTCTGACACTCCCTCCCGCCTCACCCAGGTGGGAACAGTCATTCAATGATTTACTTCCCTTAAATAAAAAACAAAAGATGATGGATGGATGGATTATTAAAATCCCAGTTAATGTATAGGTATACACTAAATGTAGGTGATCGACTACGTGCAGTCGAAGCCATTGAGGAGGGAAAGAAATCATTTGCTGATTGACTTTTCGAGAACAAGTATGTTCATTGGAGAATGCAGTATGAGAAATACTATGAGAAAAATTTTACTAGAACAAGAGAAAACGTATATAATCTGTAATTGGCATCGCAAACAATAAACATTCCATATGAAACTTTAGCGTTCATTCTGTTGAAAAAAATATAAAAACAATGTCAAATGTTACTTAAGTTCATTCATTGCAATGAATACCTTTTTTGATAAAAGTGAATGAATTATAATATTTGAATATCAATTTATAATAAAGCGAGAAGAAAAAATTAAACAATCAACAACCATATCACTGTTATTTATAGAAGCTATAACCACTTCATTTTAAATACGGTAGTTGACAACTAGTCAAATTCAATACTTTTATCGAAACGTCAAAAACGATACTGTCCTATGAATTTTTGTATAAAATACTATCTAATGACGTCATCATATTTTCGCGTCAAATAGCACACTTAGATCTAAAAAAAATGCTAGAATAAATCGAAAATTAATTAGATCGGCAAATCAATGAATGAAAGTGTACCTATTTTTCAATATTTAATTGGACTGAAAAATCAAAATAATTTATTTTTGACCCAGGAAACTACCCAATTCTGGAACTAATAGTAACTAGTTGTAACATGAGAAGTAGAAAATGGTCGAGAGACTAAGAGATAGTAGACATACAATGAGAAGGGATGACAATCTTATGACAAAGTGGGCAAAGCTGAATCTAAAAGTAGATGAACCCAGAGAAAGATAATGAAAGGATGATTAACTCGTCGAATACCGGTTTTGTAGACACAATTATAGAACAATAGGTTGCGGTCACCGGTGACCGCTTGGTGTTTGACAGTTTAAAGAAGAAAGACATGAAACAAAAAAGAGTTTAGACGGGTTCGGGTTCAACATCTACCAACAGCAAGCACAAATGTGACTTCATCCCAGTCCCCCTTGCTCCGTACCATGGTCTGAACCAGAGCCGGACGCGAGAGGTCGCCGTCACCGATCACATCCCTGAGGACACAGCGGTGCTCAGCCCACGCAGGACACAACTCCGGGCGATCCTCGCAATGATGACACCCAGGCGTTTCCTCCGTCCGGTAAGCACCTGCGTCAGGCGGTAGGTGAGGACACCGTAGCGTCTTTCAAGCCACTCCTCAAAGAAGGGACTTACCGCTTCAATGACAGCGAGGACCCAAACGTGAGGAAATCTGGATTTCTAATTTATGTTTATGAGTTTGAAATCGCCAACCCGCCATTGCGGGTTGGCGATTTGAGCATTAATCGCCACGCTTACTTATTAGTAAGCGTGGTGATTAATGCTCAAACCTTCTCCGAGAGGATTTGCTCAGCAGTGAGTATTTAGGCAGCTGATGATGATGGTGATGATGGGAAAAGAGTAAGAAGACGAAGGTAACTCCTTGTCTGAAGCTACTTGGGGACGCTATAGCACTATGTGCATGTCTCTAAGACTGATATCAAACGAAATGTGGGTTTGAATTTTCAAGTACGAATGGCTAAAACTGACTGTACGTGATTATTAATAGTAATGTAAATGACTATTTTTCTATTTTGATAATTAGTTCAGTAATTATCGGAACGTAACGCAGTGACTACCTACTTACTTTTACAATAAATTATACAGCTTGTAATAATTATTATTCAAAGTGTTCAATAAAATACTTTTTAATTGTTCATAATTCATAATTGTGAGTTACTCAGTAACTTTTCTTGAGCTAGGGGCATTTTTTGGGCCAAGCAACATTTACTGTAGTTTTAAATAGCCTGGAATCAGCAACAGCCTGTAATATTTTACTTTTTTAAAAGTACTTTGCCCTACTCTACATTTTTTTCCAATATCGTGAGTGCGTTTACAAATATACAGTTTCACATACACATCCCACCCAGAACAACAATTTGTTAACCACACAAATACTTGCTCCGTGCATGAATCGAAACCGTTAAACGTTGTGCGACAGACGGTTGCCCAGCCACCGAGCCAACCGTGCAGTCAATGTGAAAAACCACTACAACATATGAGGAGAGTTTGTCATAAGCTTCACACTGGACAGACGGTTTCAGGTTTAGCAGAAAGCTAAGATATATTAAGTCTCTGTCTAATGTATTGTCCTTTCATCATCAGCATCATCATCATCAACAGGTTATAAGTCACAACTGCTGACCCTTTTCGCACGGAGAAGATTTGAGCATTAACCAATCGCCAACCCGCATTAAGTAGTCACTTACGAGGTACAAAACTATATTCTACTCTGCCAGAGCACTATGACAGTCAAATAAATATGTTAAGGGCCGATTTTTCCAACGCCAGATAACTGAGTCAGCCAACGCCAGATAGACTGAGAAATAACCCTATGAATATTTGGCAATTCTTCCATACTAAATACTGTCAACTGTCAATTTTATTCTATTTTAAAATCCGCCCTATGTATATAAGTTATGTACTAAATTTTAATAACATAACAGCGAATATATACTGCCTCTTCGAAGAATATAAGTGCAATGTAAGTGTGAAAGCCTTTATGAGCTGTGCTAACTGGAGTCTGCGGTTCGTCTCACCACTTGTCTGCAGTCTACATAAACAGGTTGAAGTAATTTACTCAGCTGTACGAAGCCCTTACTAGTGGAACTGTGAAGGAATATTGAAAAAGTTCGCTTAAAAATTTGTTGAACAAATTTATTTTTTACGTGGGAAAGCCATACTTTTGCAAAAGGCTAGCACCGAAAACCAGCATGATATCGCGGACCGTTGCATTGGATTTCTTCGCATGAGAGGTTATCAGAGTCTCATTTTCTCTGCTCCTTAGTTACATGTAAACTGTTTGATGAGGCAGGCTACTAGCGGTAGCCGAAGCGCGACAGGCGCCACGTCGCGGGTCGCGGAATGCTCATTAATTTAAGCCTCTAGCATGGCTTGAAACTAGTCGGGTTCCTCGTCAAACAGGTAGGTACGTGAATAAGCCGAAAACTTAAAAATTGATTCTCTTCTAGTATTGCGAGGAACGGGTCAATGGACGGTGTTGATCACTAAAATTTTAGGATAATATAATGTAATTGAGATGATGCCAGGGTATAAAAATTAAAAAGCTAATTAGTCCGTAAGTTAGGTAATGAAAAAATATTAGACACGTATTTTTTATTTTGTCATATAATAAAACAATAGTTATATAAAACGAATCAAAGTTTAGGAGTGGGGGCTAAAACGTCACGCGACATTTCAAATCAATATATCGTCGAAAGTATTCGTTTCTGTAAGAAAATAAAAAATACGTGTCTAATGATTTAAAATAATCTACCAGACGGACAATAAAATAAAAATTAGGCATCTACCCTATTATATATGCCATTTCTGAATTTCCATCTGCTACTTAACTGAAGAATGATAGAAAATTCTTCGACTGTAACTCGTTTCAAAGACATAGTCGAATAGTAACTCGTAGGTAGCAGGGTTTTATAAGGTAAGCTATGAATGGCACGGAATGAAAGCACACGCGTAGGGAGCCGAGTGAGACTATCATTAAGGAACTAGAATTGACATACTGCGCACACTGGTGGTTTAGTTAACGTAGACCTATGTAAGAATAGAAGGGATTGGTTTAGCTTCTGCTATATTACGCCTTTTCACGGTTCACATTTCATGAAGAATAAAGTAAATGGACGATGTTTTCTGCTTGTATTTTGTAGGGCGCCAGTTTGATGTCATGGGATCGAGTTTCTAGTAAATCCTTGTTTTTTTGTGTTATAGTGTAAACTAGAGTAGGCGCCTGGAATTTGGTATTGGTACAGCCATTTACATTTTAATAGCAATTTTTAGAAAAGACTACGAAATGTCGATACTTTTATAAATGTGCTGGAATAATTGTTTTCCGCTAGGTACATTTTCAAAAAAAATATTTATTTTATTTGCTGTTCATCTCATTTAGTATTACATTAAATAAATTAAAGTAAAATCAAACAAGTTTTTTCTTTGTCGGTAAACGAGGGGTAAGTCATGGTAAGTAATCGGCGCCGCCCATGGACACCTGAAACACCAGAGGCGTTACAAGCCTTTTGGGAATTGGGAATTTGAGGATTGTGGGGAATTTGGGGATTGTGGACACTGGGGAGGAGGGTAATTGGGCCTCCGGTACTCTCACTCACACGACGCAACACAACGCAATTAAGCGTTGTTCCACGTACGTTTTCTGTGAGGCCGTGGTATCACTCCGATCGAGCCGCCCCATTCGTGCCGAAGCGTAGCTCTCCGACAATTTTTCCAAAGATGAACTGATTTCACATGCAACCAACTGCGCATGCAATGTTATAATGTTATTGAAGTCTATGCAATTTGTGCGAAGTGCGACTACCCAGATCATAAACATAAGTTAGCACCTTCTAAACTTTACTAGCTCTACCTTATCAGGCATGTTTGCACAGCAAGCGACTCGTTATTGAATTAAGCGCAGTTCGCACCTAAAGCTGAGTGTCATATTATTCTTATACATGTGTAAATATAGCTTTATGTGTGTGGGGTCTTTATTATTCTGTAAATGAAAGTATAGCCGTGCAGAGTCTATTGTTGTCACCAGTAGGGAGGTCTGTTTTGAGTCTACCAGGTAATATAACGAGTGAACGTAGTGTTCTTGGTTGTATCTTGTATGCAGAGTTGTGTGTATTTTGTTATGACGTTGAGACCAGTGATGGGGCTACGTGGACTGTTATTCTCTTTATGTCTTCATGAGATTAGGTTTAATGATAAAAACCTATTGGACAATATAAATTTGTTAAAAGGTCGACGAAACCCGCGACGCGGCAACTGTCGCCAAATGCTGCTGATGAATATGAGCCTCTAGCATGGCTTGAAACTAGTAGAGCTCCTGGGTCATATAATTACGTGAGTAAGCCGAAAACGTAATAATTGATTTAGTATGTCTCACGAAAGTTATAATACAAATAACTTCAAAGTTTTATATAAGTTCTTATTGCAATATGAGTAACAACTGATGTTTAATATGTAAATGGACTTAAAGTGTATTTCAGCTATTTTTTAACACAAATAAATTCAAGAACAACAAAAACACAACACCAATACAATACAAAACTATCCCAAAAAGAAGGAAGGCAATAAATACATACGTAATACCGTGGCAGACAGACGGAGTTGGGTGACAATTACAATTTGTAGTGAGTAGCGAAATGTTACAGCAAATAGCAGCGAGTGAGATACTGTATTAGCTCCATAGAGGAGTCAACCGCTGCTAATATTTTAGCCAAACTTAGAGCTACGAAATACTCGATAAAGCGGTTAGGTTAGAGGAGTCACGCGTAGTGTTTCTTTTGTGCTTATTATTTGCTTTAACTAAACCGTTAAACCGCTAAATCGCTAAACGAGCAGACGGATCTCTTGATGGTGCAGTAATAGCAATAGGCGACACCAATGGACACCTGGAACGCCAAAGGCGTTACACGTGTGTTACCGGCCTTTTAGGGATTAGGAGTTTGAGGAATGTTGGGGATTCAGGTATTGGGGAGATTGGGGAAGCGGCCCTCCCTTCCCTAATCCTCCGGTAGTAGGGTAGTTGGGCCTCCGGTAGCCTCACTCAGACGAAGAAACATAACGCAAGCGTTGTAAGTACTTACCTATTAATCGATCTGTTCCAACTTATAGATTACTAGCTGTTGCCCGCGACTTCGTCCGCGTAGAATAATGACTTCTGGCAGAATTTAGGCTTTTGAATTAGTTTTTATCAAGGGATATTCTACGGTAATGGATGTCGTCAGAATTGATTCAGTCCCGTAGATGATAGCGTGATATTATGTAGCCTATATGTTTACCAGACTTAATAGTAATATTCGTGCAAAATTTGAAATAGTAGTGCAGTACTTTTTGAGATCATCACGGCCATACATACAGACAAACAGACAAAAATTCTAAAAACCACATTATTGGCTTCGGTATCGATTAGAGATCACGCTTCAAATATTCTTTTAAAAAATATTCAATGTACAGTTTTGACTTTTCTACGATTTATTATATGTGTAGATAGCTGTTGCCCGCGACTTCGTCCGCGTAGATTAATGACTTCTGACAGAATTAACCAGAATCAATTCAGTGCCCAAGTAAGATTTACCTATTTTGAAATGATTTATCGTAGTTTCAATAAATAAATAATCCCGCAGGGATCTTACCAGTACAGTGAACGATCACATAAGGTTTGAGTAATAAAAACTATTCTATCGACTATTGTTGTACCGAATCTCTCTAGAATAAGTTCAGTGGTTAAGAGTTAGAGAGTCCTGGGGCATTGACGCATAGTTCCCGTTCTCGTGAGACATCTGTGAAAAAACTATCATACGTTACCCAGGTCCCAAATCATCGTTTTACCGAATGTAATTCAAAAAGATTCAATGATTCTAAATTCAACGGCTAAGAAGATTTATACAAACTCTCATTCCCTATTTTATCCCCTTAGAGGTGGAATTTATCAAAATCTTTTCTAAAGAGATACCTATGTCATAGTAACTTTATGAATGCAAAGTCTCAGCCCGATCAATTTAAAACTGGCAAAGTATCATACTTTGGGGTGAGAATGTTCAAAAACCTTTCTAAAGGGACGTTTACGTCATAATATCCATCTGCAAGCCGAATTTCAACCCGATCGGTGTAAAACTGACAAAGCCTCACACAAACGTTCATCCCCTATTTTACCCGCTTGGTGGAAATTATCAAAATCCTTTCAAAGCGGATGCTTACGTTATATCATCTATCTGCATGTCAAATTTCAACCTGATCGGTTTAAAACTGACAAAGGCTCATATAAACTTTCATCCCCTATTTTACCCACTTGGGGGTGGAAATTATCAAAATCCTTTCACAGCGGACGCCTACGTCGTAACATCTATCTGCATGCCAAATTACAACCCGATCGGTTTAAAACTGACAAAGGCTCATATAAACTTTCATCCCCTATTTTACCCACTTGGGAGTGGAAATTATCAAAATCCTTATATATCGGATGCTTACGTCATAACATCTATCTGCATGCCAAATTACAACACGATCGGTTAAAAACTGAATAAGTCTCATACAAACTTTCATCCCCTATTTTACCCCCATTGGGGGTGGAAATTATCAAAATCCTTTCACGTCGGATGCTTACGTCATAACATCCATCTGCATGCCAAATTACAACCCGATCGGTTTAAAACTGACAAAGTCTCATACAAACTTTCATCCCCTTTTTTACCTCCTTGGGGGTGGAAATTATCAAAATCCTTTCACAGCGGATGCTTACGTCATTACATCTATTTGCATGCTAAATTTCAACCCGATCAGTTAAAAACTGACAAAGTTTCATACAAACTTTCATCCCCTTTTTTACCCCCTTGGGGGTGGAAATTATCAAAATCCTTTCTTAGCAAATGCCTACGTCATAACATCTATCTGTATGCCAAATTTTAGCCCAATCTGTCCAGCGGTTTGGGCTGTGCGTTGATAGATCACTATGTCAGTCAGTCAATCAGTCAGTCAGTCAATCACGTTTGAATTTTATATATGTATATAGAAGGAAGATATAGATGGTTGTTCGCAGCCGGTGATAAATCTACGATGGAAAATTTGGTTTTTGTGTACTTAATTATGATTTTCCAATTTGTCTGGTTTATATATCTATTGCAATATCATAAGTAGGTTTGACGAAACGTATCGGCAATCTAATAAAATAGGATTTTATTAGGCACTATATTAACTAGTTTTCTATCCAAAACTTTTAACTTGTTTCGTAGCTCCAAGTCCCGTCAGTTCATTACTCGCTAGGAGACGTTAGCACCGTTAGACGGCAGCGCCCCCTAGCGTTCGACTTTTTCCGATTATTCAATTACACCCGTCGCCGACTAATTAATGGTTTTCTAATTAATTGTTAGTTTAATTGGATTTTCGTTTTTTTCTTAATGCCTCTCTGTTTTTCTCTTTGGGGAATTGTTAAGTCATGTCGGCAAATATTGCGTTATGTAATATTGCACAATGATTTTGTTACATAAGTTAATGATTTGAGGGTAATTTCGGGTTGCGTAGTTAAACAATGGTGTAGAACTTTGGCTTCCTTGTGTTTTCGTGGAAAAGTTAATTCACGTAATTTGTAAATATGAAATCAGTTATACACTTAGTATCTCGCTCGTCCAGTGATTGTAAGTGCAATTTCTTACATTTACACTATTTACAGTTGCAAGTTGACTGCCTTGTTGGCCAAGTGGTCACAAGTGTGGCTTCCGGCCAAGTGATCTCGGGTTCAATTTCCAGGTCGGACAAAGTATTACTGAGTTTTTTTTAATTCTCAGTAGTAGCACGGAGTCTGGAGTTGTGTGTTGTGTTGTATTACGTGGGACTCATAACATAAATAGTGAAAAGTGGGTGTTACATTGTACAGTGGCATTAAGGGTCTTAATGTACATCCTTGCCTACCCCTTCTAGAATAAAAATCGTGATGTTATGTTATATTTTAACAGAGTAATAAATCGAAATGATTGTAAAAGTAAAAGGGAAATCTAACAATAGATTTATAAGAATTAATTATTTATCGAAAAAGGTATTCCTAAAAACATACATATGTAAGAACGTTGGCATACATGAACAGTGTTGTAATATTATGAATAAAATATAGCACATTTACAACGGTTGCTTATTTCACTATCTGCGATCGTTTTTTGTTCAAATATCTGACGGAAGGGATTGGCTGGTGGTTGCGTTGGAGTTCATATAGATTAATGTTATTTAATTATTTGTGATTTCTCTGTAAGGTGCTGTTTGGAATGCGTCATTGTGGAAACTTCAATTTTTTTTTAAGGGGAAAAATGATCTAATCGCCTTGGGTTAGGCGAGAGAGAGAGGGAGTGACTAAAAACGATCCTGTTCCTACTCCTGCTTCGAGCTGGAGCCCCGGCAACCCATTAAGTCTTTCGTGAAGATTACACTGTATAAATGGAGTTTGTGTTGTTAGATATTTTTACTATTGTTTTATTAATTAATTAATTAACATCATGATGACGTGTCACCTTTTATCCCTGAAGGAGCAAAGTATTACTGGGTTTTTTATAAATTCTCAGTAGTAGCACGGAGTCTGGAAATGTGCCCGGTATATGGCAATAGGCTCACCCCCTATTACATGGGACTCATAACATAAATAGTGAAAAGTGGGTGTTACATTGTACAGTAGCATTAAGTGCCGTAATGTGCACGTCTGCATACCCCTCCGGGAATAAATGGCGTGCTGTTATGTTATAAGTTCTAACCACGAGTAAATAGTGATTAATATCTAACAATGCCAGTACATACAAAAACTAATATTCCAACATTATGTTCCTACTTTAATATGAATATTAACACGTTAGCGCGGAACACCGGGATATTCAGGATATTCGCACCTCGGCAAACTGACACATTTTATGAGTGTTCATAAATTACCAGTCACTAAGCGCTGAACACTGTTAAATGAAGAGAAAACGTTTGAACAACATCTCGGTGACGCACTAGGCTGTTATAACGTCACTGGTTTACAGTATGTATTGCGGAAAAACTAAGTTAAACTTACATTAGGATTTTGTCCTGTGTCGTGGGTGCGTTTACAATTATACAAGGTCACTTACACATGACAGATGACACCCAGACCCGGAACAACAATCACACAAAGAGTTGTTCCGTGCGAGAATCGAACCCGCCACACGTTGCGCGGCAGCCAGTTGCCTAGTCACCGCGCCAATCGTGCAGTCCATTGGTCGAAATGTATAAAATAGACTAAATATTGCACCAATGACCGGCCATCGGTATAAGACACACATTATCAGAACACCTTCATCAGCCATCCCCTCTCGATCAATTCTCCCCCGAATTTCCATTCTCTAAATCCCCAATAAGGCCGGCATCGCACTTCTATGGTGTTAAAGGTGTCCATGGGTGATGCCGATTTCTTACCATCAAGTGATGTGTCTGCTCTTTGCTACCATATCCCGTAAAAACAGTACCTAGTCAACGACATACATACTTAACTTCACGTCTGTTTCCCATGGGGTAGGCAGAGACTGGAACGCCAATGGCTATATACTTCTTTCGCTTCATCAACAGTCATCAGTCTTTTCATGCATACTCGTCTGGTAACGGTGCTTATAATTCGGCCCTTCTTTACCAACGTATATGGCAATAGGCTCACCCCCTATTACATGGGACTCATAACATAAATAGTGAAAAGTGGGTTTTACATTTTACAGTGGCATAATGTGCACCTCTGCCTACCTCTTCGGGGATAAAAGGCGTGATGTTATGTTATATTATGTTATGTTATGTGTTTAACAACGAATTTATGAGTTTTCTTGAAACCGTCTACTTTCTACGTCACGTTTTTTTATCCTAGTGCGTTATCACGTAAACGTGTCTGATATTTAGAGGTAGTTAATTAAGCATATTTCATAATACAGCTCTAAGCTGTCTCCTTCACTGAGCTTGATGATGATAGAAATGATTATAAAATAACCTTATATTTCTTGTGGTTTTAGTATCTATCTATGTATATAATCTGATGATTATGGCTGGCTGACTATGATAACTATGTTCAGCAGTAAATGTCTATTGACTGATCATCACCCTATAGAACATAGAGGCCTTTTTCAATTACGAGCACTTCTAAATCAGACAGATATTTTTTTCTTTTAATAATAATACATTGTATTTCTCCACGGACTTGTATCCCTGCCCTTGTCATGTTACAGTTACATTGTTTTCCTGGTTAAATAATTGTTATAAAGATCTTACATGCTACACTAACCACTATCTAATATCACTACACAAAGTACTTGATGTTGTTACCTAATTATTATAATCTTATTATCTTACACTAACCCTACTGCATCAGCCCACCAGCACGATGAGCGAGTCGGCCTGTTCCAGCAGAAGGCATCCGTTCATGGGTATGAAGTGTAGGCCAGCAATCGGTCCGATCAACCATTTCGTCGGGAACAGAACGAACCAGCCCACAGCGCCACCGACTGTAGAACATTTGCGAATGTATGACGTCCCTGCCCACGCGGCAATAAGCCAATTTCAGTAGTGCATAGTGGATTTTATTAGTCTTATTAGATCAGACAGTTATTGACATCAATGACATCATCAACTCCAACACTCCAGTATACTACTAGAGATCCATAACATTTTTTTCATGTAAAGTAGACACTTAACATGAAAACGTTTGTTATGGTTAATCCCCAAGATTGGAAAATGGGTTGGAGATCAATAATGATCACTATTGATTAGGTTGTTGCTTATAAATATTTGTTTTTATGGGATAAGCCGGTAAGCGAGCAGACGGATCACCTGACGGTAAGGAATCAGCGCCGCCCATGGACACCTGGAACACCTGTTATAAGTGCGTTACCGGTCTTTTGGGAATAGGAAAATTGAGGATTGTGGGGGATTCAGGGGTGGGGAAATTGTGGGGGGGGGGTACTAACACAACGAAACACAAAGCAAGTTGTTTCAAGTCGGTTTTCTGTTAGGTCATGTCATCGCTCCGGTCGAGGTACCCATTCGTGCCGAAGCATGACCCACACTTCATAATTGAAAAATATATTTTTCATGCACTTTGATTACATTTCATTCCAGTTCTGAGTTCGAACCGATGTGGTCAACAATTGCTATTTACCACGACCACTACAGATGTGATGTGACTGTCTTGTTATCTAAAAGGCGTGCTAAACTCGAAGAACACAAATAAAATTACTAACACTATGCAAATTGTCCAAAAAGGTAAATGGTCTATAAGTAAACCTCTAAAAAAACATAAAGACCTAACGTTTACCTATTTAATGCAAATGCAGCATACAGTCTTATCCCGGTTAGTAGAATATTATTAGTCGAAGCTAGTCTAAAGTACAGTTAGACGATTGTCGAACCGAACGGTTGAGGTCTCGCGTCCAATGCAGCTGTCAAGAACCATTATACTACCAAATACTTTACACATACATAAATTAACATACAACTTGAATATTGATACATTCGCTTTAAAATGTGGCCTTTGGTTTATTGAAATGTGATTTTATTCTATTCTATCAGAGCACATTGTTTTGTAGTTATCCAAAATGTTGGTTAAAGTTTCATGTTTGTAAATGCTCTCATCAAGTTCTCTTACTTGAACGTTTTAAGGAAGATAACAAATGCATAACGCTCTGACTCGTCGCGGGTCCGATTCCCGTACGAAACAAATCTTTGTATGATTTATGTGATGTTATTATGTACATACATACGTATGTTTGTAAAAGCGCCCATTTCGGTCTAATTTAAAAAAAAGGAACTTGCTACGTGAGGTATGAATGGTAATAGCAAAAATTCTGAATTTGTATCTGGTATGTGGCAGGTAATAGAATCACTCCCAGATACATGGGATTCATAACAGCTCAGCTCCAGACTCTACTATTTATTGTCCTTAAGGTTATTTTCTTTTTCGATCTTTTTGACTGGATTTTAGTATTACATTGTTCTCGCACAATCCAAACAACAAAACTATGGAACTAGAAAGTAGTATTGTGAACCTGATTGAAAAAGAGTAACCTATGGAGTTTCTTGCTCGTTCTTCTCCATAGGAATCTACACCATGGAATGAGCAAATAGCGTCACTTTTTTTTGTTTACGTTAAAAAGTGCCAAGTTTCTGGTCTAATTGAAATAAATGATTTTGACTTTGACTTTGAACGTCATTGGTGAAAAGTGGGAGGCATATAGTACTTTGCCTTCTAGCAGAAATGCCCATATTATGCACTTTCATGGATTGAAACGGCGCGCGGCGTGCCATTGTATTATATGCAATTCGTTAATTTCCTATCTATATTTATTATAAAGCTGAATAGTTTGTTTCCTTGTTTCAATAAGGGCCGATTTTGTAACCATCACTTCATTCATAACAGTAGTACAAAATTGACATTTGACAGTTTTTAGTATGGAAGAATTGTGAAATATTCAAAGTTATTCTTCTATTAAAATTCATCTGGCGTTGGAAAAATCGACCCTAAGAGCACTAAATTTCCAAAAGTAAAGATTCAAAAATCTTAGGCTATAAAACATCACACTTCTATCAACTTGACTGCACGGTTAGTGTGTAGTAGTGCACGGTTGTGCACGGTTGGCGCGGTGGCTGGGCAACTGGCTGCCGCACCACGTGTCGCGGGTTCAAATCCCGCACGGAACAACTCTGTGTGATCCACAGATTGTTGTTTCGGTCTGGGTGGCATGTGTATGTGATATTGTATGTTTGTAAATGCACCCACGATACAGGAGAAAATCCTAGTGTGGGGCAACGTTTAAAAAATACTAGCAGCGGGTAAAAATGCTCGGTAGAAGCTATTTGAACTAAATTATCCCGAGACAAAAATCGAACTACTCGTGGCTCGCCTTTATCACGATTACATTGTGACGTCACATTTTATTCAACCTGGCTATTACACCCATATAATCCACACTCACACATATGGTAAAACTTTAACACACGTCTCCTACCATCATCTTTCGAACGGCGCAGCTGCTTAACTTCACCCCCTGTAACTTAGTTACCAACTTACTTCCAAACTACATACGAAGCACATTTTGATTACAAAACTTATTACGATAGTAACACAGGTGATTTTGTAATGTAATTAGTTATTACATCGTGGTCTATTGATAGAAATATGTCTTTATATCATACTAGCTACTGCCACGCGGTTTGACGTGATCTGCTCGGTTCCTATTGATCGTAGCGTTGTTGTTTCATAGCCTAATGCTTTTCTCGATAAATGGCCTATCCAACACAAAAAGAATTATTCAAATAGAACCAGTAGTCCCGGAGATAGGCGCGTTCAAATAAACTAACAAGCAAACAAACTTATCAGCGTTATATAGGTGTTGTTTTAAAGCCGCGTCATTTTCTAGGAGGTAACTCGGCCATCGATTCTGAGTCCGAATCAATAAAAAAAATGTAGGAAAATATTTTCCATTTTTCTGTAAATTACGGAAATCCGTAAGTGCGAACTACACGCCGCCGTCTTGTTACTAATTTTATAACGCGGCTTAATACACACAAACTCAAACACGTAATTGATATTATTCCTAATTCCATTAAACTCCAATAACAAACATTGCTGTCGCTTATTCTGAAATACTGTCGAACTAAAACGATTTATTGTAGCCGTATTTTTAAGTATAGGCCCGAAACTTTCTTTTACATTGAACCTTTATGACTTCTGTGACATGCCCCCGAGATATGACACGGCTTCAAAACTACACCTTGTATAATAGCATAAGATAAGTAATAAGTATAAGTCTTAGTATTTTATTTTAAGAAGAGTTGGGTTTGTAAGTTTTATGTGTGAGAGAGCCATGCTTCGACACGAATGAGCCGGCTCGACCGGAGTGATACCACGGGCTCACAGAAAACCGACGTCAACCACGCTTGCGTTGTGTTTTTATTATTATTTAATTATCCTTTCCCCTCAGTCTCATCAATCCTTATCTCCTAAGGCTGGTAACACACTTGTTACGCCTTGGTGCATCATATTGTGTCCATGGGCAGCCGCCTATTGCTTACCATCGGGTCATCCGCCTGCGCGTTTACCGGCTTATGCCATAAAAAATCCCTCATCCACAAATTCCTAAATCTCAAAAGGGCGGAAATGGACTTATTATCACTCTAGTGTTGCGAGTGTCCATGGGCATTTTTAATAGTTTCGTGATTTCGATTTAAATATATATTTTTTAATAATAACATTGTATAGGTAATTAAAAAAAATACATTGTTATAATAATATTTTTTTAAAGTAAAATCTAACATTTATTTAAATAATTTTATTGCGTGACCTATCATAACATTATTTAAAATAAGATTTCACATAGGTACGTATTATCAGATTAAATAAATGACACATTTGTTGCCAGGTTAATGGTCTATTTTTTATAATATTAGTTAATTTCTGTCAACACCTTCGCCGATTATACCAAATTATAATATTTAACCGACTTCGTAAAGAAAAATATTGAGGTTCTCGGTCTCACCTGAATGTATTATGTATTTATGTAAGTATTAGCTGTGCCCGATTTCGTTCGCATGGAATAGTGATTTACTGCGCTTACCCCGTAGGTGATAGAGTTATAATATGTAGCCTATATGTTGACCCGGCCTGTTAGTAATGTTCATGCAAAATTTGAAGTAACTTTTTAAGATCACCCCGGACATACATACAGACAAACAGACAAAAATTCTATAATCCATATTTTTGGTTTCAGTATCGACTGTAGATCATGCCTCCCAAATATTCAGTTTTGACTTTTCTATGATTTCTAACATTTATAGGCTGTTGATGATGATAGTAAATAATATCCGTGCTGTCTGTACATACATCATACATCCTGAAATACTTTTCCATCTATAATTTAAGAATAAGATAAGAATTTAGGATTTAATGTGTCGATAAAAAAATGCTCGTGGAATGGCGAACCTATATAGTAACAATGAGAATGAATATAATAAATAAGGCTTTATACTTATTTCAATGTTTCGTTTACTTTTTATATTAATATTTGACGTCATTAATTTTGTACCTATTTATAAATAAAATAAAATTATAATTGGTTTTTATTATATTAAACCAAAATCGCAAAAATTAGCTCTTTTTTTCCTAGTCACGTTAGCACCTTTTTGAACTGCGTGCTACAACTGCGTGTATTTAAAAAAATATTATAGAGGTATAAGTCATTGTATCCGTATCGCCTGGATGCCGATTTAATGAATTCCATGGTATTAAGTTTAGATTTAGATTCCATTTTCTGAATGCTGTTTTAATATCTACGACAGAGGTTGTATAGTTTTAACATTGAAAAATTATTGAAATTTTATTAGATTAAAATTGCATCGACATTGAGATAGATTTCAAGAGTAAGCACCCAGATGTCGGGGCTGTCCCTTAATATAATTGCCAGTCCCGTTGTCCCCGAAATGAACTCTGGGACGCAAAATGGTCGAACCTATGGGACGACCGTCCGGACGGCTCGAGTAATGTGCGAGAGCGATACATAACTCGTTAAATTTTGACGAATTTCAGTCGTGAAACGTTTAAGTACCTATGTACATTTTTGTTCGGTTAGACATGTTGACCATTTTGTTGTAAGTTTATGTTTACAGGATCAATAATTGAATCTGTCTGTCTACTAGATGACTGACTGAATCTAAATAAACGAACGTCCCGTTAAAACTTCCGTTAAAATTCGTTAAACCGTTAAAATTTCAACTTAAAAGTTGAAATACAAATTAGGCTACGGTGGTCATTTACTATCAGGTGACCCGTGCGCTGTGTGGTTACTAATAGAAGCATTTAGACATGCCCCTTATCTTTCCTTTCTTGTTCTCTACTTTTCTTTATTTATTTAGTTTTTAATGTACACAATTTGATTACACAATGACACATAAGACGAACGTAATGCCAAATGGCATGGTCTCTACCAATCAACTATCGGTTTTCTAACATCACATCTACAGTTTTATCATTACAAGCCCATTGGGCTTATCGCAAACTACATGTGTTAGTTAGGTTGATTAGGGTTAGCTGTTTATCGCGGAGAACCTAACTGGGTACCGGGGCTTCGGCTCGAAGTGCAGGAGTAGGAACGGGGTGGTTTTTAGTCGGTAAGAGTCTGACACTCCCTCCCGCCTCACCCTAGGCGGGAGAAGTCATTCGATGAATTTCCCCTTAAAAAAAAGGGTTAGCAGTTTAATAGGTTCAGGTTCATCAGAAAGCTATCAAATATTTTCGCTCGAATGCTAAAAGGTTACTTAATTTTAAGTTGTAGTAAAATATGGGGCCAACTCTGTCATTTTACAAAGAATTTGTACTGGGAGAACTATACTTAAGCGTGACCTAAAATTAAATAGTCTTTCAGCATTCGGGCCTTGGTTTCATGTGTAGTCCCTTATTCAGCTCATACAGCTGATTCTCCTACGACTCGTAGGACGAGTAGAGGTAATAGTTTTCTACAGTCAGAAGTTACTTTTCACTACAATTTTTTTTATGGCATTACGGTATCGGATCATCTGATGGTAAACAATCGGCGTCGCCCATAGACACCTGGAACACCAGAGGCGTTACAAGTGCGTTACCGGCCTTTTGGGGATTAAGAGTTTGAGGATCGTTGGGGATTCAGGATTGGGGAGATTGGGGAAGGGGAGGGTAATTGGGCCTCCGGTAACCTCACTCATACGACGAAACACAACGCAAGCGTTGCTTCACGTCGGTTTTCTGTGAGGCCGTGGTATCACTCCGGTCGAGACGGCCCATTTGTGCCGAAGCATGGCTCTCCCACACAATTACTTTAAACATATGTTTTTATGTAGAACACACTTCCTAAGTCGTGTAACAATTAATCTATTCGACACAATGTAAATACTTGAATAGTAATGCCTTGTCCAACGTCATTCTAACAGTTTTGCACGTGAATACTTGACATTGCGAATACACGTGACTGTACATCTAAATAATCCAATACCTTTGGTTTTGAAGTTCAAATTTTACGAGGGCATTAATTCTTTTTAAACTTATTTGTCATAGCAATCTTCATCACGATCTTCAGCTTGATGTTTGTTGTTTTACAAACTGTTCTAGCGAATTTCACTTTGTCTGCAGCCATTGCTTTAAATGTTGTTTAAGATGTTCATGAATCAGCGATACTTTGTACAATTAGATTAAGTATGTTAGATTTAAGAAAAAAATAATATTAAAATAATAGATAACAAAAAGAAATATCCACCTACAACCACCCCATTATCTTCGACTGTTTTTTGTTTAGTCTACTAGTTTAAGGGCTGTTTCACAATATGGATAGCCGTTATCTATCAGATAATTTTGAATTAAGAACGTAATTTGTATGAACTATCTGTTATATATGTTTATCAGGTACTTATATAGAGGTTGTGAAACCGGAGCTTAATCTCTCTCTCTCTCTCTCTCTCACCTTTCAGAGATCGTATTTTGAAAATGGAATCCAAACAGTTCAAAGACAGATATTTATTTTTATTTAAAAAAATTACGAAGTCAGACATATCAACAGCAACAGTAGTTTTTTTTGTTAAAATATAGGTTCTGTAAAAAGTACACGTAGAAAAAAGTTTGCAATTATTTTACCACAATCGTTTTGGCGAATGTTTTGAACATAAAATTGGCAGATTCGCACAATTCATCATCTAAATGATGTAAAAACGCGGGTTACTCACGTGAATATACTGAGAAAAGCTCTACTAGTTTCGTGAGTAACCCGCGTTTTTCCTTAATTTAGTATGTCTCACGATAGTTATTATAAAAACAATTCATCATCTCTTTCAAATTAATTCGTTAACTGGGTTCACGATAATATATACGTATACAGGGTGTCCCAAAACTCAACGATAATCTGAGACCGATGAAAAGCCAAGTTATACTAGTACTGGGAAAAATAATAAAAAAAATCCATATCACTCAGTTCAGCGATAATAGATTTTTTTTAAAAAAAGTTGAAATTCGACACCCTTGGTCGCGTTTTCAAGTCCTGTGATCACCAATGTCACAATTTCGCAGTGATTTTTTTAATTTTGTGATCTTTATTAAATATGCTGTTAATCGCAACTACAAATTAATGCAAAAACATCGTTAATTTAATAAAATAAGTTAAGTTTTAGTGAGTAATCGTTCACAAAAATATTGTTAATTAACTTTGACACTTCACATTGAAAAAAAATGTACTACACTACCCTTGGCAAGTTATTTCAAAAGATGGCGCATTTAATCAAGATTTTAAAATGTCTATTATCGCTGAACTGAGTGATATGGATTTTTTTTATTATTTTTCTCAGAACTGGTATAACTTGGCTTTTCATCCGGTTAGATCCGGCTCAGATTATCGTTGAGTTTTGGGACACCCTGTATACAGTTTGACTGCCGACAGAAAACTGTTGAAGGTAAATCCTCCGCTATCGCGGCCCATATCTTGTCCCCCATGGCGTTCAAGGTGTTAAAAAATACATTTTCCAAATGAAAAATTGTATTGATTAATTACTATAATTTCACTGTACAGTTGTTAATAATTCTCTGTTGCTACTTCAATCACACATTTTTAATATAATTAAATTTAAACTGTCCTTGATAAACTGAACTTGTTGTTACGTATGTTCGACTTTAATCAACAAATACCTTTTGACCTTTGTCAACGTTAAACATTTTAAAACATATTCAAATTATAATTACTTAAAATTTTCGCAATAAAACAATTGTAACACAAGGATACATTATTATTTTCTTTTTAAATAATATTAATGTCAAAATTTTTCCATTAAAAAACCACTAATTTATTTCTTTACACTCGATTAAAAAAATTATAGGCATAATGACATGTTGACCTTTGCCTCCAAACAGTCTGACATTTGAACTGCATGCGAAGAAATGACAAGAGCGTTGACATTAATTTTGGCGGGAACGTTGCAGTTTGCACATGTCTATTTTTGTCTATTGTCAATGCACTTTTAGTTCATAAATTTTTAATAGTGAATAGTATATTTAACGTTATTTTAGTGTATACGTTGGCTACCAGTTAAACGCTTATGGTAATTGAGTGGCAGGTCAGGGGATGCTTGGAATTAAACTGAAAACATGTCATTAACAAACAAAGCAACTTTAATGCCGTAATGCTACTGTGAAATAGGAAAATTGGGCGTTTGTAATTATGTCTAGTTATTTTGGTGAGTACCTATGTTATTGATTTTGTTATGATATTTTATGTTAAAGTAATGACGTACAGATAGATGGTAATCTATGTATTAAAATGAATCCCCTTTACCGTTGGTCACGGCACGGCATCACGTGTGAATGGCTGGACCGATTTCACTAATTAATTTTTTGTTGTATTTGTTATTATTAGGAGAAGGTTCCTAAGACAGAAAAAATCCTGAATGGGAGAAAATGATTGGGGCGGATTGTGCGTACGAAGTCGCCGGCAGAAGCTAGTTTGGAATAATTCCCATGATGTGATTTTCAGTTGGTAAGTAATTTAATTGAATCATCATTGAATAACAGAAACCCTTGTTAAAGTATTAAAAAAAAACTTATTTACTTGATTGAAGACAGATACCTAAACACCGAATTAATATTTAAATGCTACGAGTGTCCAACTTTAGGCTTGATTTTCATACAACTTTTTAATGTTACACAAACGAGTGCGTCTAAATAACATAATTTGGAAGTAGTGTAGTTAACTTTACCAATGACTTTGTAAAAACTATGAAATTGAAATTAACTGCGACATGTATGACGTTAAAATCAAATGTAACGTAACTTATGTACAGGCTGTTCTTTATTCTGTTGTATAGACGCTAAACGTGTGCTATTACATTTTTTCAATGAAGATAAAGTATGACAGATTTATTAACAGTATTTAAGATAAAGTCTGTCTGTCCCTATTTCGTTTAGAAAAGTAATTTTCTTTTCGTTGTATTATTAGAGAAGATGGTACCTGTCCACAGTCAGACAAAAGTGGTTGATTATTGGCCACAATAACAATGACTATAACTTAAACATACCTCCAGGAATTATTCTATTATTTTCAAAATGTCATCTAAATACGGCTCAACGAAATTTCCAAGTTCCATATTTGAAAATACGTGACAACGTCAAACTCAAGAGGGATTACAAGACTATTGAAACTTGGAGAATGTTGAAGTTTGGCGTTAATTATTAATCTTCTGACATCACGATCGGCATTAAGTTTATGTTTCGAAGAAATCACGCGGGTAACACTCTGTTCCTTTAAAAGTTATTTTTAGATGATTAAATTTCAATTAAGACGACTTTTTATTTTTGAACGACAGCAGAATTTTAATTGGTTTTTGTGGACAACGAGTTTTGAGAGTTCATGGCGTCACTCGTTTTTTCGTCATTCCTATCTATTGCCATCGATTTTGATTAAGAGTTCTAGAAAATATTTTAATTCTATTTTTCTAAGAATGCTAAAATATTTAAAGTTACCAAAAATAGTTCTATAATATTCTATCGAAGAAATCAGTGACACAAACGTCAAAAAGTATAATTTTTGTGAACAACCTGTATGTATATTTTTTTAATCATTTGTTTTAAATACTACAACGCGTTCGTCACGGAGTCCAGACGAGTGGTTGTCGGCTGCCGGTATCCACGTCCCAGGATCATTTCCAGACTGTGAATTTTTCATATATTTTATAAAAAGAAAATAGAAAGGTGAGTGCAGATCTCTCTAATTTTTTTTTTAGATGTTACTTCTAGCAGATATTTGGATGTGAAAAAGGGATGAAATTGAAAGTGTTTTTCCCAGTGTTTTATAAATAATAATAAGGTTCGTGGACTGTGTGATTTTGCATACAAGTTAGTTTATACAGGATTTATGTGAGTCCTATTCAAGATGGAGCCTTAATATTCATATATTGATTCTCCTATTCTCCTAGTAGTTTTATTGTCATTCCAATTTACTACATTCATTTTGTCTAGTGTGTTTGTCTTACATTACTTTCATAAATTGAGCTTATACATACCATCCACCACTTGTACCATACCATCCATTACACATACGGATATATTTTAGGTTAGGTAGTAGAGTGTCTTTCGGATATCCAGATGTAATATTGTTCATTGTACATAATAGAAAAAGTTTCAACCGTATTAATATTACTTTAAATATTATGAAAATTTGAATAGTACGGAATAGTAATAGTTTAGTCTTTTTCCTAACGTGTAAATGGCGAACAGTGTGGTTTCATTAGGTATGTCATTTAGCACCTAGGTTTCATATATAGCACACAGGTTTCATATATAGTCCCTAGGTTTTTGACATAGCCCGAATCACATTGCTTGAAACATAAATTTTTCAATTTCAACACTTCATTTGAAACTTTAACGCCTTAATATTAAAAGAAAATCTGTTTCTTAAGGATTGTGTACTTGAACGTAAAAATCTGACCAAAATGGTTACATGTAAAAGACAATTTGAGTATTGTAATAAACGTGGCCTTAAACTGTGACGCAATTGTAATAGTTTTAACTAATAAACAATTAGTCTACTAATTACAAGTTTCCGATACATTGTCTAACACACAAGCATAAATAATTTTGAATATTGTAATTTAATTCTATGCTAGTTACTCAATACTTAATGTATAGTCGTGTACTAAAAATTTTGTTGTAATTTTATATGTTCGTACCAACATCTGTATTATATAATTCCATATAATAATATAATTTTCATAATACAATGTCGTTATACTTGACTATCGAAATTGACTAGCGGCATGTCAATAATTCACGGAGGTGATATTACCCAACTTTCTCTGTATTTTCGTATAAGCTATGGCTTAACAATGGCAATATTCAAGCCAATCTAAAAGAGAAGTCATTGTTTGTATCTAACCTAAAATATGACGAGGAAGGAATTAAATATACCGGTACATTAACAAATCCCTTAATAAATGTTGATGTTACCATATACCATATATGAAATCTTAGAGTTTGAAGTAGTATCATAATATAGGTCTCCAAAATTACGTTAACTCCAAATATAATACGAATATTTAAAATAAGTTTTACTTATAAACTAACAATAACAATTACACTGTAATAACTTCTCATAATGAATTAAAAAGAAAAAAAGTAGAGGAATTTAACTCTAAATTTTTTGCCTGTAGAAGCTGATAACATCAGTTTTTATAGTTCTGCATCATAGTAATAAATTTCAATGCTCAACATTTTCAATGTTTATCACATGCCTGAATATAGTGTTCCCACGCGCAGAATGCTCATTATTTGTCATGTTTATTTAAAAAAGGCTAATTTAGGATCTAGATTTTGCACGTTACTTTTATTTACATTATAAGTAAGTACTAAGTCAAATATTCAATTTTCTTTCTTTATATTTATATCTATTTGGTAGATTTTTTTTATTGTCTTTGTTATTGTCAGGAGAAGGTACTTATGATGGAAAAAAAATCCTGAAAATCGACGTCGCGGGCAGAAGCTAGTACATACTAAATTACGAGCACCTTAACATGGTTTTGAGCCAACACAGTCTTAATTGGAAAATTTCATTTCTATAGATTTTGTCCACTGTCAAAGATTGCAAATCAAGTTACAAAACCTTATGTTAACATATCGTATGTTATGTTAGGATTAACGTAATAAATGTACATACATAACAATTCAACGCAGTAACACACTCATAGCCTTATAAATATATTAAAATACTGTAAAAAAACACACATTTTCCGTGAAATTGAATCGGACCATCGGTGTATCGGTGACAATCGTCAACCCATAGGTCAATTACGTTGCCATTCATTTACATATAATTTGAATAATATGTCTTGTTTACCGATTCAAATATACGATTTATATCGATATAAATCAGTGAATGTCATTTATTTTGGATGAGGTGCTTTGTATATCTTAACCGTTATATATTATATTATGCATTTATAGGTATTTTAATTGTTTCAGTGGTTAAAATAAAAATAGTATGTACTCGCAATAGTCTGTTCTAGATTGAGCTTTGAATTGCACAATTGGTAGTTTAGACTTGCTTGAAAAGGTTTGCCGTAAGACGGTTTGGAGAGATAATTCGCTGAACGTTTGAAGACTACGTCATCGTGTTAAGACGAAAAATTATTAACTGTCTTTTAAATCTGCTTCCACATCAGTTTCGTTGATACAAATATTGTCAGTTCTGTAGTAGAACTGCTTGACATTATTTGTATCAATTTATTCTGATTTGTCGTTCTTTAGGTTCTATTTTCGTCAAAAGGGTCTCTATTTCTGTACTTATTAAAGTCGAAATCGGTTCACTGATATAAGTAAACAAACTTTGAAATATCTTATACTACTATATAAAGCTGAAGATATTTTTGTTTGATTGAAAGGGCTACTGTCAGGAACTCTATTTGAACACGCTAATGTTAGAAACTCCTGGTTCGATTTGAAAAAAATATTTCTGTATTGGATAATCCATTTATCGAGCAACGCTATAAGATATAAAATACCATGCTAATTAATAAGAGGCGAGAGAGTAGGAGTAGGTGAAATCGCATGAAAGTAACTAGCATAATATGAATTAGAATAAGAACAACGGAGTCTGGAAATGTGCCCGGAATATGGTAATAGGCTCACCCCCTATTACATGGGACTTATAACATAGTGAAAAGTGGGTGTTACATTGTACAGTGGCATTAAGTGCCGAAATGTGCACCTCTGCCTATCCCTTCGGGGATAAAAAGGCGTGATGTTATGTTATGTGTAAATAAGAACAATTTCCGTGTAATCTAACATCTATCACTGACGATCATCCTACCTAACAGATTTCTATAGTTAAGTAGATTCAAAGCTACCAAAGAGAGGACTCAATCTAAAACTGTATCTATTTGAGCTCCAGAAATATATCTCAAGGATTTCCAGTTGAATAAAACACCTGGAAATAAAATCGTATTACTAAAAGACTTCTTGAGGATTTACTGGTTTCAGGATATTGGTGTGACGGTATTTCCTAGATAGAATAGTGCTAGTATCACATTTTATACCTAAGTAGATAGGTGAAATTCTAAGCTCTTATTTTTTAAAGTAGATAATAGAGGTATTTGCGACTGCCTCATTGGCCGAGTGGTCGCAAGTGCGACTCGGCAAGGGGTCTCTGGTTCGATTCCTGGGTCGGGCAAAGCATTACTGGGTTTTTCAAAAAATTCAAAGTAGTATCACGGAGTCTGGAATTGTGCCCAGTATATGGCAATAGGCTCACCCCCTATTACATGGGACTCATAACATAAATTGTGAAAAGAGGGTGTTACATTGTACAGTGGCATAACGTACACTTCTGCATGCCCCTTTGGAGATAAAAGGCGTGATATTATGTAATGTTATGTGATAAAATTTATAGTAATGTCCTTAATTTGCAGATAAGTGCTATGTTAGACGACTCGTTTTTTGATAACAGACAGTGCCTACAAGAGTATAATGTATTTCAGTGAAAAAAATTGTATATCTAGTGTTTCATTAGTGTATATCAATAATATTTTTTTTGGACCTAAAAATAAAACAACGTCTTAATTTTTTTGTTATTACTTTACCTATTCATCGAAAGTGTTTAAGTTGTCTTGCCATGTGACGAAAACGAAATAGATTTCACGGTGTATTTAAAGCAAAATGAAAGCAAAATAAAGGCAACTCATTAAATTTTGCTTGAATATTCACAAAAACGTTTAATAAAAAATACGATGACGTAGTCTTCTACCGTCTTTACAAAATAAGGTAAAGCTTGTAAAGAAATGCCTGATGAGCTCAAATTTTTCTAAATCAAATAATATAATAATTCTGTAATACCCATTCTAAGAGGATTTCAGGTTATTTTCTGTGTTCCATTATCAGTTTTCTGATTTCATTTTTGTATTCCTGTTGTTATGTTAAAATGTTCAGTGGTAGCATGAAAGCTTTTTATGTTTATACTCTTTGTTTAATCTGTATTCAAATTAGTCAAATTCAATACTTTTTTCGTACTGTAAAAAACGACAGTTTTCTATGATTTTTGTACGAGATTGTGTATTGTGATGACACATTTTTTTAGAGTCAAACAACCTATTCATTTCTTTAAAAATTTGTTGGATATAATACTAAAATTAAATTGGTCATAAAATCAATTAATGAATGTGTGATTATTTTTTAATATTTGATTGTATTGAACAGTCGAAATAATTTATTTTTGATTAAGGAAAGTACCCAATTGTTATCTTCACCCAATTACCTTGAATTATTAAACTAAGAGGCATTATACTACCTCTATATCGTTTTCATTGTCAAATATAAGTGACCATTATACCTAAATCAGCGGCCATTTTAAATATCTATAGATATTTTCCACGTGGAAAATAAAATACCAAGGATAATAAATTATTATGTACTGCTTACTCACGTAGTAATTTGACGAGGAACTCGACTAGTTCTAAGCCATGCTAGAGGCTCAAATTCCAAGTATAAATAAATAGAGAATACTACTAACAAACATCACCTATTATAAACAGACCCAAGAACCTATTTTAATTAAAATGTAATATAAATTATGAATGCAGCGTGGTGTTGTGTTGACATGGGGTTAGTTACCATTGTGATACACAATACCTACTTACACAGTCGGTTAAATTGTAGTCGTGTAATGATTATTGAATAGTGATAAAATAATTTCTGGAACATTTCGTCACGTGTTAAATTAGGATTAAAGTAGTAGTAGGTATTCATAGGATTAGGAAATACACTGTACCTCTAGAGTAACGAAAACCGTGTGATAATTTAAGTGTAGGAAGCCATGCTTCGGCACGACCGGGCCGGCTCGACCGGAGCGATACCACGGCCTCACAGAAAACCGACGTACAACAACGCTTACGGTGTGTTTCGTCGTGTGAGTGCGGTTACCGGAGGTGCAATTATTCCCCCTTTTCAATCTTCTCAATCCCTGATTCCCCAACAATCCTCAAATTCCTAATTCCCCAAGGCCGGCGGATGCACGAGTGTGTGTTTGTTGATTCTCTTGAATGTCAAAACCGCTGAACAGATGACATTTGGAAAAGGGGTAGATTATGGTCTGCAATAACACATAGGCCACTATTTATCTTATAGAAACGGAAAATCATCGAATGACTGCTCCCGCCTGGGTGAGGCGGGAGGGAGTGTCAGACTCTTACTGATTAAAAACCCCGTTCATTCTCCTGCACGTCGAGTCGGAGCCCCGGTTACCCGTTAGGTTCTCCGCGACTCCGAATCGGCATCGGCCGTATTGGGCCCCATCTGTGGTGGTCTGATGGCTCTTTGAGGCGCGCGCGGAACGCGACGCGCCGTACGCTCGGGTCTGCAATAACACATAGGCCACTTTTTATCTTATAGAAAAGCTAGTGTAGCATAAACCTAAGAATAATAACAGAAAGGAATTTTCTTGTAGCAGTACCTACAGCAGAAAACAATGAAAATAAAATTATAGCAGTAAACAATATTATCAAGGTTAATCCGAAACCAAGATAAGCAATCGCGTAGGAATAAAAAACCAACAATCCATTTACAAAAAACAGCAGACTTTTTGTCACAATATCATTTTTAAACACGGCATTTACAATTCATACGCAAATTAAATATTAATGCGTCGTTTAAAATTATTCAAAGTCAGGCAAATATTTAAATTCGAGTGTTTCAACATGAAAGTTTAAAGTAAAATTAACAAGTTAATTCACTGATACAACGTTAATGACGTACGTACGATGCGGAATTTACCATAGCAATTTGGTTTGTTTAAAAAGATACAGTTACAAAATTGATTGGAGAATTTAAAGGTTTGGTTGTGGCTTGTATCGATTAGTTAGGAGTGGAGACTGAAGAAGTTGGAACAATGGTGGTACTTGAACTATGAATTTAAAAACAATAGGAGTAAATCTAGGGGTCTAGGTTGCCGTCCAGGAATCTTATTTTATGTTAAAAGTGACATCCGTTTACGTAGTAACGTACCAGTTGACCAGTAAGTCAAAAGGTGTTTGAATGGATAATGATGGATAATGGGAAAATTAAGCATATGTATTAGTGATCAGCGCCGCCTATGCGCTGGGTAAACTTTGTCAACCTTTTGTAGCAAGACACTCATTTTTCTACAAAAGCTTTACAGTACAGCAAACGTCATATTACACAAATGTGCTCCTAATTAAAATTTGGTTTTTTTTTAATAAGATGGCGCCGACAACTATAGCTGAGGATAGGCTGCAGTCGGGACACCGACTGTCGCATCCTCCGCCCGGAGACGAGGTCCTCATCACAGGCATATCGGGATACTTTCCCGACTCGGACTCTGTCATACACCTGCAGGAAAACCTTTTTAATAAGGTACGTTATTAACAGAATATTTTTCTGAAGACTGAACACAATCAGACATTACCAATAGGTAATAAAAGAAATACATACAACGAAAATGTGTTCTACCTCTATAATATCGCTGGTCAATAATAGAATTAGTACCAAAATGTATTTTATTTAACGTTATCTTAATATCATTTGTCTCCCAGGCGATTTCTATCTCAGTAGCACGCCTATCTATCTAATTAAGTTAGTTTATCCCAATGAGCAAGAGCTATTATGGTGCATAAGTCATTACTTAAATACCGCTGCTAAGGACAGTTCCCGTATTCTGAAAAGATTACGTAAGTAGGTACATCATTAATATTTTTTTACAGGTGGACTTAATCTCCGGTGATTCTCGTCGTTGGAAGCTGGGGCATCCTGAGATCCCACAGCGTACCGGAAAGATCAACAATGTCAACAAATTCGATGCATCCTTCTTCGGTGTCCACTATAAACAGGCCCATACCATGGACCCTATGTGCAGGATCCTGCTGGAAAAGGCTTATGAAGCCGTCATTGATGCTGGTGAGTTGAATTTGAACTCTAAGAATACTCGAAGTTTCTTAACTGGATAAGGTATAATATATTATTTAAAACCACAATTAGTCAAACATATGAATAATTAATTAATCCTTTCGCAAAATGCATTTTCGTGTAGATAAATGTGGGAAAATTTCAAAAACAGATTAATGTTTCGCCATTTAATATCTTTTTAGACAGTTTTATTATCGTTTATATGCTTTGTTATTACAACAATCATCTTATATTGGAAAATAATTTAACTTTTGCAAAATAAGATAAGGATATCTTTATTATTTTTGTATAAAACATGTTAAAGGTAGATCGAAAACAATAAGTGCTTATAAAACTTAAAATAAATTGTAAGGAACACTGACCAACAAGGTAAAACCTTCCAAAAAACACAATAAGTGTGAGCGAAAATCGACATTGAATGTTCTGTAGCTCCGAATTCGCGTTTGACGCCGTAGTTCAAAGCCGTTCTCTGTTATATAGATTTTATTTACTGTTATACCAATCTTTGGCAAGAAAACGAAAGAGCTTATGTTGTCAAGGAAATAGAAAGCAACCTATCCGTAATATTGTCTATACAAATAGAAATATTGAATAAGAAAATACATACAGCGAGATAAAATGAAATATATTTTCCCAAACAAAGCTGTAGATAACTGAAAATGTAACGTACAATCAAGATTTGGTAATGGAATTTGAAAATTATTAACCAATTCGTTAGTCGGTACTGCGTTGAAAAATCCAATATACCTCTACAGTAAGTTAAGATTAAAGAATGGAGTCCTAAGGAGTGATCAGTCGAATGGAAAACGGAACGTTTTGGCAACCCTCCCACCCTCGCAATCAGTTACATTGATTCCGGTTAACTTTTAAAATTCCTCCTCTGACACCGTTACGAATATTTTTTCAGGATTTGTTTTAAATAGATATTTATACCAAGGTATAGTTTTTCAAACCGAGTTTTTAGTGGTTGTATAATACTTTAATATTTGTTTAAAAAATATACAATAATGTACTTGAACAGCACCTCATGCCACTGTACAATGTAACACCTAATTTTCACTATTTAAGCTATGAGGCCCATGTGAGCCTCTTGCCATATACTGGGTTAATTTTAATTAATAAAACAACAAAACACAAAGTGCTTAAGTTTTATGGTAGTTTCTAAGTACATACTTTTAAAGAATAATGTTTGAACTTATTACGATACAAGTGAAACAAGTGAAAAAAGTGACAAGTGAAAAAAGTGAATTTATTTCTGCAAATAGGCTACAAGGCAGCACTTTTAAACGTCAACAATACGATTAAAGTAAAACTTAATCCATTATTGGCGGTGGTGTAAACGCAACCACCACTTTCCACAATGTAGGCATTTCAATCGATTGCTACCTTTCTTTGGCGGCAATGAGGCCAATTTGTCTATATAGCAAGTCAAACCACTTGGATGAATTAAATTCGTCGCGGGAGCTGGTATTGGAACCCTCAACTTCGAATGTTATTTGAGGGATTCGCAGGTAGGAGAATATAGGAAGCTATTTAAAGCGATGAGTATGAGGCTTTTTAAATAATTTATACGGTAATAAAATATTGAAGAAAGAAATTAAGGATTTAAGGTTCCCATGTGATGTGATCCAGTTTCAATATTTTGTTTATAGAACAAAGAAGGTTTCAGATAAACATTATTGGAACCTTGGCTTGCTATGTTACTGGAGCTGGGAACGACTTAAAACTGGTTAGAACTTAGAATGGGGTGGTTTTCAGTCAGTAAGGGTCTGACACACTCTTTCTCGCTTCACCTAAAGCAGGACAAATCAGTAGATTCTGAATATCCCCTTCAAAAAAAATTGCTATATTAATATAAGATTTCGTGGCACATTAACTATTTTCGTTACAGATATCTTCATACACAAATGTTCCACAACTTATATTCATAATCTAAATTCTCCACTAAAGTCTCTGAATATTATATCATGCTAAAATGATTATACATAGTGATTCAAAACAGATTGTACCAAATAATTTGCGCAACAGTCCTCGTTACTTGTGAACTCGTCTCGCCTCAACTTAGTTTCAATTAGCTGTCGGGAGTTTTCCGAGCCAATTACAACTTTAATCATAAGTAGCAGAGCAGACCACGCAATATCCAGAACTTCTTGTGAGTGTTCTTTATTTATAGAAGGATAGGGAGTCAATGAAGTGTCAATTATAGTTCCTAACTGCCCCGTAGCGTAAATGTAATGATTGGGTACTAGCGCTTGAGTACTATTTTTAGTTTTAGTTAAATATTGCTGGCTCTTTTATTTATTTAATGCTAACAGCATTCTCTACCATCCTTTGAGTAATGCAGAAATGTACGTAGTAGGTCGTAACGAGCAAAACGTTTATTTACAGGTAAAAAGTCATTGTGCACTAAGAAAATCATTGCATCAAAAGAAATCGTGACGTAATCGATATTAAAATAATAGTGTTCTATTTTAAAATCCTTTTAATTTAATCGCAACTAATTACATGTAACTTGAACCACTACTTTTTAAAAGATACAAAATCTAAAAGTGCTAGTAGGTTCCTAAATCACATTTTTAAGTAGCCTTAAAATTCATTCACAAAACACCTGGACATGTATGTCTATCTGCAATCTAACAACAAGAAAACATGCTGCCTACGCGTCCCCTTGCTTTGATGCGCCCCAGCCATACAATGTTCAAAGAAACAAACACATGGATCTCATTAATTCTGTGTCCCAATTAAGGCCGATTTTTTGTCAAAAGCAAGCTACCGTTCTTCTCTTGCCTCCATTCACAGATTCGTTTGACAGAGCACGAGATACCGTATGGCACATTGCATTTAAAATAAGCTCATTAAATTTCTTTTAATTTCATAAAAGGTCCAAGATCAGAAGGTATGATTATAGAAAATGGGAAGTATGTATTGTGGTTTGACTTTTGTGTGTTTAATGTTCTTTAAGTATGACGTAGATATTTCAGAAGCGTATAATACTTATTTTCGTTTATAATCAAGCATATATTTTGTGGTCTCACATTTATTGATTTGCAGTGTAAAAGATAGAAATTAAATCGTAGCCCTCAGCTGTTTGACGACATTAAAATAAATCGATAAACAACAAGGACAGACTTCAATAAGAAAATGTTTAAGCATAATAGTGAACAAAATTTAAACAACATCAAAATTAAATTCTTTGAAGTACTTATAAGAATTGTTATCTGAGGCACAATAAAGCAATTGTAACTGTCATTTCTCGAACCACGCCAGAAACCGTCCCGTTATCTTTACATCCATTAAAAGTTCCATTCCGCAGAGTAATTATAACTCAATATTGCCTTTGCGACAGCCTCCAAGAATTCAAATTTGATAATAAAACTTCAAAAGTGGACTCGATCACGTAGACTTCTTTGGTAGTTCCAGAAATTGAAGGTTCGACGGTTTTTACTACGTAATTTTAGACAACATTGTTATTGGCGCCCACCGAATGATGTCCCACGTTGGGCGTCAATAAATGTTGACTTAAGAAATTAAATGGCTATCCGAACGAAACGTAAAAGATAGATGAAACTTGCTAACAACTAAGTTGAATCAGACAATGTTTTATACCACAGTATTTAAGTGATAAAATAAAATTCTTACTGAGTCCTTTTTGATACCTGCTCTGAGTGTTCGATTATAATAATACAATTTTATACAGACAAAATTTTGATTCAATAATCATCACACATATTAATTATATAGAGATAATAAGATTCTCATCCGAACCTCCAGATTTCTGATATAATATTTAAGATACAAACACAGCGTAAATAGATTATATCATGACAGTACTCCTGAATAATTCAAAACCCAAGATACGCATTAGTAAGAAATATTCTGAGGCATTCGATAATCCTTCTGATGGAAAATCGACAAGAACTGACAAACGAAAAGTTTTTGCTACCTTTGTTAAGATTATGACGAAACAAAATACGTATTTTGTGGCAAAAAGTATTGGAAAATCGTGTTGTAATTTGGAAAAATGTTGTATAAAAGATAAAGGATGTGGAGAGGAAGATAAATACAGTAAAATGTTGTCATTTATTGTTATAATATTGTATTATATTGTAATAATGGATGAGCTTGTGAACGTAGGGTTCTTAGACTATCTATCTATCATTATAAGACCGATGCCGTCCATTGCTGGGGCACATAAGCCATATGTAAAGGTACGCCACTGAGTCCTACTTAGATCTTATTTTATGCTACAATTGACTGTTTAAAAACGTTCCAATACTTTAGTTCTTTCATCAATAAACCCTTTTAAAAATGTATCTAGTTATTCTTTTTTTTATCTCTCACAACATTCTGTAGGTTTCTGCAATATTAATCAACATTTCATTAATCCAGTTTTTGAAGTTGAGTTATGAATAGAGCCACTCGTATCTTTCAGTGCTTTCAAGAGAGCTGCATCTTTGTCTAACTCAATGTACTACTCGGTGAAGTTGAATTTTATCCTGAATTACATTTTTTTAGAAATAGTTTTTTTAGCTTTGATACCATGGTTCATTATCTGAATGAATAATTATAGCATGTGCATCAGTGATTTGTTGAAAAGCAAATTTTTAAGTGCTTTTGGCTCCGAAGAACTTTACTTAGGAGTTCAGTTCTGTTATTTATCTATTATTAATTTTGATTACAAAATGAAATTTTGGTTTTGGTTTATACGAGTATATTTTTACTAACACGATTGATATTAAAACTCTGAAAAAAAAACGGTTAAATCATTGTTTTTGTGTATCTTTTTGATTGTGATATATTAAAATAAAATTTGATATAACATAAAGATTTTTTTAAATTAATAGATACAATTGCTGTAGTCAATTTTATTTTAAGCATATCAACGATAAATATAATAATCGAATTTCCCGAACTTTATTTACAAGTACATTAATTTATAAAACAATATCGTTTGTCTACAGGTGTGAACCCAAAAGAACTTCGCGACACAAAGACCGGTGTGTTTGTTGGAGCTTGCTTCTCAGAATCAGAGAAAACATGGTTCTACGAAAAGATGCAGGTCAACGGTTTCGGTATTACTGGGTAAGTTTCATAATATTCTGTGAACAGTTCCAATGTGATGTGAAAGACAAAATAATCTTTATGGTTGCCATACGAGATACAAAGTAATAATATCGGTAGTAGCAATCAATTAATGAGGTAATCCTCATTGCTTCGTTCCTCGAGTCAAGTTGGCGATCTTAGTTTCATATCCCAAGACGCAAAAAGTCTTCTTTTACTTATATCGAGGGGAAACCTTCAAAATGTCCCTAGCTTTTTGGGGAGACAGTCTAAGGATTGTGTGATTCTTATCTCAATAAAACCATCCTGGTGGCCACCTTGACACCTTGGAAACCCGAGACTCTTCGCTCTAGTAATCGGGTTTGCGACTACTTGACGAACAACAAATTCTAACACTATATTAAATTTAGTTTAAAAATAAGCAAAAATACATTAATACACATAAAATAAACCACATAAATATTTACTTTAATCGCTTCATCGGTACAGGAACAAAGGTAATAAAATTGCTTCCAATGTTAGCGTTTGATTACAAGTTTCTGAACTCACTAAGCGTTGTTCAAAGAGTTCGAAAGGAAATTGTTGTCAATAATATCAAAATAATAACCTGATCAAACTTTTTATAACGATTGCTTGGATCGGGTGAACGATTTTCTTATTATAGAATATATATATTTGAAGATATAAATATTCTGTTTTGTCATGTAATAGAAGGAAGTTTGGAACTGTGCCTGGTACTTTTGAGACACCGAATCAGCTTATGTCAATTTTATCTAAGGATCGAATATATTTGAATATATAAATATTCTGTTTTGTCATTGTAATAGCAAGAAGTTTGGGAATGTGCCTGATATTTTTGAAACACTGACAACAGCTTCATATCGATTTTAGCTGCGAGTCGAACACGAAATTCCTATCTAGATAGAACCATTGTTTCCGTTCATTAACGAGACTGTCAATAATGCATAACTTTTATAACCACTAAATAAATCTCACTAGTATTGAAAATGGGAAAGTTTGTGTGTTTATTTAATTATTAGTCTTTCACATCAAATGGTTTATTTTTGTATTATTTGGAACAGTGCAGTGCAATAATAGAGATTAGAATATTAATTAAGTTAAATAGACTTTGGAGACAAACAAAGAAGTTATTTCGAGACAAAGAAAATATTTTGAGAAAATTTTACATTTCAATAAAAAAACATAAAAAATATACGTGACATTCGAGACAAAGGGTTTTCGGTTAAAAGTAGCTAGTTACCTCCGAAATCTCTGAAAACATTGTTGCGGTCCATACGCCAAACGTCCTATCTAGGCTAATTTTTACCTCATGAAGAGCCGCTTGTAAAGACTCGTTTTTATAAAGTTCCTAGTCAACTAAATCACTACATAGTACAAAACAAAGTCGCTATCTGCCATCCGTCTACCCCTATGTATGCTTAGATCTTTAAAACTACGCTACGGGTTTTGATGCAGTTTTTTTAATACATAGATAGAGTGATTCTTAATAAAGGTTTATCTATATAATACATGTATATTGCACCCGTGCAAACCCGGGGCGGGTCGCTAGTAATATCTAAACTTTATCCAAACTATTAAAACATTCACCTACACAGTCATTAAATTCATTTCATTTCAACATAATCGTTCTGGTATAAAGCGATTAAATGCAACTTCGCGCCTCAAACTTCGTTCAACGTTCATTATTACAATTGCTTTGCTACAAAAGCGTTTAAAACTTGTCACAGTTATTTTATAACACCATTTTGTTATTTCCTTAGAATGGTCTTGTGTTTTTATTCTGGGTACACGTGAGACTAATCCTGTTTAAACTTTATTAGGTAAATCAAGAACCGAAATAATTTCTTGGTGTATTGTGAGGTTGTGAAACATCACTGATGGAAAATATATGAAGCTATGCATTACTTACACATACAAAACTTAGCGTTACTTTGTAATACAAGCCCCTTAACATGTAAAAAGAGCATTTTAACCTAATTACATTTAACATAAACTAATCGTATAGAGTTCAGATACAGGATAGAGTTCTGTGTTCATGTATGCATACAGAGCTGGCACGTAGCCAGATTCATATTTTTGCTGACAGGTACCTAAACTTCTTTTAAGCCATCATAGAACTTTGTTTTAGTAACATACTTACATAGATCATAAAAGAGGTTCTTATCTAGAATTTACCTTTTCGCATCCTCTTTACTAGAAAATATTTGTCGCAGAACCGATGATTATAAGATAAATCTATTCTCAAGTTAAATTCGGAACAGGCAAACGTAGTGGTAGGACGTTTTCGTATTCTAGTTAGTTTTCTGGTTTTGTGAGAATAAAATGTAAATAGGCTTTTTTTTAAGGGGGGAAAATCATCAAATGACTGCTCCCGCCTGGGTGAGGCGGGAGTGAGTGTCAGACTCTTACTGACTAAAAACCACCCCGTTCCTTCTCCTGCACGTCGAGCCGGAGCCCCGGTTACGCGTTAGGTTCTCCGCGACATGTAGATAGGCTTGGATAGTCGTTGTACTGGAGGTGCAGACGACTACTTTAGTCAGTAATACGACGACGTCTTTAGTCAGTAAGAGTCCCTTTCGCCTCAAAAAAGGCGAGAGAAGTCTTTGAATGATTTTACATCTCACCTACAACTTTATACACACTGATGACATTAACATAGCCTAGCCTTAAACAGAGCCAAATCCTTCAGAGAAACAAAAGGCGTATATGAAATTCTTGCAGGAAAATTTCAATCCAAACCCCATCAAGCAAAATCTTCCACTAAAATACAAGTGTTAAAACTATATTTAATACACTAAGTATTTAATAGCAAAACTATCGACGTGTAACATGATACGCCATATTGAAATTTGAGTACAGACGTTATTGCTTCGTGTGGTTTCTTGAACGGTAGAATACATAGTTTAAATCCGTATTATATTTGATAGGATTCCTTTGGTGGATGGCTCTATGATTATGCCTCTTGTCTTATATGAGAAGTTTGATCTTATTGTTGTAGTGACAATATCAGCTGAAGATAGAAACGATGATATAAGAAGACATATTACGTTTTGAAAGTATTTCAGAATCTTTATATACTTTACGAGTACCGTAATCAGGTCTATACCTTTCTTTTACACTTTTTGAGTACGAAAATAAAACTATTATTGGCAGAAATGTAACAAAAACCGCCAACAAAGTAAGTAAGAAAATAGAACTAATTCTCCGCCTTATTCCAGATGTTCCCGTGCCATGTTGGCCAACCGTATCTCCTACTGGTTGGGAGTAACTGGTCCCTCATACACAGTGGACTCTGCCTGCTCAAGTTCCTTATACGCCTTGGAACACGCCTTTAGAGCTATCCGTGATGGTCACTGTGACGCTGCCATCGTTGGAGGATCCAACTTGTGTCTCCATCCTTATGTATCACTGCAGTTCTCCAGGTAAATTAATATATTAAACTAACGAAAATAGTAATATTAAATGAGTTTTTTAATACAAATAATAATGATAAACTACGTCGTATTAACTGATTTCAACCTGTTTTTATAATAACTATCATGAGACATACTAAATTAGGTAAAAATAAAATACTGAGAAAAGCTGTATAGTAGGCTGCGCGACATCGCCGCGACCGCGCATGGTGCTCATAAGGTAGAGCTCCTCTGTGGCTCGAAACTAGTAGAGCTTTTCTCAGTATATTCACGTAGGTAACCCGCGATTTTTAGTTAATTTGAATCTTTTTCTTTCATTTTTTTAAAGTTGGTTAATAATATATTACATCCTACTCCTAAGTGTAAATTGCGGACAAACATACGTACGGGTCAAACTGAGAATGTAACTTTTAAGTCAGTTAAAAGAATCATAAAAAACATGAACTTGAATAATGAATTCGCAACCACAAATCCAAAGAATTTAAAAATAAAAATACATTGAAGCTAAAAATCACATCTCACCTTTGTGTAGCTGAATGCATTAAAAATTCAGTCAGAGAGTGACCTGAAAGTCTCTGCTGCAAGTTTTTTCTCTCTAAGTAAAGTTAACGTAGTGCTAACGTGGACAGAACATTACTTATTAAGTTCTTTTTGCGACACAGACTTTGCAAAAGACAATGTTGAAAAATAAAGAATGCAGACAAAAAAAAAATCCAGGATAAGGGTCTGAAATGGGATGACAAAATGAATACCTATATAATTTATACAGATAAATAAAACTGAAGTGTCTATTTGTAATATTGTAATGACCGCTTTTTACTTCATGCATATGCATATACAGACGATACCTATACTAAAATAATTCTATTTAAATTTTTGTCTGTCTATCTATTTGTATTGGGTAATTTCTGTAATAGCTAGACCCATTTTGACAGGACTCTTATTGCAACTGCCGGACAAGTGGTCTCGGGTTCGATTACCGGGTCGGCCAAACTATTACTGAGTTTAAAAAAAATCTTAATAGTAGCATGGAGTCTGGAATAGGCATGGCGACTATTTTTTAATTTTTTGTCCGTCTTTTAGATATTTTAAAAATCTTCGATACGTATTTTTTCTTTTTTCTCGTATCCAAAAAAAGATGTAGATATTTTGAGTTAAAATGACGCGTGACGTCATAATTAGGTACGATTTCTCCGTAAGTGTGACGTCAACACCCCCCACTCCCTAACTTTAATGCGGAATAACTACGTATTCTTCTGTTAATTTGATAAAACAAAAAATACGTGTGTTATTTTCGTGCGATCTTAATGACGGACTAATTACTTTTTTGTTTTTTTTACCCTGTCGACACGCCTATTGTGCCCGGTATATGGCTATAGGCTCACTCCCTATTACATGGGACTCGTAACATAAGTAGTGAAAAGTGGGTGTTACATTGTACAGTGGCATTAAGTGCTGTAACGCAATACTATAAAATATTTAAAATATTTTCTCTTCTTCCAGATTGGGAGTATTATCACCTGACGGTAGATGTAAGTGTTTCGACAACAGTGCCAATGGTTATGCCCGTTCAGAAGCTATTGCTGTAGTCTTCTTGCAAAAGGCTAAAGACTCCAGAAGGTAAGTCATCTTCAAAATACATTTGTCCTTATACTTTTTTATACTAAGTTCATTTTTATTTGCATCTACAATTCAATATTCATTCTATCAGGGTCTACGCTCAGCTTCTTCACGCAAAGACCAACTGCGATGGTTACAAAGAACAGGGTATCACATACCCAGCTGGTCACATTCAGAAGCTGCTCCTCAGAGAGTTCTACGAGGAGTGTTCCATCCCTCCGTCCATTTTGGAGTTCGTAGAGGCTCACGGCACAGGTACGTCCACGCTTATTTTATAGAATATGTTTCTCAATTCAGATAAAGTATCCAGGATCTAATAAGTTTGAACTATAAAAAGATCAGATTTGACGTTGGCCGAGTAAAACTGCCGGGCAAGGGGTTTGATTCCAGGAAAAGTATTACTTACTTGGTTTTCAAAAAAATTCTCAGTGGTAACACGAAGTTCGGAAATGTGTCTGGTATATGGCAATATTTTAACCTCTATTACATGGGACTCATAACATAATTAGTGAAAAGTGGGTTTTACATTATACAGTGGCATAAAGTGCACCTCTGCCTACCCCTTCGGGATAAAAGGCGTGTTGTCATTTTATGTTATGATTTAGGACTAGTTTTAAAGAGTAAATGGATGAGTAAAAGGCTAGCAGTAAGTCCCCCTTTTCAAAATACCTAAAAGTATGATTACCCGGTGGACCGTAAGTTAGCTACGTCAGTCTTATAGTAAAAAATATTTATAAAATACCAACAAACATTTTAGCAACTAATCCGAAAAAAGATTTCATTCAAAATGTATTTCTTATTCGCAAATATTTCGGCTAGACAGTTTATTATTACATAGGGTAGGGTTCTATAAAAGTCCTTACGTACCTAATATGGTAGGGTTAAAAGCGGCTGGCCACAATAATTCCTTGGGACAAGATTGAGCCCTTTGACCTTTCGGGTGGCGATCTAAATCTGGCCTTTAATATTTATTACTGGCTAAATGAAATTCTATTTCAGTGTCCTCTGAAACAATCTTGTAAGTACGGAAATAAAAATGGCCGTTGGCAATTATATTGACTGTGTTTAGTTCATCTAAAAGGCTATCATTGACTGTGTTTAGTTCATCTAGGCTTCGTTTATGATAAAGTTAATTGTTCAAATTGAACAATTCTTTTGAGACAGAAACTAAAGTATTTTCATTCAAGTAGAAATTTGAAACGACATTTTTTTTAAACACCGTGAACCGAAACAAACATACCTACCTATACATAACTTAGTTTTGGTACACAGAATAAAATTAAAATCCCGCAAAATCCTCCACGAAATTCAGTTGGTCTCGCGAACTCGACTAAAGTGCTGCTAAATTAAATAAAGAAACTCAAATAGACCATTTACTACGCTTAACACCTTATTAGTCACAAATCCAGCCATTTCACAGAACTTTAAAGCATCTGCAGTAAAAGAGTTTCACATTAACTCGACGGAGCAAAGTGAAAACTTGGAATGAGCGAAAAGAAAAAAAATTGAAAAAGAAAAAATAAACAGAAAAAGTTAGCAAGCAAACCTACTGGTGCACTAAGACGAAATTAAAGAGGGAACTATTGTTTACTGTACAAAGAGTTGTGCTTGAAAACCTTTTGTCGAATGGAGCGAGGAATTAAAAATTAATTTTCATTGAGAAGTGGTTGTAAGAGGGACCGTAATGGGTGTTTTTGAGAGATTTACGCCGGTGTGGAACAAACGATAATGCGCGTTGTTGTATGCCTTTTTTAGGGACATTTTCTCGAATTTGCGGTTTCTGGCAATTAGTTTAATGGGTTATATCGAAGGAATTGTTTATGTTGTTTGTGAATATCTGAAATTTCGAAATAACTAGCAATGGTACTTAGATACTGCTCTTTTTTAGGACTGAACGAAATGTAATGTTTATTTTAGTAGAACTATTTTTGTTAAATTTGTGTACAACATTAGGTTAAATACTTTTAGTCCACTTTCCGAATTTAATAACAACAATAAGGAAACACATTTCCAAAAATTAAACACGAACATTTAAAACCGGCTATCAGCGTCCGAATGACCATTAAAACGATTATAACCAACACTTACATTTCCTGTAGCCAAAACTCTTATTTGTACACGAGTTGTCAAACTAAAATGGCTACCGAAAGGTAAAAAGGCACATAGAATTCTCGAGTACCAACAATTAGTTTTGTTTGTTTCCTCTTTTTCATATTTACACTGGCCTTCCGACTGGCCTCATTAAAGAATTAGAACCTCGACAAGTTTCGCAATTAATGCAGACCCGTGCAACCACGTAAGAATAAAATTAAATAAAAATGCAGTTATCAAAATGGCGGGATATACGGCCATCTTGAATTTATTTGTACGCGTTTTTCCCCAATACGTATTATGTTGCGGCTCTTATTTTTGATACTTCTATTATAGTTCCATTGTTATAGGGGACGGCCATATTGTGAAACACCGGATTCAGTTCCAAACCCGTACTAGGTATTGTTGAAAAAAAAATGAATTACGAAAAAAAAAACGGTAATATATTTTCGCAACATTACGTGAACCGAATTACAAGTACAACTACATCAAAACAGCTTTTTCTATCCTTTCCTGTAAATACATTACAATAGCGATTCCCATTAACATATTCATGAACGTATAAAATAAATATACGTGGCAACCACATTTTTCTAAACCAGAAACAGCGACGCTGCAGGAAATATAATATTTTAACGTAAAATACGAAATAAAACATTTTTACGACAAAAATGTCGCCCACTCATAACTGTACAATATAAAAGTAAAGTTTTACAAGCTTTCAGACCATTTTGATTTCTAAAACATTCGGTATAGCACTCTGGAATAATACATTTGAGTTGTCACATAGTGTCTTAAATATTTTAGAACGTGTGATATACTATAAAGGAGGACCTAGTGAATGCACAACTGAAGTGTGATTTAGGTAACTTAATTTATAGAATACCTCTATATAGAGAGGAGTGGAAGGAGGGTCGTCCCACTGCAGGGCAAAGGCCTCCCCTTTGCCCTGCAGTGGGACGATCATGGCTGAAAATTAAATTAAATTAAATATATAGTTTGTACTAGATGCAAAAAGTCTGGTGACAAAATGAGAATTTTTTCTTGAGACTTCACAATCTCATTCCTCCTGATAATGCTTAGCAATCCAGACTAGATTACTACATGTTTTATAAAAGTGTTAATTAACCTGTGGTATCGAACGGAGATAGGAAGATAGAGAGATAAGGAACTATAAAAACCTTTGATCTTAAATGACACTACATACATAACTTCACGCCTCTCTCCCATAGGGTTAGGCAGAGATTATGGAACGCCAATTGCTACGATTCCTACATACCTCTTTCGCTTCATCAACAGTCATCAATCTTTTCATGCATACTCGTCGGTAAAGGGTACTTCTAATTTGGCCCTTCTTTAATATATCGCCAGTCTGGTTAGTATATGTCCGATTTTCAATGAAACAAGGCAAAACAACACTATTATCTAGCAAATGTCTATTCCCATCACAAATAATTTAATGCAACTGCCTGCCTCGTTGGCCGAGTGGTCGCAAGTGCGACTGCCGGGCAAGGGGTCTCGGGTTCGATTCCCGGGTCGGGCAAAGTATTACTGGGTTTTTAAAAAAATCTCAGTAGTAGCGCGGAGTCTGGAAATGTGCCCGGTATATGGCAATAGGCTCACCCCCTATTACATGGGACTTATAACATAAATAGTGAAAAGTGGGTGTTACATTGTACAGTGGCATTAAGTGTCGAAATGTGCACCTCTGCCTACCCCTTCGGGGATAAAAAGGCGTGATGTAATGTTATGTTATAATTTAATGCGACCAAATATTGCTGATCATAATTGCACGGCATTTCTTTTCGCAAGTGCAAAATAATATTCTTCCATATTGTTTAGTATATTCCACAACATAAGAGCGAGATTTACTCCACTGATTAAGTTTGTATGCCCAGTAACCCACAATTCTATGTTTCTATATAAAACTGTCAGTTGTGTCGGGACCCAAGCTAGGGATATTTATATCCAGCGCCCTAACTTTGACAAATAACCGACAAAATGCTTGGAACAAACCAACCATTCCTGCCCCCAGCCAGTTACAGAGTATTTTACTAAATTCCCGTAGTTACTTTACTTCATATTTACCTCTATATAGGTTCTGAACTTACATAGTAAGTACTTTAATATGTGTATTATTATTTTTATCGTCTGCCGCGTTGGCCGAGTGGTCGCAATTGCGACTGCCGGGCTAGGGGTTTCAGGTCCAATTCCCGGGTCGGGCAAAGTAATACTGAGTTTTTAAAATAACATTCTCAGTACTAGCACGGAGTCGGGAATTGTGCCCGGTTTATAGCAGTAGGCTCACTTACATGAGACTTATAACATAAATAGTGAAAAGTGGATGTTACATTGTATAGTAGCAGTTACTGCTGTAATGTGCACGTCTACCTACCCTTTCGGGGATAAAAGGCATGATGTTATGTTATTTTTTTGTTGATAAGAATTGGGTTTGTCATTTTTTGCTGAAGATAAACCTTAAGACACGCAATCTATATTTTTAGGTTCCAAAAGTCAAATTTTTTTCTACATGAAGCCAGAATTATGTTGCAATTTACACAAGTGCCTTCTTGGCCTAGAGATAAAAAAATATTATTTTTGTCTCATTACGTTTACCCATTGGGAGTTACATTTTAAACACAAACATAATAGTCATAGCGGCAATTGTTCTAATATACGTACATTAAAAATTGCACCTTTAATCCGTTTAACATACTGGCTACAGTGCAAGACTGCACCGTTTGTGCGGTGGCTGGGCAACCGGCTGCCGTTCAACGTGTTGCGGGTTCCATTCTCGCACAGAACAACACTTTGTGTGATCCACAAATTGTTGTTTCGGGACTGGGTGTCATTGTGTATGTGAACTTGTATACTGTATACTGTGAACTTGTAAACGCACCCCCGACACAGGAGAAAATCCCAATATGGGGCAACGTTTAAAAAAAACTTAGTACAAACGACGGATGGAAAATTACTCGAAGATTTAATGTAGGCAAAAATCTAAGACAAATTTTATTCAAAATTAACTAACTGTCAACCTAATGAGTTCAAAAACACCTTTTATGAAGCATTTAGAACAGAAATTAAATTAATATGAGACTCCTCCGTATATATTTTCATGCCTTTTGAGTTATATTATTAATGGAATAATTATATTTAATTATCTTGAGAGCATTTTGACTTGAAATTAATGAAATTATGTTTTATCGATACATAATGAAAGTCGGGCGACGGTACGAAAGTACTTCTCTAATACAATTGGAAAATTATCGAGACGAATGTTCTGTAATAAGGACGTCTTTTCGATAAAAATAAATTGTATTGTGTTACCTAACTTGTTTCTTTATCTAATGAATGGGTCTATTCTATCTAATAATCTAAGGTTTCTTTCAATATATTGATAAAGGCTGCCTCGTTGGCTGAGTGGTCGCAAGTGCTACTGCCAGGCAAAGGCTGTTTTTTTTTAATTCTCAGTATTGGCACGGAGTCTGTAGTCGTGTAATTGTGCCCGGTATATGGAAATAGGCTCACCCCGTATTAAATGGGGCTCATAATGTAAAATAGTGAATAATGGGTGTTAAGTTGTACAGTGGCATTAAGTATCGTAATGTGCACCTCTGCGTACCCCTTCGGATATAATAGTTATATTATGATAAAACTAACTCCAGCACGCAGCTTCGTCCACTTGGAATTTAATTTTTCTTGAGATGATTGCGATCTTATAGGAATATCGGAATATAAAAGTGATTGTTAGGACTATCATTATAAAAAAGTATTGAATTGAAGTAGTGGCTCAGTATTAAATGTTATATTATTGTGTATAGTACTTACATACAAAACTTTACAATCGAACCCGACATACTTTTCTATAAAAGGCTATACTTAGGCAAAGAGCGCATTCTCGGCGACCCTAACAGTTTTGGCAGTGAAACAATGGGAGACTTTTAAAAAGCAAGTCGCAAGCTAGAAACTAGTTCTGCAAAGAGATTTCAGGTCATGTGTGATGTTTTTGCCTGCTAAATTGAAGACTTTTGGTCTATTACTACTTCTGTTTAAAGTAAAATAGTTCTTATTACTTTTTAGTAAGGTTTGGTTTCTCATTGAGTTAGCTTTAAAGTCTGTGTTAAGTCAAGGAATGCGTAGCCTCTGCATATTATCTTTAACACCAGAGGTATCATGCTTATTATTTTACCAATGCTATAGAACCTTCTTTGTTTCATTTTTCCTCAGAAACAGAGTGCAAATAGAACAAGAGATATATTGCAAACCTTTGTCACCAATTGACATAAACTATATACATACATACATAACACCACGCCTTTTTCCCGAAGGAGTAGGCAGAGGTGCACATTATTTACCGCACTTAATGCCACTGTTCGATGTAACATCCACTTTTCTCTATTTGTGTTGTAAGTCCCATGTAGTAGGGGGTGAGTCTATTGCCATATACTGGGCACAATTCCAGGCTTCGTGGTAGTAAAGTAATGAGATTTTTTTTACAAATTCAATAGTACTTTTGGCGACCTGGGAAAAGAACCCGAGACCCCTTGCTCGGCTGCCGCTCTTGCGACCACTCGGCAAACGAGGCCGCCAATAGTTCAAGTTGAACTATAGACATAAATTTGAACTATATTACTATGTATGTAGGTCACAATTTCTATTACAATGAACTAATGTTCAATTTCTTGTCAGGTACCAGAGTCGGTGATCCTGAGGAGTTGCTGGCCATTGATGAGATTTTCTGCACTGGTCGTAAGGCTCCGCTATTGATCGGTTCCGTCAAGTCAAACTTGGGACACAGTGAGCCTGCCTCCGGTCTCTGCTCTATTGCTAAGGTATTTTTTTTTCTTTAATAATATTTGAGATCATTTGGAAGGTGATTTCATAATATTTTGGAATATCTCTCTTGTTTTTTAACCTGTCCTCTTCAAAGAGTGATATTCGAATCAATATATTCGAACGAAAACAAAGTGTCGATAATAAAGCTAGATGTTATATATAGACGATACTACATTTAGCAATGAGAGAGATGAGAGATACTAGATTTAGTATTACGGCTCACCGCAATTACGCACTAGTGTGCATTTCTCTTTTATGTCCAATAGCTAGTATAACATCATTGAACGTTTAAATTTGGACAAAAAGATTTTTTGCTAGATAAGCATTATACGGTGAGCAATAACCGGTAGCCCCATTGTATGAGTATTCGGTACTTGCCAACTAGTCAAATTCAATACTTTTTTGGAACCGTCAAAACGACAGTTTCATATGGTTTTTTTACGAGATTGTGTATTGTGACGTCACATTTTTTTAAAGTCAAACAGCATACTTATTTCTTAAAAAAATGCTGGAAAAATACTAAAATTGAGTTGCTCATAAAATCAAATAATGAAAGTGTGATTATTTTTTAATATTTTGTTGTGTTGAACAGTCGAAATAATTTAGTTTTGATTAAGGATAGTACCCAATTGTGATGACACTTTCCAAAACAGAAAATTACAATATATTAGATACACAGCTAATAAAACAAAATTATATTTATAAAGTCATACAAACAAACAAATGAGGAAAGTCCTAGTAGACAAGATAAAGCCTTATCAAGCATACGTTGAGACCACACACATGCCCATAAATTATGAAGTAACTTTGTCGCAAGCAACATTAATTACAACACGACAGTTTTCTGTGATAGGATTGAGAGCAGCCGCCTCTTGGGAATCGGACGTTGCAGATCCAATGAGGGTAATCCTTGGGGCGTTTTAACAGAATTAACTCTGATAGTAGATAATTATTTTATTCGGATTAAAAGTTGGAAAACTGGGCTTAAAGTCAAAGTCAAAGTCAAAGCATTTATTTCAATTAAACCATAATTTGGTACTTTTGAAACGTCAACAAATACAAAATAAATAATAGTCTATCAGTGAAGCTAGTTGAAGCTAGGTACTCATTCCAAAATGTAGATTCGAATGAAGAAGAACGAGCAAGAAACTCTATTCGTTACTCTTTTAATTTCTAATTATAAGTGTGCAATCGCCAACCCGCATTGAGCAAGCGTGGTGATTAATGCTCTAACCTTCTCTGTGTGAGAAGAGACCTTTGATGAGCAGTGGGCATTTATAGGCCGTTGATGATGATGTAAAGTTGGATTTGAAAAATTCGAGATTCAATATAAATGGTCCCCTCTTATTAAATACTCCTTGTGAAAGAACTTTTTTTAAAAAAGGTATGCTCTTTGACGCTAAGGAAACTTGACGTCACAATACACAATCTCGTACAAAATTCATAGAAATCTGTCGTTTTGACAGTTCGAAAAAAGTATTAAATTTGACTAGTTGGCAAGTACCCAATTGGTATTATAATGTCGTATAAAATGCATTTATTTACTTTTAAAATGATAGCATTTGTTCATATATACCTTATTACAATTGTATTTTGTTGTATAAAGGAATATTTCTTCAAGTTATAGACGGTTCAATGAAATAAAAAAAAAACGCTAATAGCTACGTTTCTTTTTTCCCCGGTGTATTTTAATGAAATCTGTTTTTAATTTATTTATTATAACACTATTTATATTAAACTATAACCCCATCTTGGATCATTGTCTCCTCAATTACTATTATATCTTCAATCTCCTTACCCAAACAGTACTCTTACTTGTCAATACATATACTGCAACGTCATAGTTTGAGCTTTAATTAACACAGGCATATGGAGCTGAGATATGTCATCTCCGCCAATTAAGATGGGTTCTAATGACGGCACGACATGTGCGGTATATTCTATGCATATTTTATGAATATTAAAATTATTACACGCGTTGATGGTGATGATGTTATGAAGTTGGTAGTATTTTCTGGTGCAAAGCTTTTAGTACGAAAATGGTTTAAATTCTAGCAATTTGATATTTTAGAGTATAATGTAACTGTTCCATTTTATACTATTTAAAGAAACGTCAATTAAGTACTATATTAGTCTTCCTAAATTAGACTAAATTTAAACAACTTAAAATTCACTTAAAAAAATAATAATCATAATATTAGCTTAAGGTATCAAAAAGACTTAGGTATGTGTTACCAATTTCTTAATTCATTTCCCTTCACCAAAACTTTAGGTTTGCTAAGTCTAATAGCCAATATTTTATGTTCGAACTTCTGTTCAAACTTCTCAATAAGTCTTCTGACTTCTGTTAATTTATTCTTCTTTTTACTCGGTTATGGTGAAGCAAGAAGAATGGACATGATTTTTTACAGAGACAGTCAACTTTAATATGATCTTGCAGTCAAACTATTTATGTATATAATTTTGTTGGACATTACGCTTGATTATAAGTCATACATTATATCTTTTTTTTTTAAATAAATGAATAATAAATAAGAATAACTTTACTTTGCCGTAGAAAAGCTTTGTAATTTCCCTTTACATTCCTAAGCGTAAGAATATAGCAAAATTACAAAACGTTTTATATTAATCACTAGCTTCTGCCCGTTCTCTCCCGTTTTCATAAGATTTTCAGGATTTTTTTCTATCATAAAAAATTACAAAACGTTTTATATTAATCACTAGCTTCTGCCCGTTCTCTCCCGTTTTCATAAGATTTTCAGGATTTTTTTCTATCATAAAAAATTACAAAACGTTTTATATTAATCACTAGCTTCTGCCCGTTCTCTCCCGTTTTCATAAGATTTTCAGGATTTTTTTCTATCATAAAAAATTACAAAACGTTTTATATTAATCACTAGCTTCTGCCCGTTCTCTCCCGTTTTCATAAGATTTTCAGGATTTTTTTCTATCATAAAAACCTTCTCCTGATAATAACAAACACAACCAAAAAAAATCAGCCAAGTCGGTCTAGCCGTACTCAAGTTATGGCGTGACAACGGGAAACGGGTTTCATTTTTATATACATATATAGAAGATTATTTCCATATACTTAATACATACATGAAAATATGCATATCTTATGCGCAGGTATATAGGCAAATTATAAAGCGTATTATAACTAATCATCATTATAACTTTATAATGTATCAAAATAAATCAAAAATTCTTAACAAATCCTCCTTTTCCAGTTGTGCATCGCATACAGCACTGGTTATATTCCACCCAACTTGAACTATAATGTACCTCGTGAAGGAGTAGCAGCCCTGGCTGAGAAGAGACTTTCAGTAGTCACTGAAAAGACTCCTTGGGGCAGGGGAATGTCAGGAGTCAACAGTTTCGGGTTCGGAGGAGCCAACGCTCACGTTCTATTGAAGAATGTCGCTAGAGCAAAGGTAAGAGAAGAAAAAAATATTATTATAACAGGTTTTAATTATTATGACCTCGTTGGCCGAGTGATCACAAGTGCGACTGGTCGGCGAGGGGTCTCGGGTTCGATTCCCGGGTCGGGCAAAGTATTATACTAAGGGTTTAAAAAAAATCCAGTAGTAGCACGGAATCTGGAATTGTGCCCGGTATATGGCAATAGGCTATTATATTATTATAACCCCCTATTACACAGGACTCATAATATAAATAAAGAAAAGTGGGTGTTATATTTTACAGTGGCATAATGTGCACCTCTGCCTACCCCTTCGGGGATAAAAGGTGCGATGTTATGTTATGTTAAAGTTGTTTTTTGCAGAATACAAACAATATCAAATATTGATGATGATCAGTGTCATTAGAGATAAAATTTCTTGTTCTCCGAAGTTTCAATGAGCAGAAGAAAAAAATATGAATCATAAATAATATCAAATATAATTCCCGTATCCAATTATTGTTATATTGACAATACTGTGCGTCAAATGTTATAATTCTCATAAAATTGGTCTGGAAGCTATTAGCAGAGCTCTGTGTATTACAGTAATATGTTTGTCGAAATAGGAAAGACTGCCCACGCACATCAAAGTCATCTTATTATCAAATATTAGGAAAGCATGGATTAGGGCATTTATTGTATACTCAATATTTCACAAAGCAATTACCCTATCTATACTTGTCGCGGAGAACCTAACGGGTAACCGGGGCTCCGACTCGACGTGCAGGAGAAGGAACGGGGTGGTTTTTAGTCAGTAAGAGTCTGACAGTCCCTCTCGCCACGCCCAGGCGGGAGCAGTCATTCGATGATTTTCCCCCTTAAAAAAAACCCTATCTGTACTTCTATATTTTTTTAAACTTTTAAATATATAATAACAACGCTATAATAGTTCGTTTGTGTTTTGTTATTATTGTTGCATAATTATTTTTGTTTTGGATAGTTCATTTCTTGAATAAGGCTATAGTACAATATAAAGCAGCACGATATGATAAATAGAAGCCGCATAGTAAGTCAAACCGCGCAGGAGTAAAGTAAATAGTTATTTACTTTTATAATAAATACCGAACACAAATCCAGACTTAGGCTTTTATGAATTTGACAAAGCAATTTCCCTATATTATATAAATAAGTGGAGTTATTAATTGTCTAGTAAATTGATCTGTCCATCATCCCGTATCAATCTTACTTTAAAGCCGCTGTAATTAGTTCCATTTAGTAAAATACTTTGAGTTTCAAACTTTTGAAGTTCGATCAGATTTGATTGGTGATCTATTGATTATTTTCGGCCTATTGTATTCGTGGTGGAACATCAAATGAAATGAGTTTCTGAATGTTTTTATTGAAATCTGGTCGGCAATTAGCTTGATAGACGTTTTTATTAAGTTAATATTGTACCTCTAGTAGCTGATTTGTGATTTGATATCTCCTTTTTCTGTGGACATTCGTTTTTCTCATAAAGTTTTTTTGAGTGAAAATTTATTATTAGTATTAGAGAATAGAGTTTGGTATTGAATGTGGTGTTTAGGGAATCCATATTAAACATAACTTATACAAATTATATAGAACTAAGTGTGGGAGAGCCATGCTTCGGCACGAATGGGCCGGCTCGACCGGAGTGATACAGGCCTCACAGAAAACCGACGTGAAACAACGCTTGCGTTGTGTTTCGTCGTGTGAGTGAGGTTACCGGAGGCCCAATTACCCCCCGAGTCTCCCGAATCCCCGAATCCTCCATAATCCTCAAATTCCCAATCCCCAAAAGGCCGATAATGCACTTGTAACGCCTTGGTGTTTCGAATGTTCATAGGCAGCGCCAATTGCTTACCATCAGGTGATCCGTCGGCTCGTTTACCGGCTTATGCTATAAAAAAAAAACTAATATCACATTGCTGGTGAAAAATGAGCGTATACTATACTGTATCATAAGTATAAATCTTCTTCCACTTTCTAGAAAAAACGTCTTCTAAATAATAATAATAAACAAAAACGTTTCCATGCACTGAAAGCCAGTCTACTGTAAGCAAATAAAAGCTAGACTTTGATTTTAAAATACAACTTTCGCATTTCTTCCATTCCTTTACAGAATTTTATTTCACTGTTTCACTAAACACGTCAATTCTAATCTTTGGAAATGAATGTGAGCGGTCACTTGACGGCAAAACACCTGCAGACCTACTTCATGCGAATTTCAAACGTATCCCATAGGTATAAAGTCTGAAATTGCAGTTACATGTAAAATTCGTATCTAATCCCACTGCATTGCTGGCACCTGTCACGACAGTCTGGTTTAATTTTTTTGTTCTTTTATGTAGGGAACAATGTGAAAGTCACACCAATATATGGTCGTTCCATGTTAATTATTTAATTTTTTTTCACGGAAGTTCATTTGTAGGAGACGCGTTTACGACAATTTTAAATAGGAAGATTGATTACATAATTATTTTTTTAACTTACTTTTTTTAAAGTCGATTAATTAACATTTTCCTTGGTGTAATAAACACTTTTCTGAAAATTGCATCAAATTCGGTTCAGCTAATCGCGTGATAATCGGGCACAAACACATACATACATCCAGGTCAAATTTAGAACCTCTTTCTTTTTTGAAGTCGTTTAAAAACTGGTCTCGATTCTGTTTTCAATACACCTTCATAGACCTTTGTTAGAAGAAAAATAAATATTATTGCGTTGTGTTAAAATTCTCTGCGAGTAAACCTGTTCGGATTAACTAAGGCACAAGAATGAACAGTGTTAAATATTTTAGTACCATATAATGCTAGTACTAAAATTTACGCATTTCAACAACTCTCTATAAGATAAAGTACTTGCATTTTATCACCTCAAATTCTCTTCACAGGTCAACAACGGTATACCATCAGACGACCTCCCCCGTCTCGCCTGCGTATCAGGACGCACGGAGTCAGCAGTAGCCAGGCTTCTGGATGACCTGGAGTCCAGGACAGTGGATGCTGAGCTGATCCGTCTGCTGCACTCTATTCATGATGATGACATTGCTGGACATGTTGTCAGAGGATTCTCACTTTTAGGTAAGTTAGATAACTGGATTGACTTGGAGACATCTAAATGAGTTTGAATGACTATAATGAGAACTATTCTGGTTAAACTTCTGACTTCAGTGGCGTTGAAAGCTCAAAACCCTTCAACATAGTGTTCATGATGTTTAGTTTCAAGATATACACAGTCCCAGTAAACTTGCAATTTATTTCTCCTTCATTTGTGTCATCTAATTTGATATATTTTAGGTTCAACCCCTACCAAGAGCGTGTCTCTAGCGCGTGAGATCCAGTACTTCTCAGGAGTACGTCGCCCAGTATGGTTTGTGTACTCGGGTATGGGCTCCCAGTGGGCCGGTATGGCCAAGGAGCTCATGCGGATCCCTGTCTTTTCCGCTGCTATTGAGAAGTAAGTAGTTTTAAAGTTTTTATTTCACATCATTAAATGCGGTCGTACCAAAAGAAGTTTAATCAAAATAATTACTAATGACTTGTATTATTTTTCTAGGTGCCACAAAGCTCTAGAACCTAAAGGCATCAACCTAACGAAGATCATCACTGAAAATGACCCTAAGATCTACGACAACATCCTCAACTCCTTCATTGGTATCGCCGCTGTACAGATCGGTCTCACTGATGTCTTGAAGACTATTGGCATTGAACCTGATTACATTATTGGTAAGTTGTATAGAGTCCACTGATAAAATGTATGATTTTGATTTCTAACATGGTTTTTGGATAGAAGCAATAAACATTATTGAAATAAGAAATGAGATAATGATGATGTATCACCTAGGTGATAATATGTAAGTCTAGACTTACAAAGACACTTTTTAAGCATCAAGAGGAATAGTCGAGGCGTTAGTTCGTCTTAAAATTGTCCTAGATGTTTTTTATTGTTGTCCTATCTTTAGGCCCATAATCTGACTTCATTATTGTCTTTTCTATAGGACACAGTGTTGGTGAACTTGGTTGCGCATACGCTGACGGCTGCTTCACCGCTGAAGAGATGATCTTGTCTGCTTACAGCAGAGGCCTGGCTTCCATTGAAACTCCCTTCATTAAGGGATCCATGGCCGCCGTTGGTCTCAGTTACACCCAGGTACATATGGAAGTAATAGATTTTTCTTAAAATTATGTTTGAAATATTTCATGAAGATCAGAACATACACTCCAAATATGCACAAAAGGCTGGTAACACACTTGTTACTCCAAAGTTGCCTACCGACGCCAATTGTTTACCATCAGTTGATCCATATAGTTGTGCTTGTTTGCAATCCTATTCAAAAAAATAAAACATGCCATCTACTAGTATTCTTAAACTAAGTCCATTGACGTCGTCTAGTCATTTACACTCATCATTTGTTGGAAAAATTGCAAATATGTGGAATACAACACTTGCCCATTTTTCAGTAGGTCTAAACAGGAAGATCAAAAAACTTACTAACACAACTGAACTCTTTAGGTCAAGTCCATGTGCCCACCAGAAATTGAAGTGGCTTGCCACAATGGCCTAGACTCCAGCACCATCTCAGGTCCAGCTGACATCATGAAGAACTTTGTCGCCAAGCTCTCGGCTCAGGGTATCTTTGCTAAGGAGGTACCTTGCTCCAACATCGCTTACCACTCCCGCTACATCGCTGAGGCTGGTAAGACTCTATTGAACCTTATAAACTTTATGAACGACAAGTTATCTCTTCTATTTCTAACTATCTCTTTCTCTCTAATCAAAATTATTTTAATCTAGTTCGAGCCAGGCTTGTTATTTACATTCTCAATTATAATCTTCCAAATGATATATTTTGGTGTTAAAAATAAATCTTGCTTGCAAATCTTAAACTTCCTCGAATATAAAGTTATTAACGTTTGAAAAGTTTCAAAGCCAACTCGACATTTTCAAGTCACTTCTGTTTATTATCCTTTCCTGTAATTTCTCTAATTTGTTGATCTAAAACGGTAACTTCAATCACAAATAATAAACTTCTCCAAGTTTATGAATCAAATATTTGATGTTTCAAATCTGTTACTTTGAATTTAAAAATGATTAGTACTGAATCCTTTCTTCCAATTCTGTTCACTCGATTGAGGAAAATTAAATTCAAACTCAGCATTTTTGCTATAAATATGTTCAACATTTTGGGATGAGTATGATTGCCCCCATTAACATGATCCTAATGGTACACCATCAGGAAGAGATATAGACCATAAATGAATGGTCTTGTTTAGTCATTTCTTAAAAATGTTTCTTTATAGTTTTATGTAATTTTAAAAACAAATGTATTTTCTTCTCCCAGGCCCAACCCTACTGAAATATTTGAAACAGGTGATCAAGAACCCTAAGGCTCGTTCAGAGAAGTGGGTGTCCACTTCAGTTCATCAGGCGCTATGGAAGGACCCGAAGGCTGAACTTTCTTCTGCTGAATACCACACCAACAATCTCTTAGTGAGTTTTCATTTTCCGACAATGTTGTTCCGTACAAAGTGCATGAGTATTTGCCTAAAGTAAAAATTTATAAATTGGACTCTTGAATGGATTGCTAAAAATTGTCCTCTAGGAAAAGAGTACTTGCTAAATATTGGATACGATTAACAAAATACAATCAGTTTTATATTTCACTGGCTATTTTTAAAGCATCCTTTGGTCGTCACAATTGCTAACAATGCTCCGCTTTGAACAGAGCCCAGTACTATTCGAGGAGGCAGCTCGTCTGATCCACGCTAATGCAATCACCATCGAAATCGCCCCCCACGGCCTGTTGCAAGCTATCCTGCGCAGATCTCTGAAGAAGGACGTCATCAACGTTGCTTTGACACAGAGGGACCACCCTGACAATGTCCAGGTCCTATTCACTGCCATCGGAAAGTAAGTCAAGATTCTCTCTCTCATGGCCTTAACAAAAATTGTACGGTTATTTCAAATGGTGTTTTTATTCCATCCACAGACTGTACGAGTCAGGTCTGAACCCACATCTAGCCAACATTTATCCACACATACCATTCCCGGTGTCACAGAGCACGCCTATGCTTGCTCATCTCGTCGAATGGGAGCACAGTGAAGACTGGTGAGTTATTCTTTGTTCGAATTTCGAATAGGTCAATTAGGCCCGAATACTAAAAGGCTACTCAATTCTAATTGTATTTAAATATCGTGCCATCTCTGTCATTTTACAAAGAATTTGTAGTGACAGGACTATATTTAATGAATATTTGGGCGTTATACTATTGAATTCTTTTATTGGAGAGTGTATGAAATAAATAAGAATATTATTGAATCTTAACTAAAAATCGCGGGTTACTCACATGAATATATTGAGAAAAGCTCTATTAGTTTGGAACCACAGTGGGGTTCTTTCTCATGAGCGGTGTGCGCGGTCGCGGCGATGTTGCGCAGCCTACTGTACTAACTAACGTGAAACTAGTATAGCTTTTCTCAGAATGTTCACGTGAGTAACCCGAGATTTTTAGTTAATTTAGTATGTCTTATGATAGTTATTATAAAAACATTATTGAATCTCTTTCGATTTTAAGTAACTTTTTTAAACATGGCTCTGTAGACTACAGAGCCATGTTTAAAAAAGTTATTACGTTATTAAGTTATATAAGGTACTTCAGAAAAATCTATTTATAATTATAAACTTAACCCTGGTGATAAATAACTTTATAAACAGCCCAGACACCCAAATCTAGCCATAATTCTATTTAAAAAATGAGCTACAATAACAATTCATTTAATCAAACCAAAAAATTTACCTGAGCAAAAAATCCGGTCCATTTTCCACATATACATAAGCTAACCCCAAAACCTACGCAGTCGAAACTTCAATGCAATAAAGAGCTTGGTATATTAATTGCCGTCCATAAGTCAGTTGGCCACAAACAAATCGCTCGGGTGTGATCTATAGTAACCACTTTGTACCAACTTCAATATACTGGGACGTTAGCGAAGCATTTTTCAACGAACCCCTGTTTCATATTTGATATGATTGATGACCTTGAATTGCTGCAATGCGGTTCGAAAAGGATTAGTGATGCCATTGATGCATGTGGGAGATTTATGGCGGAAGTATTTGGGGTTCGGTTCCATGGATATTTTTTCCATGACAATAATGTATGAAGCATGTCGTGGTGGGCTGGAGGCTTAACACGCCCGCTTCTCATGCATGAGAGTGATGGTTCGAAACCTACTAATGGCAAGTACCAATGTGACGTTTCCGATTTGTATGTACTTTCTAAGTTTATTTTGACACCACTGACAAACGGTGAAGGAAAACATCGAGAGGAAACCTAGGCTTATAATTTCTAAATTATAAGTTGCCAACCCGAAATGAGCAAGCGTGGCGATTAATGCTCAAACCTTCTCCGTGTGATCCTTTGTTCAACAGTGGCCACTTATAAGTTATTAATGTTTTATTCCAAAAACTAACGGTATAACAAAATAAGGAATTATTTGCTTTAAGAGTATTTTAAATTAGAGTATCCGTGAGGACAAATTTAGCGTCCACTAAACAAAAAATGATGGTTTTTTGTCTCTATCTCCAATCTAATTTACTTACTCGTCTCAATTATCTATAACTCAATTGTATACCTTATTTACATTACCTTGTACCTCTATAACATTAAAGAAATTATCGATTGTTTCATTTTCAAATCTAATCTTTCGTTGTCCCAAATCTTTAAACGTCCTTAAGATCACAACTTCTGTTATAAACAGTAACAATATAACGAGCTCTAACTTTGTTCAAATTACATAAAATCATGAAAACGAAACATTTTGTTTCAAACATTTCAAGTCTTTGGATTTTGGGTCCCTGTGACTTAAATAATAAGATCTCAATTATTTCATTGTTTCGTATAAATTTACACAGAAAAATAGAAGGCACTAGGATTTCTTATTCAACTTTTATCTAGACGAAATTAGTATTTGTTCACGGCCTGCTTTCGTTCGAATCAAAAAGGTCCTTTGTTAATACAACACGGAGGTCCTTTGTTAGGATGAACGGTAATTCATTAAATCTAGGAGAAACTGGTGAACAGTAGAGCAATATTTTACGGTAGTTGACAACTAGTAAAATCCAATACTTTTATCGAAATGTCAAAAACAAGTCGACAACGATACTTTTCTCCGGATTTTATATGAGATACAGGCTTCTGATGTCATCAATTATTTTAGCATCCAATAGCATGTTTTCACTAAAATCTATATTTACAAAAGAGAGTAATATTAGTTACACTATTTATAACTGTAGAATGGCTGAATAGATTTTTCTGAAAATTAGGAAGAGATAACTTAGTACCAGGAGATGGACATAGGATACATTTTATCCAAGGCTTTCGCGAAACTATTAGCACCGGAGAAAACGGGATTGCGCGTATGAAATCACGTGCAGAAGCTAGTAATGAATCAAAGTGTGGTTATGACACAAATAACTATATTTGACCATTTCACTATTTATTTGTTGTTCAGAGTTTGAGTATGATGTTATTGTACCTCTAAATTCACGTTGATACAAGACACTGGGAGTATTAAAAAAATAATGTAACGAAACAAATTATAATAAAGAAATAGGTACATCTAATTAGACAAAACAGGAACAAAGCTACAAATAATTTATCTTCGTAGCTAAACACAGTTCTACAATCAATATTAGAACTTCAATATCGGACTAAACTCAAACTCTTGTTGAAAGTTAGGAGCAATTGTGCACTGAATACTATTCCAATCGAAACTATAGATTAAATGCTATTGAGAATAGATTGGTAATAGTTCTTAGTTAGTGCAAATCTAGAGTAAGTAAGATTATGAAATAGCCACCAGTAAATTAACTAAAATTGCGGGTTACTCACGTGAATATACTGAGAAAAGCTCTACAAGTTTCGAACCACAGGGAGGTTCTTCCTCATGAGCAGCGTGCGCGGTCGCTCACGTGAGTAATCCGCGATTTTAGTTAATTTAGTATGTCTCACGATAGTTATTTTAAAAACATAGCCACCAGTAAATTAAATTTATTTAATAATTGTAGTTGGAAAATTATTTTTTAATTGCTTGTTAAATATCCCACACTTGATCGGCATCGTTAACGTCTGAATAAAGAAAGACTACTCCAATTTAAGCTTCGCTTAAGTATAGTTCTGTCTCCGCAAATTCTTTATAAAATGATAGAGATGACACGATATAAGTACAACTTATAATTGAGTAACCTTTCAGTTTTCGAGAGTAAGTGATTGATTCAGAAACACAAACAGGTCTTTACGTTAATCGAATACGTAACAGTCTGTAGGTGATTACTGAAGTTTGTTTACGAAAATGCATTTCTTCAGAAACACAAACACGTCTTCTTTACGTTAATCGAATACGTATCAGTCTGTCGGTGATTACTGAAGTTTGTTTAGGAAAATGCATTTCTTTTTACACCTTACAGTTTTAACTAACTACACAACTTAAATACTAATAAAGAATATTAAAAATCAATAAAATATGGCTTTTCACATTATATAAATCACTTTTGTCTTTAGGTACGTGACATCATACAAGGCGCAAGAAAAGATGAAGTCTGGTGAGAGGACTGTCAGGATGTCCATCGTGGATGAGGACTCTGAATACATGGCTGGCCACGTTGTTGATGGTAAGAACCCTTTAATTAGCATCCAACATTATGAGAACTATTGACATCGGCAGTTCTTTTTAGTTAGAGAGCTGTTGGAATGAAATGAATGAGTTGCGATAGATTTTAGCAGTAGCCCACATAAAATTAATTACAACCATAAAATAATTCTTTCATAACTACGTTTCAAAACCGACTTCAACCCCTCCGTTTTTTGAAGCCAGAATATACTGAATCTTTCTCCTGAGTGTAACAAACACTTTCCTGAAAACCACATCAAAATCGATTTAACCAGTCACGAGATAACCGCGCACAAACATGCTAATCAGATCAAACTGAGAATCTCTTTTTTGAAATTAGTTAATTATAACCTAAATGCTTCCTAAAACTTACACTTTAATTAATTTAACATCTTAAATATATAATAAATTTCATTTCATTTTAACCTCATATTAAATACCTTATACTTTTAGTAACAACACCAATTTCCTATAAACAGGTCGTAACCTATACCCTGCCACCGGTTACCTGGTGCTGGTCTGGGAAACCCTCGGTATGATGATGGGAGAACTGTACACTGAAGTATCAGTAGTCTTCGAGAACGTGCGCTTCCAGAGAGCCACCAACATTCCCAAGGAAGGAAGCCTGGAGTTTATCATCATGATCCAAAAGGGCAGTGGTAACTTTGAGGTGAGTTATTTCTATTGATTTTTAGAGCCCAAGAAGTGCCTGGCTTCGTTTGATATTGATGTTCTTGAGGATTCAATTGAGTTTGATACTAAAACAACATAGGGTTTAGATTTAACAATTTTGCGCTCTGCAATTATTTTTGGTATTGGTATTCATTTCTTCATCTCTTATTCCTAGATCGTAGAAAGTGGTGCTTCAATCGTAACTGGTCGCATCTACGCCAAGAAGAACGTCGGCCAAGACTTCAGGGTACTCCCACACTTGCCAGAACTCACTGGTCCCTCCATCAAACACTTGCTGACCAAGGACTTCTACAAAGAACTGCGTCTCAGAGGATACCAATACAGGTAACTGTATAGTTTCATCTTTGTTGCTGGAATTCTAAACACTGGTTATAATCAAGAAAACCCAGAGGACTAAGTTTGTGTCATATCTTACTTATGTTTATCTAAACTTTTTTTTTATTTTTAATCGACGAACAAAAGAATGGAGGTCGGTTCTTTTAGTTTAGACTTTAATGTACTATTTACAAAAATGGATTATCTTTTCAATATTTTAAAGTCTGAAATCATTCTAACCAATATTACCCTAAAGGCATTTGTATAAAGTATCAAGCTCCTTGCAAGTCGTGCTTCTACAAAGACTTCAGCCATTTTAATAGAAACATGAATTATAATGAAACTTTGAAGTTTTAACCAACATTAACTCAACCATTTAGAGCTGAAATGATAGTATTGTATACAACTTGTTAGTCTTTGAATGTCTTTGTAATTCCAACTGAGCCTAAAAGTTTGCTTAGGCTTATACTAATAGAATTAAATGCTTTAAATAAAATGTCACCCAGATGAAGATTATTCTATGTATAACTAGTTACAGACAATATCTTTAGGGTGAAATTGAAGCTCCTGAACCATTGCATAAATTGTAAATCGTTTTCTTTACCCAGTTTCTATTAATAAAAATTTCAATCACTATCTTGAACTACATTATTTGAGCTTACTGCGTCTTTTCCAGTACTTTTTCTAGTTTTTTACCATCGGATATGCATAATTGGTACAACCTTAATGTTTCTAATCTTTTCTTTTTCAATAGCGGTCTCTTCCGTGGCGTCCTCGGATGCAACGTCGAAGGTACCCGTGGTCGTCTCTCTTGGGTCAACAACTGGGTCACCTTCATGGACTGCATGCTGCAGATGAAGATCATCGGCCAAGACACCAGGGGTCTCTTCGTACCTACCAGGATTGAGAAACTCTCCATCGATGCCAACATGCACTACAACGCCATCTCCAAAATGAACCCTGACTCCAACAAGAATTCGTTCGAGATTCGCATGTACCCTGATGTTGATGTTATCAGGTGAGTTTCTGTTTTAAAATAATGGTTGGATGAGGTTGATCATTTTATATTAACAGTGGTTAATGTTGAAATTGACATTGTATGATTTGTTTTTAGATGCGATCAGAACGAAACCAGATATTTTCGCTTTAGAACTTTTTATTCCACATGTTCTTATTTTTCATTTTTAATACGTCTAAACAATTTTGTCTCCCAATTACATACGTATTAGATTTCTTACTTAAACTTTATCTTAGCCAGAAATGTACATTTATAAAAATCATAACATACTCGTACTTTACGCCTCGATTCTCACAAAACGAAATGAAATCGAAAGTGTAACCGAAAATGCGTCCTATGATGTCGCCATACAGTAAATTAATTACCGCCTTTAGTCGAAACCCTTAATAAATTACGTATTTAATCAACCCTTTCTGGAGTTATTGTTCAATGTATTGGTAGCACTCAACGAGGAAAATTCACGCACGACTGAGCTTTGTTATACATCAAGTTATTTGTTAAACATTAATAACATTTTGTGGGGTGAAAGTACTTATAATTTTATGAACAACTTTTACTTGTGGGTGGGGACTTATATGGAAACCGCTGTTTAATAATTTGTATTATATTTTGTCCAACTTTCACCTTTGTTCAAATTTGCAGAGGTATATGTCCAGCAGTGGTAAATGAAATGGGCTTGTGAATATGATTCTAGCTTGTTGGTACTTCATTATCATCATATCAACCAAGACTCACTTCTAAATATAGGTTTCCCCCAATGACTTGTTGCTATTTTACTTATAGAGGTATTATAAGTTTCGTGTGACGTACGGCTTACTCACGTAATTAGTTGACTAGGAACTCGACTAATTTCAAGCCATGCTAGAGGTTCATCGTCACGAGCAGCATTTCGCGACTGCTTCCGCGATTTATACGTTATAGCCTCTAACATAGCTTGAAACTCGTCAAATAATTACGTGAGTAAGTCGAAAAACATAACAATAAATTTGTTGATACATGTTTTTTGTTTATTCTAATTGTCATTAACATTACTTCCCACAGATTTAATAGACATTGCACGAGTAACCGTGTGACCAAACAATTTCACTATCCGTTTAAAAAAAACGTGGTTTTTAGTCAAACTATTCTAGCTATAATAAACCACTATAAACAAATTAAACTTTAATAGAATGTATAACTAAGTTTATGACAGTCATTTAAATGATTCTCCAAAAAGTGGTAAATTAACTCTATAAAATGACAGTACCACCAAAATGTGTATCACGTACGTACAGTTTACGAGCTGGTTCACACAAACTTTGACCAGTACACTCTCGTGGGATGAAAAATTAAATATTTAGCAATGAAGCAAACGTACCCCAATTTTATACGTCATACATTGGCCAGGAAAAAATAGTTTTTCTGATGTTCCCTCGGGAATATATCAATTTTCTATAACAAATATTGGAATCTTTGCTGTTTGTATAGGTAAAAAAATAACATGAAATAACAATATGCTTGTTGAAAATACAGTAGCAAGGTTGGAATTTTCCTACGTTTAATACTGTGCCAGGCTAGTACAATTTTATTCCAGTCTCTGTTAAACCTATCGTTGGATATTTAAAAATACAAATAGGTAACCCAATATATACGTAGGGTACTGTTAGCAAACCTAATATCACCTAAACCAGAATACATTTTCCTCAATGACGTTTACGTTTCATAAAGTCATCAATTAAAATTATTATTGCTATCTACCACTGAGCAAAGCCCCGACCTGTTCGATCCGAAAACCCAAATAAAGCATCATTAATAATTTTAATGAACTATCAAAATGTGCTTACCGTGTGACAAACAGATTTACTGAGGACCAATACAAACGCTTTGCAAACACACTTAGCATTTATAATTTAGTTAGGATCACTTTCAGCAAAGCCGTAGATAGCTCCAAATTTATTGCCGGTACGTGGTACGATTTTAAGATAGGTACGCCAAAACGCCGTTTATTAGATCTAATCTAATTTAAGTTTTACGTACAAAAAGTTAACAGTACCTATCCTTATCCATTTTCGTAAATGAAAATCTTTTAAGTTTTTTTGTGAACAGCCAAAGTTTTAAGAACAAACAAGAGGCAAATAATGAAATGAAGGTTGTATAAGTTTTACAGTAAATATCCTTATTATGGACAAACCAATATTAGTTATAGAGATTATATTTAGAATCTCTTTCGGAACTTCTGAAACTGAAAGCCAAACGATTATAAATTCCATAGATATATTTAGTTTTGTTGTATCATTGGATATTTTTACTTTTATTTATTTATTTATTAAGATTTCTGTATATTAAATATACAGTGGCGGACTTAATGCCGGGTGGCATTCTCTAACAGTCAACCATGGGGTGATGCAGAGATGTGCAACAGTAGGTGTATATATAGTAACTTTTCATTCATAAACCTTTATATTATTTTTTGTTCAGGGCCGGTGGTGTCGAAGTCCGAGGTCTGCACGCTACCCCCATCACCAAGAGGCTGCCTCTTGGCGTTCCCGTACTTGAAAAGAACGAATTCGTTTCCAACTACGGAAAGTCTAAGATGAAGGTAAAACCAATCATTGAGATTATGCGTTAAATTCATAAATTGAAAAGTAAGGAAATCAGTATTTAACGCTTTGTTCCTCTATAGATGGAAGACATCCTCCGTGCAAACATACAGCTGATTCTCGAGAACATTCAAACTTACAAAGTCAAGAGTATTGAGTTATACGACGATGAATACAAGAAGAATGACCTGAAGCCAATCCTAGAAAGTGTTGGAGATATGCTTGGAGATCTGCCCTTGGTCCAGGCAGAGCTACTGCTGATCTCTGAAGAGTCCGTTGAAATGCCTTCCAACATTACCGTCGAAAATAGGAAATTAGTCGGAGAGAGTAACACAATTCTGTTTATTGGTGCTAACCTCCTTGGGAGACCAGAAGTAAGCAAAAACACATTCTATAAGAAATAATGATTAATTAAGTTAAGGTTATCAGTAAATATATTAATGCTATATAATTTTTTATTAAACAGCTTTTACAAAACGCAGTCGGCACCCTCCGTGATAAGGCCTTCATCATCAGTCGCGAAAAGGAACGCCCCAACCCTAAGGATTACTCTGACAAATACGACATTGTTACCATTCAAGACACAGGCTTCGAATACATTGTACTGTTAAGAAAACGTGTGGGAGCCAGACCAGCCAAGTTTGTCAGGATCTTAGCTTCTGATGATACTTTCGCATGGATCGACAAAGTCAAGGAGGAAATCAAAGAAGGCCAGAAAGTGGTGCTATACACACAGGATGAACATATCAACGGTCTCTTAGGATTAGTGAACTGTTTGAGGAAGGAGCCTGGCGGTGAAATTGTGTATGGTCTTCTTATTTCTGACCCATCCGCCCCACCATTCAACCCTGACTTGGAATTCTACGAAGAACAACTAGACAAGGATTTGGCTCTGAATGTGTACCAAGATGTAAGTAAAATATCCAAATTAATTTTAAAAATGGCTATTCAATGAAAATGTTCATCCAATCTCTGAGATATTTGCATTCAATAAGAGAACGAAGTAACCGACAAACGGCTTAATTAAAACTCAACTTATTGATAAATTGGTATACAAACATTGTATTGGACATCAACCAAAATTAACTTTTATAACATATTTTTATGGTGTATTATTCTTTACAGGGCCAATGGGGTACATACCGTCATCTTCTTTTGGGTGACTTGGAGACAGTTCGCGCCAACCATGCCTATGTGAACACTCTTACCATCGGAGATCTTTCTTCACTGAGATGGGTCGAAGGAGCTATCAGGGAAAACCATGTCTTCAAAGACAAAGAAAAGGTTTTAGTCCACGTAAGTAAAGAATACTTTTTAATTTGACTGAAATTACTTTTACGTAAAAGCGGTAGCTGAAAAGTTTTAATTTTTTTTTTATTTTGAATTGTGTTTACATTTTTTTCACTCGGTTCCTACTTATTTTCTAACAGGTATACTGCGCTGCGTTGAACTTCCGTGACGTCATGACAGCCATCGGTCGTGTCACAGTAGACGCGGTTGCTCGTGGTCGTCTTGCGCAGGAGTGCGTACAAGGTTTCGAAATCGTCGGAAAGACTGTCAAGTAAGTAATAGGTCATGTTACTTGATATTCCATCGATATTAATTATATCTTTGTGAATAAAAATCACTTCTTGATTTTGTTAATAGAAATTGATCTCATTTTCTTTTTTCATCAACGATAATGCTAATATACTATTTTGCACCTTACTCCTCTTAGTGTAGATCTATTCTTCCTTCAGTTCGTTTTAACATCTGGTCATTTTCACAGTGGTTCCCGTGTCATGGGTATGATCCGTAACCGTGGTATGGCTAACTTGGCTGAAGGAGACAGGTTCCTCCTATGGGCCATTCCTGATGAATGGAGCTTCGAGGAAGCTGCCACCGTGCCTGTTGCTTACGGAACTGTTTACTATGCCATGGTAAGTTGATATATATTTAAATGATTTTGTTTTTAGATTCTTCAAAAGTAGGTGTAGGTGATGTGTTCTTTTTCCGATATTTCATATAGAAATTACTTTAAAAATAAAGACATAGGCTTTATTTAAACCTAAAATAAAAATACGATGAAGCAGAAAACTACCAATTGTACCTCTTCGATCAGTTTATAAAATCTTCATTATCAGTCAATATACATAAAATTGTACTGCTGGACTATAGGCCCAGGATCTTTAAACTGACAAATTCTTATTTTTGTAGAGAACCACAAAAGACTGCATTCGCAGTTTCAAGATCATGATGTGATAATAAGAAACCCATTTTATCTTCTATAACATTTACTCACAGGTCATGGTTGGTCAAATTCAACGTGGAGAGTCCATCCTCATCCACGCCGGTTCTGGAGGAGTAGGTCAGGCCGCCATCAATGTAGCACTCCACTACGGCTGCGAGGTCTTCACCACCGTCGGTACCGCAGAGAAGAGAGCATTCATCAAGAAGCTGTTCCCACAACTTAAAGGTTGGTAAAGTTCTATAAAAGATAGTACAAGCTGATAGGTTTTGTTATATTTTTATGGAATACGTAATAATATGGTCCAAGTGAGTGTGTCGTGGTGGCCCCGAGGTTTAAGATGCCCACTTCTCATGCATGAGGGTGCAGGTTTGAAACCCACCAACGGCAAGTACCAATGTGATTTTTTCCGAGTTATATGTAGGTACTTTCTAAGATTATTTATACACCATTGACAAACGGTGAAGGAAAACATCTTGTGGAAACCTGGGCTTATAATTTCTAATTATTAGTTTGGAATCACCAACCCGCATTTAGCAAGCGTGGTGATTAATGCTCAAACCTTGTCCGTGTGAGAAGAAGCTTTGCTCAGCAGTGAGCATTTTATAGGCTGTTGATGATGATGATGATTAGTACTGAGCAGTCAAGTCACCTGATGGTAAGCAATCAACGTCACCCATGGACATTTTCAACACCAGAGAAGGCAAAAATCCTTAATTTTATTTTGTCTACCGTTGCTATAGACCATAACTTATAAGCTGTTTTTTCTACAATCTTTATTATTAATTGTCTACAACAGACAGTCACATCGGAAACTCTCGTGACACTTCCTTCGAAGACATGATCAGACGCGAGACCAACGGCAAGGGTGTCGACATGGTGCTCAACTCCTTGTCTGATGACAAACTACAGGTAAGCTATCATACTGAAAACAACCTTAGTGATATCAAAACACAGTCCAAACTCATGTCTATAGATTGACATAAATCGCAAAATTACTTCATTAACATCATTTTTAACCAAGATATTCTCATTATTATTTTTGGTTATTTTATTCACATAAATTATGTTGTCTACAGGCGTCAGTCCGTTGTCTAGCGTACAGAGGTCGTTTCCTTGAGATCGGTAAATTCGACATCAGCAACAACACGCCCATTGGCATGTACTTCTTCTTGAAGGAGACTTCCTTCCACGGCATCATGTTGGATTACATCTTCGACCAGAACCAACTCTTCAGGAAGGTTTGTATCAGTTTTTTGGTACCAAAGTGTTTCTTTAGCTATTTGTATAATTTTTATTGCCATTATTTCAAAATAACGAATTACATTAATATATTATTTGATTAATTTGTTATGTTTAAAAATCATAATTTGTACTTTATTTTTTATTTAACAACTGTCTCTTGATCTTCAATCTAAACTGCATTTAATTTTGAGTTATTACACGTATATCTATTTTATCTAGCGCCTACAAGACCTGCTCCTCAGTGGTATCGAGAACGGTGCCGTCAGACCTCTGACTTATTGCACCTTCGAAGCCAATGATGTTGAACATGCCTTCCGTTACATGGCTGCCGGTAAACACATCGGAAAGGTAAGATTTTTACTACCTATCTCGTTGTTTTTATATGACAAGCCGGTGAACGAGCATACAGATCACCTGGTGATAAGTAATAGGTGCCACCTATGGCAATCAAACAGCAAAGGCGTTACAAGTGCGTTACCGGTCTTTAGGAGATAAAGAATTTGAGCATTGATTTAAAGATTGAGGAGATTCGTGTGGGTAATTGGGCCTCCGTAAAATAAATAATGTTCATTAACAGTATTTTATCTCATTCTGCAGTGGAAGTATTTCTACTAGTTTACTTAGTATAGTAAGTAATCGATATGCCACAACATACTAATAATGAATTGCTTTTTCATAGGTAATTGTCAAGATCCGTGAAGAAGAACGCAGCAACCGTGCAGTCATGCCTGCACCAAGACCCATTGACGCTGTACCTAGGTAAGACAATAATAATAATAAATAAGCTTTATTGTACACCAAGCAAGTAATTACACATATTCGGAAATTATAAAGAATAAGGAGGGTACAAGGATGGCCTTATCGCTAAAAGCGATATCTACCAGGCAACCTTTAACAATATAACCATTTACAGCGGGGTTATTATGATGTCCTAAAGTCAGAATAGTTACATTGAGAGAAAGAAACAGAGCTATACAAGTCATCTAGCAAGATCTCGTTCCCTCAGCGGAACCAATCTAGGTTTAAGACGTTATAATACGCCACCAGAACTCTATAAGTTATTGAAGCTATCTTAGATAAATATTTATTTTCTTTTAGTACAGTGGCCAGAATTAGGTCCTACCTATTCCTTTTTGTCAAAGGGCTTCATTAGATTTTTTAACTTTATTGTTTTGATATAAAATCGAAAGACCAATCAACAAAAAAATATTAAAGTAGATTGACTGCTGCCTACTTTGTTCTATCAGTCTCATTACCATTTCATCCTTTATTAACATAATTATTTCCTTCACAAGGTACATCTGCCACGAAGACCATGTATACGTGGTGGTCGGTGGTCTTGGAGGCTTCGGTCTAGAGCTGGCTGACTGGCTCATCATGCGAGGTGGCAGGAAGATCCTGCTCACTTCCCGTAGAGGTATCACTAATGGATACCAGTCGTCACGACTGAGGTAAGGATAGTTAAAAGCATTTGTGACTTTATTTCTTTGTGTTAAGAATTATTTTCAAATATAATGGAATTTTGAGATTCACTTTTCCATGATGTTCTTTAGGGCTTGGGCATCATACGGCGCTGACGTCCAAATTTCAACACATGACGTCACCACTGAGTCTGGATGTGAGGAAATGCTCAAGATGGCGCTCAGCATGGGTCCAGTGGACGCAATCTTCAACTTGGCTGTAATCCTGAAGGATTCCATCTTCCAGAACCAAACTCCTGAGACCTTCAAGACATCGTTCGCACCAAAGGCTCTTGCTACCATGCATTTGGACAAACTGTCAAGGAAGCTGTGCCCAGGCTTGAAGTAAGTCAATGTTCCTTTGTTTTTGGCATCTATAGCCCATATACATAAAATATTTAACAGTACCTAAGCTAACGTTGGATCTAAAGGCTGCTAAATTATATATTTCATAAACCAAACAGCCGACCTGGTTCCAACTGTTGGTATCAAAAAGTCTATCACTTAAAAGAATGAGTGGAGAAATTTAATAAAATCTGCTACACTACGCTACCTTTATTTTATGTTGGCAACATTGAAGTATCTCACTTCAGTAGATTATTGAGCAAGTTTTATGAGTGAAGTTTCACCCCGGGAGTTCAATTACCTCTATAGTGTCCAGAATTTATTTATTAATCCCTAGCGAATGGAAAAACAAAGGATGGCCGAAACTTGACGCGTATCTTGCTGTATTTATATTTTACAAGATTCTTTTTTGTTAATGGTAACTTTTGAACAAGGCCTACTGTCTGAGAAGTTTGTAGTGTTATGTAAGTTCTTCACCTAACTAAATTAGCGTTTTGAGTTTGATAGACGAACAGAATAATTTTGAATAATTTAGTTAATTACCGCTTCGTTAATTCTTTTTAACCGATTTCAAAAAAGAAGGAGATTCGTAGTTTGTGCTTTATTATCTCGGGATTGGCTGACCCGATTTTGATAAGGTTTTCAGAAAGTCTTTGTTGCACATTGTAGAAAGTTTTAGTATGTTAATTATAGAGTTTACAAATTGGGGTTGAAGTAGGTTTTTTTAAACATAATTTATAAAAGGAAATTATTATAATTTAGACTTTCTGGATATTTTGATTTGATTTTCATGCCAAAGTTATAATAGGTGACTCTGATCTTGTGCTCCGGAGGAGGTGACTGACTCCTATCAACATTTTTTACGAAACTACGATACTGAACAGTACAAGTGAGGGGATTTTTTATGTGGTCCATCACCTTAAGCGACTCTTAGTTAAGAGATGGTTTGACAATGATGATCTTGATCTTTTTCTATAGCTAAAAATCGGGGTGCCTATTAGTGAGGTAACAACATTTGTATCAAGGTGTAATCTGTTTCTTCTATCCATAGGGACTTCGTGATCTTCTCGTCCGTGTCCTGTGGTCGTGGTAATGCCGGTCAGACCAACTACGGTCTCTCTAACTCCGTGATGGAAAGGATCTGTGAATGGAGGAAGAAGCTCGGCCTCCCAGCCCTGGCTGTGCAATGGGGAGCCATTGGTGACGTAAGTATATTATTATTAGTTTACGAAACATTCCACTCGTGTTTATTTTAAATAGATATAGGCCTGGTTAGAGATTTGCCATTTGAGAAGGAAATGAAGGACATGTCAAGAGTCACGTCCCGTCATGGCACACTGGCGCCATCTGGTGAGAAAAAGCAATAGCCCGAATTAGTAATCACACAAGGACAAATCTAGAGCATCATGTTAAAACCACTCTAAGTTTTACAAAACTCCTACTTATCTCCTCCAGGTGGGTCTAGTAGCCGACATGCAAGACGATGACGTCCAACTTGAGATCGGAGGAACCCTGCAGCAGAGGATATCTTCCTGTCTGACCGCTCTCGATAAGTTCATGAAGCAGGATGCTCCCATTGTATCATCCATTGTGGTGGCTGAGAAGAAGGCTGGAGGATCAGGATGTGGCAACATTGTCGATGCTGTTGCGCAGATTATGGGTAAGTTTAACTTTATCGTTTATAGAAAGGATAGACTAAAACCTATTACAAATTAAATTGGATCTAAAAGTTGAAAGCGTGACTGCCAAAAGTATCTTTTGTTTTGTTGTCTTCAGGAATTTTAAAGTAGTCTTAAGTCAAATGGAATTTGTGTGGGAAAATTGATGAGGAGATTTGGATCAGAAGAGCCATACATTAATTAATATCTGCCATTAGACATTAGAATCAGATTTGACAGATTAAATTAGGTATAAAAATGAAATATTACTACAGTTACTTAATATTTGGGTTTTGGTTTTTTGGCGGTTTTGGAGGTTGTGTTGGGCTTGTCCCATTCAAAAAAGTTACTTAATATCTTTGTTTTTTATGAACTTATACATGAAGGGTTTTATCAATTTAGATATTTCATTTTTGGTCTTGTTCTTTACTATCGGATTTTTTTCGTTGGGAAAAATAAAACGGTTGAAATAGTCGAATTGAGAATTTAAATGAGTTTTGAAACCAGGGCCAATAAATAGCATTGGCTATTGCCAAGATAGTTGTAAATAATTGCTAATTACTAAAGACAGATAAGCTTAGTACCACAGGCAACCTCGTTACCAGAGCATAGTATAATTAAACAACAGTAATGATACCTTCACTTCACTCCGCAACCATAATGAATATAATCTGTCGCGAGATTACTTACATCCCAGTAACTCCTTTGATTATTGTTAATTCTATTGATTATAATTTAGGCACAATAAGATCTCGTACAGTGCACGATTATAATAGAGATATTGATAAAATAAAGCCTTACATGGTCTTACTAATATTTATTTATATATTTTTTAAATGCGAATAATAAACATCGCATTCGAGAACTAGAGTAGACTTCCAGTTCTAATACATAACGTCAACTTTCGTCTATCAAATTATATCGTACTATTTTCCTTGCACCAGGTATCAAGGACTTGAAGACAGTATCACAGCAGGTCTCTCTAGCTGAGTTAGGTATGGACAGTATGATGGCTGTGGAGATCAAGCAGACTTTGGAGCGAGAGTTCGAAATCTTCCTTACTGCCCAGGACATCAGAACATTGACATTCGCCAGGTAAGACGCCAATTTCTTTTTTCTTTAAAAGGTAAGCCATAAGAATATATGACGAAAACAGAATCAAATAATTATAAAATCCAAATTTTCTTCCAATTTCTATAAAAAGATATTTGCTATTGATAGTATTGTAATGTTGAGGTATATTACATTGCCTTTTGAATCCAATTTTAGGAGTTGCGATCTAATTAACGTCAATCTTCTACTCGTCAATTAAGGCGATAAGAATATTACTTTTGATCGATTCTTTTTCATATACGACTTCAATCACTGTTTTAAAGATGTTTTCCACAATAAATATCGACAATAGCGAACAAAAATTTTTTTTGCCATAAACGAGCAGACGGATTACTTGGTGGTAAGCAATCGGTGTCGTTATGGACATCTCGAACGCCAGAGGCGTTTCGAGTGCGCTACCGCGCTTTTGGGTTTAGGAATATGAGGATTGTTGGGGTTTCAAGGATTAAAGATTTTGGAGAAGGGGGTAATTGGATCTCTGGTAACCCCACTCACATGAAGAAACTCAACGGAAGCGTTGTTTCACGTCGGTTTTCTGTGAGGCCGTGGTATCACTTCGGTCGAGCCGACCCATTTGTGCCGAAGCATGGCTCTCCTGCACTTGCATTACTATTACAAACTGTTCTTTATTAGTTTTAAGAGTTTTCTATTCCCTACAATAGTTTATATACTTTAAGAATTGCTTAAACTACTATCAGAATCTAATATACCTATATCCCCCTCTAGGCTAGTAGAACTAACGGCGCAGCGTGAAGCTGCAGCCTCTACATCAGCGTCTCGTCCCGCCAACATTGAAGGTGCCGTTGGTCTTCGTGTCCTCATGAGGAACTTCGGAGAAGAGATCACGGCTTCTGAACCTCTGGTCTACATGCCTTCCATGGTCAGCGATGGAGTTGAGGTGAGTTTAGACTATTAAAACTGATGTCAATAGTATAGGAGACCAAAGTAATTAGATCTTGAAAAGTTTGGTATAATTTTATTAGGCGAAGTTCCAAACTTATAGTTCTGAGTGGAAAAAAACATCTTGTCCAAATGGAAACATTAACCTACTATAATTATAATAGTGTATTTAAACACCCATCCGTTAACAGGCAACAAAATAGGTCAAAAGTACAAAAAAGTACACTTTTATTTAATAATTAAACTCAATTAAAATTAGTTCAAGCGTTCGGAACCTGGATGCCAAAGGCAGATAGATACGTCAAACTCACATATACTCAAATAACTAATTCCATCCATTTATATTTAATTTACAATTAAAAGTAGCTAAAAGTTATCTCCCTTTCATTCTTCAATTGGCAATGGCAAATGTTTTGAACCGAGTACTAAGTTTTCAAATAGATCATTCAATAAGAAACTGCTACGAAGTTGCAAGTAGTGATAAATGTGAAACATCTCAGGGGTACAACTTCTAAACAACTTTTCCACTCCTACCAGATTCCAAACATCCTTTTAAACTTTTATTTTGATTATTATAACCTCTTTTGTTTACGAAAGAAAGTGTTTTTGTGGCGTCTATTTATATTTTGTGCGTAACATATCGATTTGATTGATAACATGCTTGTCTGGAGCTGAGGTAACGGCTATTATGTGGGTTTCGTGACATATTTTTGTTGAAAACATATCATTGTTTATTTGCGACACATTTGGGTATTGTGTATGTAAATTGATTGTTATGTTTGATAGAAGTAACTTTAACTTATTACCATGTAGTGACAGTATAGTAGGAATTATTTGTAATTAAACATTACTCTTCCTGCGGGTATCATTTATGATTATTTAACAAAAGAGGACGTGCAGTGTTCTCTGATAAATCTGAAGTTTATAAACTGCAACCTCCGAAATGTCTATCAAATTAAAGATCATGGCAAAGCCTTCTTAGTAGTTTAAGATAAAGGAAGCGCCTAGTCCAGCAGTTTACTGTCGTGGGCCGTTGATAATGATGAACTCTTAGGAAGAAATAAAAAAATCCAAAGCAATTAGACATCACAATACTTATTATCGTTTTGACTCATCATAATTTTGGTTTCTCCAGGGTGAGGAAGCTATCCACGTGATGGAGCGTGTGATGTTCATGTTGCCTGGTCTGGAAGGTTGTGCGGCAGTCCTGGAGCCACTTTGCAAGAGACTGAAGATCAAGGTCTGCGTGCTGCAGCTTGGTGTGGAACACAAGAATGAGAACATGGACCAGATGGTCAACAGGTTACACCAGGTGAGAAACTTATTTGAATGATCGCTAATCTAGCAAGATGTCAGATTTTCCAATGTAGCTATAAAAAATTGGATGTCCTACAGTGTGGCACTAACTAATTTTCTATTGGATGAAAAATCGGTTGCTCCACACACACTAATGGGGGCCCCCATCATTCATAATATATATTCTTAAGCAAATACAACAAACATGAACCAATTATATATCTTCTACAGACGGTGATCTCAAGATTGGCGCCTGGAGCTCCATTCTGGCTCCTCGGATACAGTTACGGTTCCCTCCTCATTTTGGAACTGGCTTCCAGGCTGGAGAAGGAAGGTAAGGGAAACAAACACATTTTGAATATACCAAAATAATATAACAATATTATTATGCTCTAAGTTACGACTGCTTTGCTAAAATCACATAAACTAATAATCTTCTTAATTCCAGGTTTCAAGGGAACAGTATTCTGCTTGGACGGTGCCCCTGACTTCCTATACGCTCTCCTAACAATGACTATCAGCTTCAAGAACGACTTCCAACTACAGAACAACTTGCTATGTCACACCGTGGACATCGTCGCCCCCAACAATGACGTCACCAAGGGTCTTATGGAGAAACTCAATGAGATCGAGTCTTACGATGAAAGAGTCGCTTTGACCATCAAGACATCGCCAGTCCAGAGCAAGTACTCCGACAAGTTCATCGCAAACATTGCCAGCGCTTCATTTGACAGGCTAAAGACCATCCTGGACTTCGACCCGAAGGCCTTCAGGAAGCTACAGTCTCCAGTCATCCTCCTTCGTCCCAAAGAGAACCCGTCCTTCGTAGCAGTAGAAGAGAACTATGGACTCGACAAGTACACAGAGAACAATGTCACCGTACACTTCCTGGAGGGTAACCACGTCTCTATCATTGAGAACAAGGACTGTGCTAACATCATCAACAGAGTTTTAGCCGAGAACGAAAGACAGGATGGTAAAGCCGCTGATAATGTTGTCACCAGCATTGTTGAAAACGCGAGAGAAGTCGCAGTCTAAACATAAGGTTCAATTATTACTTTTTGTATTTAATTTAAATTCTTTAATGTATGCTAAAAGAGTATTTCGCAAGGTGATCTGTTGATGAAATATAAATGTTTTAATTTATTAATTGTTGTTGTGTATAAAAATATTTTTTTTAAATGGCCGTATTTTAATACTATAACTTATTTAGTAACTGATAGGTTTAAGTAGCTTTTAAGAGTCCCAGGACACCAGTACCAAACAAAATATTCATTAAGTTGTAGCTTAAGGGGTCTAGTGAACGAATAAATTAAACTTAAAGTTATTTTCTTATTTGTACTAAAGTAAAACAGGGCAATATTTGACGCGGGGAATTTTATTATAGGTAGGCATTCTACTAGTGTAAGTATTAAATTATTATTTATATACATTTAAAACAATGGGGTTTTGTACATGGGAAAATTCAATATATTAATTTTAATGATACTTTGTTGTTTTATTGTCGTGCACATATCATCAACAACCTATAAGTTCCCCCTGCTGAGCATTGGCCTCTTCTCACACGAAGAACATTTCAGCATAAATCACCACGCTTGCTCAATGCGGGTTAGCGATTTCAAACTTATAATTAGATATTATAGTACTGCCTCGTTGGCCGAGTATTCGCAAGTGCGACTGCCGGGCAAGGGTCTCGGGTTCAATTCCCGGGTCGGGCAAAGTATTACTGGGTTTTTTTAAAAATTCTCAGTAGTAGCACGGAATCTGGAAATGTGCCCGGTATATAGCAATAGGCTCACCGCTATTAGATGGGACTCATAACATAAATAGTGAAAAGTGGGTGTTACATTGTACTATGGTAGAATGTGCACCTCTGCCTACCCCTTCGGGGATAAAAGGCGTGATGTTATGTATGTATGTATGTAATTAGATATTATAAGCCCAGGTTTCCTCACAATATTTTCCTTCACCGTTTGTTAGTAGTGTCCATATAATCTGTCTAAAGACATAGGTCTTTGGACGGGTTATAAATCAATTTGTTTGTTTACTTGCCGTAATCATATTATTATGAGCATGAAGAAGTGAGCATTAAGCATGAATGCCAAGCAGGAAGATTTTTATTTCCATCTCGAATAATTAATTAAACTTCAATTTTGAAATTCTCATCACCACGTACCACGGCATATTGAATTGTGGACGATTTCAGCCTATTTGCCCTCAGAGTGCTAATAATATGAATGGACATTAGGTATAATATCAATCAATAGAAGTAATCTGTATAAAATATTAGGGCTCGCTGAATGCGGCTAATCGGATTGAAATCAGGATTTGACGTTCGCATAGACCGTGGGGCTATGAAATAAGCGGTGATATCAACTCGTATACAAAAAGAACTGCGATTCAATGCGTTGCGAATTCGCAACGCAAAAAATTACAATGCAAATTACGGCGATGCGATTTTGTGACAAGGCGTCTCCCAGGGTGACCATTCCTTCGACGACCGTCAACCGTACTAAACGTATTTTAACTTGAAAACTACATAGATCGTGACATTGATCGTAATAAAGAAGTGTGCACTTCTGTTATTGCTTAGGAGATACAGGAAAAAGAAACAAAGAACATTTTGGGAAGATAAGATTATCAACATAATTATAAAATAAGATAAGATTATCAATAATCGCGCAACCACGATACGAATAAATTCGCAAGATATTGCGAAGCGTAGAGGGAGCTCGGCCATTTTTGCGACGCGACGTCGCATCGCAATTTTATGTATGAGCCCGCAGTCAAGTAGGTACATCTCTCGTTGTATTAAGTTCATTTTGGCTACCAGAAAAAATTACACAAAAGTTTATAAAATCCGAAACTATTATTTAGGTACTGAAAAGGAATAATAAATACCTCTAAAGGAGGATTATTTTAACGTTCTTTACAATTCTTCCATACCAAATAATGTCAGACGTCAATAAAATTTTACGAATAAAAATTTATTGTTGATTGATAAATTGGCCTTTAGTCAAATTGTTACGCGATGAGCCTTTACATTACGTCTACAACACGTGGCAGACCTCTGCAGAACTATGAGCCTTCTCTACATTAGAAAGGTTTGCCATTGTATGAGTTGCAGATCAGTCTTAGAAGGTTATGCAATCAGGAGTTATATCCTGTCTAAATTATCCATACTCTTCTAGTGGCCATCATAAGAATCGACTAAAGAACTATCCCAAAGACTTGGCAGTAGCGTTCTTTGGTAACTTGGTCCGTTTAAACTGTGGTATCCAACTCGCTTACTAATATTTAAAAAGTAACACACAACAATATTATAGTACCTATTCTCGTTGTCTGTTTTTACCGACCTCATATGTATGTAAATTGTTGTTGACTCTATAGTTTTAATTTGACATTTACTAAATTCATTGCATAACTAATATTAGTAAAACATGTTGATACAATCAACAAGTACTATATCATCTATAGTAAACATCAATTTTTGCATTTGCATTATGACCTACACATGTTTTGGCAAATAACATAACATCACGCCTTTTACCCCCGAAGGGGTAGGCAGAGGTGCACATTATACCATTGTATTTCTCACTTTTCACTATTTATGTTATAAGTCTCATGTAATAGGGGGTGAGCCTATTGTCATATACCGGGCACAATTCTAGTCTCCGTGCTACTACTGAGAGTATTTAAAAACTCAGTAATACTTTTCCCGACCTGGGAATCGCACCCGAGACCCCTTGCCCGGCAGTTGCACTTACGACCACTTGGCCAACGAGGCAGTCAATTTTGGCATATAATTTTTCCTTTATCTTCACAAATTATAGCAAACCATTATTTTCTTGAAGAGGTCCGTTATCTAACAGTGAACCTTCACGGTCTCCTGATGTTCCTAATGATGTAATAATGTCTCTCCGCTGTTCTACTGGCCCCACCAGGTTCGTTATTAATCCGTCACAGTCTGAATGGAAATCATTTATCATTAAATCGTTCGCGTGAACTTGTCACTTTTATAGATTTTCATTTAATTTTATTCTATTTTGTATAAAGTATTATTTTCATGAAAAATCGTCTGTTTTGCTTTGTCCTAGCCTAGTGTGTGGATTTTATCTCACAATTCAATTTAATTAATGGTTTTATAGTCTCGCTATTATTCAGGATTTTTCGTTAAATGTATCATTGTTTATTCACTTTTTTCTGTTACAGTTTTTATGTATCCATCGTAATTAGTCTATTAAATTAAAATTAAGATTTTTTGCATAATAAGTTTTTGATACATAGTAAAATTTATTATACGTTTTTCGGCTTGCTCATGTAACTGTTTGACAAGGAACTCGATTAGTTTCAAGCTATTCTAGAGGCTCATATTCATGAGCGATACACGACTCGGCGACTGTCACGCTGCTATTCTACGGCGACAGAATGAATTTTGTGCCATTTTTTATGAGATAAGTCGGTAGCACACGGATCACCTGATAGTAAGCAATCGGCGTTACAAGTGCTTTACCGGCCTTTTGGGGATTAGGAATGTGAAGATTGTCCAGGTTGATTCAAGAATTGGGGAGATTGGGGCACAACGCAAGCGTGTGTCGTGTCAGCACGACTTTAGTTTTCGATATACGAATCCTCTTGAAATAATAAAAGTTTTTAAAGAGATCAAGATCAAATCAACTGAAGATCTATGGGGACTATCGGTAAAAGTTGGCAAATCACTTATTCAAACTATAGCGCCATACTTGGCTGTGATTTTCATTAAAGTATAGATGACGGTGTTTTCCCTGACCTAATGAAATATAGTAAAGTTGTCCCACTATTTAAAACTGGTGACACTAAAGAACTTACAATACTTTTGCCGGTTCTCAGCAAAGTATTTGAAAAGTTAATGCTGTCTCGGATGCTTCATCATTTTAATAAACATTCTATCTTTCACCAACAACAATACGGTTTTACTGAAGGTCGTTGTACAACTGACGCCGGTGTCACTTTAATGAAAGAAATTTTTGGTGCTTGGGAGGAAGCACAAGATGCTATTGGTGTCTTTTGTGACCTCTCAAAAGCGTTCGATTGCGTTGACCACGAGACACTTTTGCTGAAATTAGATCACTACGGGATCAGAAACACCGCACTCTGTCTAATAAAGTCTTATTTAGAAGATAGGCAATTAAAGGTTCATGTTAATGGTATTAACTCGCAGGGCTCTACGATGAATATGGGCGTTCCACAGGGTTCAATATTGGGTCCCTTTCTCTTTTTAGTCTATATAAATGATTTGCCATTTATATTCAAGAATGAACCAAGAATGGTGCTTTTTGCAAATGATACCTCATTAATTTTTAAAATAGATCGACGTGCTAATAATCTTGACGACGTAAACAGTTCCATTCTTCGAGTGCAAAACTGGTTCACCATTAATAATCTAGCGCTTAATGAGAAAAAAACAAAATGTATTAAATATAGTTTACCAAACGTCCGAAGTAATGATTGTGATGTTGTTTTAAACGGCCAAAAGTTAGAATTTGTCGACGAGACGGTATTTTTAGGCATTACATTAGACAATAGACTACAATGGGGCCCGCATATAAAGGCGCTTTCGGGGAGATTAAGCTCAGCTGCTTTTGCAGTTAGACAGATTAGACAGCTCACGGACGTAGATACGACAAGGCTTGTCTATTTTAGTTACTTTCACAGCATTATGTCGTACGGCATTTTGTTGTGGGGTCGAGCTGCAGAAATAGAATCAATTTTTATTCTTCAAAAGCGGGCTATCCGAGCAATATATAACTTACGCCGTTGCGAATCGCTAAGAGAATTGTTTAAAACGATAAACATCTTAACAGTGCCCTGTCAATACATATATGAAAATATAATGTATGTAAGAAAGAATAGGCAATTGTTCGAAAAAAGAAGCGATAGACACAATCTTAATACTAGAGGCAAGAATAAGTTAGCTGTACTGCAATTCAGACTGTCCAAGGTGCAGAAATCCTTTATGGGGTTAGGTATTAAATGCTATAATAAAATACCAAATAGCATACTAGATCTAAATGAAAGTAAATTTAAAACATATATTAAGCGCGAATTATGTAAACAAGCGTACTACAGGGTGATTGATTATCTTGAGGATAGGAATGCTTGGCAGCGTGTTGGTTCGGCTCCACTGGACAATACTCAAACGTAGTCAGTACCTAGTTCAGATTACGATAATAGGTAATTTAACTCTTTGATTCCGATGAAGGCAATCTATTTTTCTTGTGGCATCGAGCATTTCTTTCTTTATTTAAACAAGAGTATATTTTTTATTTTTTTCTTGTATTTTTTTTTTAAGGGGCGAAAATCATCGAATGACTGCTCCCGCCTGGGTGAGGCGGAAGGGAGTGTCAGACTCTTACTGACTAAAAACCACCCCGTTCCTTCTCCTGCACGTCGAGCCGGAGCCCCGGTTACCCGTTAGGTTCTCCGCGACTTTTTTTCTTGTATAGAAGCACTATTTTATATGGATTGTCAGTATACATATGTGAGGACCATGTCAGACTTAAGATATTTGTTTTCTCTTGGTTTCGTTTTTTTTTTTTATATTTTAGAATGTTCTGTTATTTGTATGTTGCGTCAGGTATGTCTTTACATTATTCTCACATGTGTGTACAATATTGGAATATGTATCAGAGCAATGTAAAACAGACTTTTTTTAAAAGAGTAACGAAAGGAGTTTCTTGCTCGTTCTTCTCCACTCGAATCGACATTTTGGAACGAGCGCCTAGCTTCACTGACGGACAGACTGACAGACTATTATACAGTATGTTAGGTTAAACGAGGGACATATTCAAACCCATAATAGTGTATACTCACATGAACCTAACAAACATATAAACGAAACGAAAACACTAATAAATAACAGACAGAACCATAAAAACGCTTCCGCTTACGCTTACGGGTTACGGCTTAGCGGGCTTAAGCGCACTCTATCCTTTTCGGCAAGATCGGCGCATGTTTTGCAACGCGATTTACTTTATGTAAGTACTGTTCCTGTTTACAAGTTCACTTGTTGCGCGCTCAGTGTTCATGATGATTTATTTTATTGGAGAATTACTTCAAAAATTTTGGCTATAGGTTTTTTACATATTCGGGACGAGAATCGAATACTGAATACCCTCCCTCAATAAGTCCCTCGTTTAACCTAACACACTGTATATCTCATATTTGTTGACGTTTCAAAAGTACCAAATTATGGTTTAATTGAAATAAATGCTTTTGAGTTTGAGTTTGAGTTTGAGTTGTTTCACGTCGATTTTCTGTGAGGCTGTGGTATTCCTCCAGTCGAGCAGGCCCATTCGTGCCGAAGCATGGCTCCCCCACACTTAAAACATAAATATTACCTTGTGCCTTTACATCCTCGTAAAGATAGGCAGAAATGCACAATATACACATTTTGCACATACATACAATGTAACTAATTCGCACTTTTTAAGAGCGGCCGGGCCGGGCAAAGTATTACTGGGTTTTTTAAAAAACTTTCTCAGTAGTAGCACGGAGTCTGAAATTGTGCCCGGTATATGGCAATAGGCTCACACCTTATTACATGGGACTCATAACATAAATAGTGAAAAGTGGGTGTCACATTGTACAGTGGCATTAAGTGCTGGAATCTGCACCTCTGCCTACCCCTTTGGTATTAAAAAGGTCTGATGTTGTGTTATGAGTCCCATATAATAAGGCGTCAAGCTATTACCGTACCGGTACCGCATGTAAATCCAGTCTCAACCTAATTACAAAAGAAAATTACCCATTAATTCTTTACCTGACCTGGAAAACGCATTCTTACCTCTATAGGGATCTCCTTAACTCACTAGTACCGCTCTATTAACGAACCAGTCAAAATATTCTAATAACTATAGTCACTTTTCTGTCTTCAAAATAGTCAAATGAACCAATATAAAATCAAACAAAAAGTAGCTTCAATGGCACATTGTAAATTAGACTCCAAAACCCCTTAATATAGAGTAGCAATTTGATTGTAAAGTACACTCGGGGCGCAGTGCAATGCCATGCGGTTTCTTGTTTTGTTTTCAACTGCAGCACGCTTTTTCGTTATCCATTTTATATGAAACGCAACACACGCTACAGGCCAGGCAAATCTTTTATAAAATATTAAACCTTACCAGTTCTACAACAAAGTTGGAAATCTATTGAAGAATTTTTACAGTCTAGGAATACCTTGATGTGCGGTTGACTGGACTGCTGTGGGAGTAACACTTGAATTTTTTGGGCGATGCTCGAATTTGTATTTTTTTATTTCAAAAGACAGAAGCTTCTATTTGTGGTTATATGTAGTTTGGTATCTCTATACTTTTTTTTTTGATGACGGGAATCCTTCAAAATTTGATTTGAAAAGATGGAGGAAAGACGGACGGAAGGGAGTGTGGAATTCGTATCTCAATAAAATCACCCCGATGGCCACCCTCAGCACCTGTAACAGGGGCACCGGGTCCTCTGAAGAGACCTGCTCCGGAGCACCCATGGTGCATCGCCTGTTACAGCACATCCCTGAGATGGTACCTCTAAGCTTTTTATACGATTTTTATAGTTGAAATTTCTTGCAGAATTGCATTGCCTAGTTAGTTGAGTGATCTTAGGGTGCGTCCACATCTGGCGAATGCGCAGCTCGAGAGCCGCTTGCGAGCTTCGCGTTCGCGGAGCATTCGTCAGATGTGGACGTATGCTCCGCGAACGCGAAGCTCGCAAGCGGCTCTCGAGCTGCGCATTCGCCAGATGTGGACGCACCCTCACAGTCGACTATTGAATGAAGGCAAGACTCAATAAGGAGCAGCTTAACGCAGTGAGTCTAATATTATTCGTTCGATGACTTTTCTCAACACATCTCTCAAATGGTGTTCTGTATAAAATCACGTCCAAAAATAAATAAGTAAATAAATCTTTATTCATTCTAAGGAATTGGTCATAGGACAGATAAACATCTCAATTTAAAATCAGAGATCTCGCTATGTTTGAAAACTTGTACTAGGAAGAATATCCTGTATCACAACGTACCCTGTGTAACAAAAAGCATCTCACAACCAAAAACTGTCTATTACGAGCATTGTAAATGCTATACAATTGGCACATCTGCCAATATAATGTTATACAGTGAAAGAAATATAACAATAATAGTTCTAAGACTGAGGTATCAAGTGTAGGACAATAAATCAGCAACGTTTGACAGAGAGAACGTGCCATAAATACACAGAGCCTTGTGATTAGGAGCCATATAACGATGGATGTGGTAACACAAATCAAAGTGAGTAAGAAAATAAAGATGTACCTATAACTGAAATATTTATTTATTTATTTATTTATTTCTTCTTCACAAAATACAGTGAATGGCGGACTTAATGCCTTAAGGCATTCTCTTACAGTCAACTATAGGGAAGTGCAGAGAAATGAAGTGGTTGCGAAGCCAGAACACAATCAAAAAAAAAAAAAAAGTTATGTAATATGTATACCAAACACATAAATACCTATAGAATAAATATATTAATACAATATTTTATAAATAGACATATACATACCATATAATATATACTACTAAACAAATACTTATACTGCATAAATACTACAATATATTTATATAAAAAGAAAACGTTGTTAGAATAGTTTCCTTAATTGTTTTGAGTCTGCCAATGCTTAAGTAGTTGCTCACGGACTTTAAATTTAAAGATATTGCGACTTGTTGCCATTCTGATCTCCTTGGGCAACGCATTCCACAGAATAACAGCTTGAATGAAAAAGGAAGAATGAAAGAAGTCAGTGCGATGAGAGATACATTGAAGATGTCGGTTTTGAGACGAACGAAGAAATTTTGTGTGGTTTGCGCACGTATATTGGAAGTAAGAAGCAAGGTAAGTAGGTGAAGAAGGAGAGTCAAGATAAGAGAAATAAAGTATTGTAGTTTTGTAGAACAAATATTTTGTATCATATTGTTTGTTTTGAAATAGTTAACTTATTACTTTTATCTATACCTACTAATATTATAAAGAGGAAAGATTTGTACCTATTTTTGGATGTTTGTAATGAATAGGCTCAAAAAGTAATAGGCCGATTTAAAAAATTCTTTCACCAATGCTACATTCTTTCAATTTGACATAGGCTACATTTCATTTTGAAAAAAAAATAGGGATCCTTGGTCAAATTTGAACAATGTAATCGAAGGTGTAGAAAAATGAGTCTTAAAATGTCTTTCGTCGAATGCGCTGCCGAAACTATTAGCGATAGAACAAAATAATGTACAACAATATTGAAGAATATCATAATGTCTACAAAAAACTCCGCGGTAGCATATGTCCAACTATTGTAGTTATGTCACTACAACAATCCAAATTTCCAAAAGTAAATAATTGTCTACCCCGTGCGAAGCCGGGACGGGCTGCTAGTATTGTATGAAAAGATAGGTTATCGTATGTTTATTTAGAGTTCTGTAATACCAGTCTGTCTGTAATACGCCTGTAATAAGTATATACTTATTGACAATTTTATAAGTTCTTTCACTAGTCACTGCTTATCAAATATTGTGCTCAAAACTTTCTAGTTCTATGTTTATAATGGACCTGAATAACTATAATGATAATTATGTTACCTGATCGCACCAAATCGTGACCATAAGTCATACTTTTTATAATACTCAATCAAACTATACTTCAATTGAATCTGATACAAATTCCGAGCCGGAACACATAAATATTCATCATCATCATCATCATATCAGCCAAAGGACGTCCACTGCTGAACATAGGCCTCCCCCAATGACTTCCAGATAGGCCGGTTGGAAGCGACCTGCATCCAGCGGTTCCCTGCGACCTTAATGAGATCGTCTGTCCACCTTGCGGATGGACGTCCTACGTTGCGCTTGCCGGTACGTGGCCTCCACTCGAGAACCTTTCTGCCCCAGCGGCCGTCGGTTCTCCGCGCTATGTGCCCTGCCCACTGTCACTTCAACTTGCTAATCCGCTGGGCTATGTCGGCGACCTTTGTTCGTTTGCGGATTTCCTCGTTTTTTAACCGATCTCGCAAAGAAACTCCGAGCATAGCCCTTTCCATAGCGCGCTGAGCGACCTTGAACTTCTTTATAAGGCCCACAGTGAGAGACCACGTTTCTGTTCCATAGTTCATCACTGGTAACACACACTGATTATAGACTTTCGTCTTGAGGCACTGAGGTATGTTGGACGAGAAGATGTTGCGTAGTTTCCCGAACACTGCCCATCCAAGTTGGATTCGACGATTGACCTCTTTCTCGAAATTGGACCTACCTAGCTGGATCACTTGTCCTAGGTATATATATTCGTCAACAATTTCGAGGGTAGAGCTCCCAACTGATATCGGGTAGGGCGTAACATGGGCGTTCGACATCACTTTCGTCTTGTCCATGTTCATTTGGAGCCCTACCTGTTGAGAAACTCTACAGAGGTCATCGAGCATTGTGCTTAGATCCTCCAGCGATTCTGCCATGACCACAATGTCGTCGGCAAACCGGAGGTGTGTGATGTACTCACCGTTGATGTCAGATCCTTTCCATTCCAAAAGTTTGAAGGCGTCTTCCAATGCAGCGGTAAACAGTTTTGGAGATATGACTTCTCCTTGCCTTACACCTCGCTGCAGAGGAATATCCCTCGTGTTCCGGTCCTGTACTCGGACCGACATAGTGGCGTTTGTGTACAAGCACTTTAGAACCTCAATGTACCGATAGTCAATACGGCAACGCTGGAGAGATCTTAACACCGCCCAAGTCTCGATCGAATCAAAGGCCTTCTCATAGTCCACAAACGCTAAGCATAGTGGCAAGTTATACTCCTCGGTCTTCTGTATAACCTGCCGCAGTGTATGGATGTGGTCTATGGTGCTATAGCCTTTTCGGAAACCGGCTTTGTTCGGGAGGCTGGAAGTCATCGAACCTACGTGTGAGACGATTCGTAATGACCCTCGAAAACAGCTTGTAGACATGGCTCAGAAGTGAGATGGGTCTGTAATTTTTCAGTAGAGTATTATCTCCTTTCTTGAAGAACAGCACCACCACACCTCTGCCCCATGCCGCCGGCGTTACTCCTTCGAATATGACAGAGTTAAAGAGCTTCTGAAGGACTCTCAGTACCGGCGTTCCGCCCGCTTTCAGAAGCTCTGATGTGATTCCGTCTTCACCCGGTGCCTTGTTGTTCTTAAGCTGCTTGAGGGCCATTCTAATCTCGTATAAGCTGATGTCCGGGATATCCTCGGTATAATGTCGGGTAAGTCTAGCTCTTGGATCTGCAACTGAGCTAACAGGTTTAGTGACCGATGCGTATAGCTGACCATAAAACGTCTCGATCTCCCCCAAAACTTCGGCTTTCATCGACGCCATACTACCTACTACTATCTTCCGCCTTCAGCTTCGTCAGTTGGCTTTGCCCAATAGACACGTCCCTAGCGAACACTTTGGAGCCTTGGTTCCGCTCTATCGCTTCTTTAACCATATTGACATTAAAGTTGCGGATATCGTGTCGCAGGGACTTCCATATCTGTCTATTGAGCTGCCGATGTGCTTTAGCATCGGCAGAGGTCTGGAGCACCATAGCACGTCGTTCTGCCACATCTTTTATATTGTTTCTCTCTCTGTGTTCAGATTCTCAGATCTAAATGCTGTTTCATAAGTTCGAGGACTTCATACGAGGTCGTAAATTATAGTTACGTTGACACACACTAACTATCTTGAAGGATTTTCACACAACTTCCTCGACAAACTTCGTAATATTTTTTTTGTGTATTATATCTTATGTTGTTAATTATTGGGTTTCTTTTTGTTCATCGTGTCATATTATGTTTGGTGGTAAAAGATATCTATGGTTGAAGTGTAATTAGCTCTTCAGAGATAGACATAAAATAACATAACATCACGCTTTTTATCCCCGAAGGGGTAAACAAAGGTGCACATTATGGCACTTAACGTCACTGTACTATGTAACACCCACTTTTCACTATTTATATTACGTCTCATGTACCTAATAGGTGTTTACCATATTATGACGAACCCAATTCCAGACTCCGTGCTACTACTGCGTCAATAATGCGTTGTTTTACCCGGGATCTAAACAAAGACCCCTTGACCAGCAGTCGCTCTTGCGATCACTTGGCCAACGTGGGAGTCATAGAGTCATAGAATGGAATTTAAATGCAAATAAGTAAATAGAAATTAGGTAATATATGGGTCTTATACCTAGGTCTGAAATTAATAGTGTATTATCGAATAACTACGTATTTTTCCTTCTGCATTGAACTTAAATTTTATTTATCTTCATTAGATGATCCATCTGCTCACTTTCTGTTTATATTTATAACGCAAGTTATGTAACAAAACCACAAAACTATAAACAACACATTTATTACCTAAATAATTGATCTGCAAAAATGGTATTTCATCCTATTCTACCCATAAAAACATCGAGCTATCACTAACTTACAAAGTATTTTAATGAGAAACAATTACATAATTCTATATTTACTTTTGTATCGAAGGTTCATTCTCAACCAAAACTCTGTTGATGATGTCAGCACAGTCCTTGTTCTCAATGATAGACACGTGGTCACCCTCCAGGAAGTGTACGGTGACATTGTTCTCTGTGTACTTGTCGAGTCCATAGTTCTCTTCTACAGCTACGAAGGACGGGTTCTCTTTGAGACGAAGGAGGATGACTGGAGACTGTAGCTTCCTGAAAGCTTTCGGGTCGAAGTCCAGGATGGTCTTTAGCCTGTCGAATGAAGCGCTGGCAATGTTTGCGATGAACTTGTCGGAGTACTTGCTCTGGACTGGCGATGTCTTGATGGTCAAAGCCAATCTTTCATCATAAGACTCGATCTCATTGAGTTTTTCCATCAGACCCTTGGTGACGTCATTGTTGGGGGCGACGATGTCCACGGTGTGACATAGCAAGTTGTTCTGTAGTTGGAAGTCGTTCTTGAAGCTGATAGTCATTGTTAGGAGAGCGTAGAGGAAGTCAGGGGCACCGTCCAAGCAGAATACTGTTCCCTTGAAACCTGGAATTAAGAAGATTATTAGTTTATGTGATTTTAGCAAAGCAGTCGTAACTTAGAGCATAATAATATTGTTATATTATTTTGGTATATTCAAAATGTTTTTGTTTCCCTTACCTTCCTTCTCCAGTCTGGAAGCCAGTTCCAAAATGAGGAGGGAACCATAACTGTATCCGAGGAGCCAGAATGGAGCACCAGGCGCCAATCTTGATATCACCGTCTGTGGATAACACAAAGATTAGCTCACAGTTGTTATACTTACAATAGAAGTTAGTCAGAAATTAATTTTTACATATATTAGGTGTACAGCGCCACAGAATATATCATCAATATTCTTTACAGTCTACTAAAAGACCGGGCAACTAAATTATTGCTCACCAAATGGCACTAGTGTACCTCTATCTTTTTGTTCAATAAAGAGATAATTAGCAAGTTTTGCTTTGAACGTTGAACAACAGCATTGAACGTTCTATTCTTGACAATTACAGTGATTATACAAATTCATTTTTGCTAGATTTAGCGATCATTCAGATAAATGTTTCACCTGGTGTAACCTGTCGACCATCTGGACCATGTTCTCGTTCTTGTGTTCTACTCCAAGCTGCAGCACGCAGACCTTAATCTTTAGTCTACTGCAAAGGGGCTTCAAAGTAGCTGCTGACCCTTCTAACCCCGGTACCAAGAACATTAAGGGCTGTATAATGTGGATAACTTCATCGTCCTGAAATTAAGACACAATGCTTAACTAGCAAAATGCACATTGAATTGTGATTTTTAAAAACTCTCTTATTGTCTGAAATTATAAATTAAGAAGGTACAATCCTTTTTTTATATTTGATGGGCCGATGTTTGACCACTATCTCACCTGGTGGTAAACGATTATGCGATCTACAATGAAGTACGTCGTCCCATAAGCAACCTATTCACTCGGGCCTTGAAGACACCCAGGTTTATACCCTTCAATATAGACTCTGCCAAAGATTTGCACAAAACTTACCTCGATTCCGTTGCTGATCATAGAAGGCATATACACAAAAGGTTCTGAAGCTAATTCCTCATCTCCAAAGTTCTTCATAAGCACACGAAGACCGACAGATCCTTCAACATGTTTGGATACTGATGTAGAGGATGAAGTTTCGCTTCTGCATTGTGCTGTTAGTTTTGCTAGCCTTGGGAAACAGATTGATAATTAATAAGAATCGTGTGACACCTAACAAAGACACATAATACGTATCAATAAGTAGAAATTAGTACATGTTAGACGATTGGTTTCGTGGTTCCTACCTGGTGAAAGTTAAACTTTTAATATCGCAGGCTTTGAGGAAAATCTGAAAATCTCTTTCCAAAGTTTTTTTGATCTCCAAAGCTATCATACTGTCCATACCCATCTCGGCCAAAGAGGTTTGTTGCGATACCGATTTCAAATTTTTGATACCTGATGAAAAACCATGAATTAGTACGATTTCTTTACTAAAGTACCTATGGATGAAGGTGTAGGTTGACCGAAAAGTCCAACACGTTTCAGCATTAGTTTTGTTAAGCCTTTAACTGGTCAAGTACCGTCATTATAGACACAATTATAGAACAATAGGTTGCGGTCACCGGTGACCGCTTGGTATTTGACAGTTTAACTGTCGACAAAAACTGTTATGCGCTAATCCTTTGCTAGCGTCAGTCATCATTGTCCGATACGGCATCGAAATCCATTCTTAGTCAATGTGCCAATTTGGGAAATCCTAATAATTCACGATAGAAATGTTGTATTCTATATAGGTAGAAATTAATAGAATACAGTTCTTGTAACATTATAAATAAATAAATAAACAAAAGACAAAGCTTTTTTTCTTTTGACTTTAAACGAGTTAATGGAATAATTTTGTAAATGTATAGAGCATGCAATATTATATCTAAATGAAACTCAAGAACTTCAAATTAGACTTGTATTAATACCCACTGGATCAATCAGTACTTAATACAATTTTACAACAAAAGTTGAAAAACCAACCGTACCCATTATCTGTGCAACAGCATCTATTGCATTGGCACATTCCACGCTTCCAGCTTTTTTATCAGCCACTACAATACAAGACACGACAGGAGCACTTTGTTTCATCAACTTATCGAGAGAAGTCAGACAGGAAGATATTCTCTGCTGGAGGGTTCCTCCGATCTCAAGTTGGACGTCGTCTTCCTGTGTGTCGGCTACCAAACCCACCTGTAGGACATCACAAACTTAAACAATGACTTTTAGCCTCTCAACCTCGTTCATTCCTAGATCAATTATTGAAGTAAGTTTCAAAAGAGACATTATTAAATTATCGTATACTTACATCTGCAATAGCTCCCCACTGTATGGTCATGGCTGGTAGACCAACCTCCTTCCTCTCTTCACAAATCCTCTCCATCACAGAGTTGGAGTAACCGTAGTTAGTCTGACCAGCGTTACCACGACCACAGGACATGGATGAAAAGACCACGAAATCTCTAAGCACAAAATAAATTGGGAAGAATATTTTTAATTACATTTTGACCAACCGTTGTAACGGTTTTCCTCGCTGATATATTTAGTTTTTCAATCAAGTAAAACTGTTCCTGGGAATCAATTAATCACTTACTTTAATTCTGGACACAGCTTCCTTGACAGTTTGTCCAAGTTCATAGTAGCAAGTGCCTTTGGTGCGAACGACGTTTTGAAGGACTCGGAAGTTTGGTTTTCAAATATGGAATCCCTCAGGATGACTGCCAAATTGAAGATAGCGTGCACAGGTCCCATGTTAAGAGCCTTTATAAGCATTCCCTCGCACCCAGACTCGGTTGAAACGTCGTGTGTCGAAAATTGAACCTCAGCGCCATACCCTGCCCATGCTCTGAAATGTCATTAAGTAAACCCGAAATAGATTCATATGTACCTTCAAAAGACAAAGAAATTAAGTGAAACATTCTTAAATTATTGACAAACCTCAATCGCGACGACTGGTATCCATTAGTGATACCTCTGCGGGAAGTGAGCAGGATCTTTCTGCCACCTCGCATGATGAGCCAGTCAGCCAGCTCTAGACCGAAGCCACCGAGACCACCGACCACTACGTACACGTGGTCTTCGTTGCAAATGTATCTGATGAAAGAGAATATTTGTGGAATGAAGAGAAAATTAAGACTGGTAATACTGCACAACTACTACTCTTACCTTGGCATAACGTCAAAAGGTTTGGGAACCGGTCTGATAGAATGACTGCTGGGCTCTTCTTCGCGAATCTTGACGATCACCTACAATTTAACATATTCGGTTTAAAATGAAGATTCATGAAATTTAAATGAATAAGAATTACATGGAAGGGCCATTTTTTTATGGTGGAAAATCATCGCATGACTTCTCTCGCCTAGGTTAGGCGGAAGGGAGTGTCAGACTCTTACTGACTAAAAACCACCCCGATCCTTCTCCTACACTTCGAGCCGGAGCCCCGGTAACCTGTTAGGTTCGCCGCGACTCCGAATCGGCATCAGTGATAGTCCGATGGGTCTTTGAGGCGCGAGCGGAATGCGACGCGCCGTACGCTCGGGTCTGATTCTGGCCGGGCGGCGAGCCACCCATGCTTGCCGTCCGCAGGCCCGCGCTTACGGTGGCCGGAGATCGTTCCGCGATGGAAGGGCCATAAGAGGAAAAAGAAAGAAATGAATTAATATTACACAATAGTAATTCTATTACCTTTCCGATGTGTTTGCCAGCAGCCATGTAACGGAAGGCATGTTCTACTTCGTTGGCCTTAAACGTGCAGTAAGTCAGAGGTTTGACGGCACCATCCTTGATGCCACTCAGAAGCAGCTCTTGCAAGCGCTAGTTAATAATTAAATTAAATATGAATTGAAGATACGTTACACGTATGACAAACGAATCTAAAACGAAACTAAGAATAATATCGTTGCATTCTAATAAGAATTTAAGAAGTAGGTAAGAAGAGAGTTAGTAAATTAAGTAAAAACGCGGTTTACTTAATTTAGTATGTCTCACGATAGTTATTATAAAAAAGAGAGTTACTAAGTAACTGACCTTCCTGATCATAACATCCTGATTGAAGATATAGTTGAGCGTGATGCCTCGGAAGGTAATTTCCTTTGATATGAAGTACATGGCGATGGCAGTGTTTTTGTTGATGTCGAACTTGCCGATCTCGAGGAAATGACCTCTGAATGCCAGGCAACGGACTGACGCCTGATCAATATAAACAAAACAATGAAACCTTTTGATGATAAAATATAACTTTTAATAATTGTCAGTTCGTAACTGGAACTAACCTGCAATTTGTCACCAGACAAGGAGTTGAGCACCATGTCGACACCCTTGCCGTTGGTCTCACATCTGATCATGTCTTCGAAGGAAGTGTCTCGGGAGTTTCCAATGTGACTGTCTGTTAATGATTTTAAAACAACTTGAATTGATTAACAATCACATAAATCAACAACAGTATACACTGGTTTTTAATTAGATCTTCACAAACCTTTAAGTTGTGGAAACAACTTCTTGATGAATGCTCTCTTCTCCGCAGAACCAACTGTGGTGAAGACTTCGCAGCCGTAGTGGAGCGCCACATTGATGGCGGCCTGACCTACTCCTCCAGAACCTGCGTGGATGAGAATAGATTCACCGCGTTTCATCTCACCTAACATGATCTGCAAAATGAAAATGACGCATTAAGAATATAAAGCACACACAGTTGTCATATTTCTTTCTACTTCTTGGCTAATATGGTCAGTTATGTTAAATCACTGATTAAACTGGGTCATGACTCAAAGTATAATTAAGATATTTTGTCAGAATTATGGGAGAAAGCTATTGAGAATTTAGTGTCTATGCAAACTTAAATCACATGGTAAACTCACCATGGTGTGGTATACAGTTCCATAAGCAACAGGTACAGTAGCGGCTTCCTCGAAACTCCACTCATCTGGAATGGGGCATAGGCTCTGTCTGTCTGCTTCAACCAAGTTTGCAATACCTCGGTTGCGGACCATACCCATGACTCGGGTGCCGCTGCGAAATAATTAATATTTATAGCTTTATGTTCTCTCAATTTTCTCTATCAACGTGTTAGAAATTCAAAATCATAATTTACAGTCCAAGAATGATCATAAATATTTTGACGAATGTTTACGTACATTTATGAAAAACGTTTTATTACAAATTAATGATGTTTATTGAATAAAATGTTTACAAAATTAACTCACTTGGCGGTCTTTCCGACAAATTCTGTGCCTATCAAGCACTCCTCCACAAGGCGATCACCATCATTTGTGTCTACTTTGACATGACCGACGGCTCTCATAACATCATGAAAGCTTAACGCTGCGCAGTATACCTAATGGAGAATAATTATAGAGATTAAATAATAAAATAAAAACTTGCGTTTAAAAAACTAATAACAAACACAAAGTCAAAACTAAAAAGCAAAAACCCACCCACTGATAGGATAGAAGTCGGCGCCAACGGTAAAGAGTAGAGTAAGACTATCTTAAGGGTGTAATAATTTTTAAAACTATTGCTTGCACATGTAAATCGAAGATAGGTACACTCACGTGGACTAGCACTTTTTCTTTATCCTTATAGACATGGTTTTCCCTGATAGCCCCTTCGACCCATTTTAATGAAGAAAGATCTCCGATGGTGAGAGCATTAATATATGCATGGTTGGCGCGTACTGTGTCTAAGTCTTTCAAGAGAAGGTGTCGGTAAGTGCCCCATTGGCCCTAGAAAAACACAAAAAACAATCATTCTAAGAAAAGTTATGAATACTACATTATGTATCAATGTTTTGTAACGATAAGTTATTTACGTCTTTGTATACGTTGAAGATCAAGTCCTTATTCAGCTGTTCTTCGTAAAACTCCAGGTAAGGGTTGAACGAAGGAGCAGATGAATCAAAAATAAAGAGACCATGCACAATTTCACCGCCAGGCTCCTTTCTCAAACAGTTCACTAAACCTAAGAGACCGTTGATATGTTCATCTTGGGAGTAAAGGACCAGTTTTTGGCCTTGTTTAAGTTCCTTCTTGATTTTGTTCACCCACGAGAAAGTATAATCAGCAGCCAAAACTCTAACAAACTTGGCTGGTCTGGCTCCAACACGTTTTCTTAAGAGCACCAAGTATTCAAAGCCGGTATCGTTAAATGTCACGACGTCATATTTGTCGGAGTGTTTCTTTAGGTTGGGGTGTTCCTTTTCGCGACTCATAATGAAGGCTTTGTTGCAAAGGGTATCGACTGCTTGTTGAAAAACCTATTTAACAAGAAATAAATAGTAATCATCAATATTTCTATGCATTACATTGATTCTTTTCGACTTACATACGTACCTCAGGTCTACCAAGGAGATTAGCACCAATGAACAGTACTGCATTACTCTCTCCGATCAATTTTCTGTTTTTAACAGTAATGTTTGAAGAAACTTTAATAGGTTCTTTGGAAATCATCAAAAGGTCGCCCAGAGCGAAAGGCAGATCTGCAAGAATTTTTTCAACATTTCCTAGGATTGGCTGTAGACCGTTCTTTCTGTATTCTTCATCGACTAACTCAATAGTTTTGACTTTGTGTGTTTGAATGTTCTCGAAAACCAGCTGGACGTTTGTGCGAAGAATATCTTCGATCTAGCAATCAGAGATTTACTATAAATTGTATAAATATTTATATAAACATAAATAATTTTTCATTTTCTGTACCTTCTTCTTAGACTTTCCGAAGCTGGGGATAAACTCGTGCTTCTCATACACCGGTACTTCCAGAGGTTGTCTTTTAATTACAGACGTAGTATGAAGTCCTCGGATTTCAACACCACCGGCCCTGTAAACAAACCCAAACAATATTATTATTGTATTATTGTATACCCAAACAATATTGTATTGTATTTTTTACTTGTAACATTATTGATTTCACAATTTAGTTATGGCAAGTGATGGTACGGACGAAACATTATGCAACGTCACCTTTTGTTCTTTTATTATAAGTCAGGTAGAAATAATTAAAGACTTTAAGATTTTTATAATAATACTCAACCTGATGACGTTAATATCTGGGTATAAGCGAACCTCGAACGACTTTATGTGTGAGTGAGAATTCATCTTTGATGTCGCATTATAGTGCATAGCAGCATCAATAGACAGTTTCTCAATCCTGATAGGTACGAAAAGACCCCTGGTGTCTTGGCCAATGATCTTCATCTGGAGCATACAGTCTAAGAAGGTGACCCAGTTGTTGACCCAAGAGAGACGTCCGCGAGTATATTGAATGTTACAACCGATGACACCACGGAATAGACCACTGTTGAAAAAGGAAGAATTGAAAAGCTTTTTTGAAGATTCTGTTTTTAAATTACACTTTCATGAATATGTCTGTATAGCTACAATGAATTTTGAATAAACAGCAATCTGGATGAGCTACAATGAATAACTTTTTACACATGTCATAACGTTTCACGCTTGGTTTCTTCTTTCATTTCTTAATTCTAACCTGTACTGGTATCCTCTGAGACGTAGTTCTTTATAGAAGTCCTTGGTCAGCAAGTGCTTGATAGAGGGACCAGTGACTTCAGGCAAGTGTGGGAGTACCCTGAAGTCTTGGCCGACGTTCTTCTTGGCGTAGATACGACCAGTCACAATGGAAGCGCCACTTTCTAAAATCTAGAGAAAGTCGTTAAAATTAACGCAAAGGGGATTATGGTTAAAAACTTCTTTAGTGCCGATCCGGAGTATAACAAGAATTTACCTCAAAATTACCACTTTTCTTGTGGATTGTGATGACAAACTCCATAGAACGTTCCTTAGGAATGTTGATGGCTCTCTGGAATCGCACATTCTCGAAAACTACTGATACTTCAGTATGGGGTTCTCCCATCATCATACCTAGGGTCTCCCATACCAAAAACAGGTAACCGGTGACAGGGTATAAGTTACAACCTATGTGGGGAAGAGAAATATTTGTTTTAGACTTTCCTGAGTAATGGAGTTACTCCTATTAAATACTGGACTTAAATTTATTTACTCTTAGAACTCGATTTGTGTTTAAGCAAGTAGTTCTGATTCGAGTATCTATTCCTGCCCATACAAAGGGTTATATTTACCATTAATGACATAACCAGTCATGTACTCAGATTCATCATTCTTAGACATCAAAGCAGTCCTCTCACCAATCTCCATCTTGTCCACATCTTTGAACGATGTTACAAACCTAAGGATAGAATACAGACCCGTGATCAATCGGTTTGAAGGTCAAAAGTCCACTGCCACCGTAACACTTCTATCGGTTGCGCTGCAGCACTTATATGCACATGCACAAGCATATTTGTATCCGTGTGCGTACGCGTGCGTGTGTTTATGCGTACGCACGCGTTTTTATGCACATTAATATGAAATTACTTATGTAGTGTCCCCTCTATTATCATAATCTTTGTATCCTAATAGTGTATAAATTAATTATATTTCATTAATAAAACACAGTATATTCTCAGCAGTCATTCGTTTCACTTCGTTCCCTTACGCCTACCGTACATGGCGACCCTGCCAAAAGAAGGTGTCATACGAGTGTCGCGTATGTGATACCTATCGCGCAGAAGTCTGAACTGTTTTGGTATAAGAATGTAAAACAATAAGTGAACTTTAGTTGTTACCAAGATGAACAATTTAGACTCAATCGTAGTACACTTGAGTGCTGTCGTATACATCGAAAATTGTCAATATGGGATCCTCAAAGTCAAAATATGAAGAAAAAGTTGTCGTCCAAAACGCGATCGGTGGGTCCAACCAGGCATCATTTGAGGAAATAAAGTTTCATCTAAGCACCGCTAGCATAATTCTGACGGTAATCGCATTGGTTCTGGGAGTTGGTCTACTTGCTTTCCTGTACCGAATGTATAGGAAGTGTCATAGGCGCTGGATGCAGCAGGAAATACATCGGCAAAACCTGCGCTCTTCCATTTTTCGTCGCGGCCGCCGTGATGCAAAAAGCGAGGACATCGTATGACGGTGCAACATAATCTACGGCATCAGTGAAGTAAAAATGTGAAAAAAAAATAGTGATGTGCGGGTAAAATAAAAGTGAAATAATTACGTCAAAAAAAAAGGAAGTAAAAGTGCAGTGCAGATAAGTGCGTATTAAATAATTCTTACTTGCAAATCGGGTAGGACTACTGACTATATTCCTCTCTAGTGGACGCTAAGTTATAAAAACCAAATGTAATAATAATATAATGTGTGTGTTATGATCTGTAAGTTTTATACTCCATGTGACAGCTATGCTTGGTAAGTTATGATTTTACAATTAAATTTTATGTATGATAAACTGAGAAATATAAAGACTTATTTGATTAACACGTTAAACGCCATGGCAGTCACTGGTGACCGACATTAGCGGAGGGTTTGCCTTCAACAGTTTTTTATTGGCAGTCAAAGCCTTAAAATTGGTCCTAAAAGGCGTCAAGGACAAATTGTTATTAATAAGTTAGAGGAGGCAAAAATATTTTATAGCGAGTATTCGTTACTTATAAGTGAATTAAACAATGATATAAAGGAAGGAAGATTATCTACCCAGGACACCGATTTAGTTATCAAATTGTTCTCCGATTTTCAGTCCTTGTATACTACATAGAGTTTCTATGTACAAAAAATAAATCTAGTGATTTTAAAGATATTTTTTCTGATATGACCGAAACTAATGTAAACATGGCGGAAACATTCAATTTAAAAACTGCTTTGTCCTTACTTGCTCAAATGAATGACGATGAATTTAATAGTAAACAACTGATTGATAACATTGAATACTATGCGTCTGTATTGGAAAAGGATGAATGTAAGCATAAATTGATTCAGTTTGTATTAAAAAGCAGATTGTCACAAGGTGCAAAATTGAAACTGAAGTGTAGTTATTCAACTGTAACTGATTTGATCAATGATATGCGGAAAGAGCTTTTGCCCCAAAAATCAGCCCCTGCCATACAAGATAAATTGCAAAAATGTAGACAAAATAATTTAAATATTCAGGATTATGGTAAGGAAATTACCGAGATGTTTGTGGAGCTGACGATTGCGCAATCCAATGGAAATTCAGATTGTTACAACATTTTAAAATCTCTAAACGAAAAGTATGCCATTAAAAAATTCGCCGATGGGTTGCGTTATCGCAGGCTTAGTACTGTCATTACATCCAGGAATTACACCTCGTTGAAAGACGCAATCCAGGCTGCAATGGAGGAGGATATCGGGTCTGCTTCCACAGCTGGTGAAGTCTTAGGTATGTCCCATCAAAATTATAATAAACCTACCAGTCAAAATTTTTCTTCCCCTAGAAGGCAAAATTACCATCGTGGAGGTCAGCACTTTAATAGCAGAGTGTTTTCGCAGCGAACTAATTATAATCCTAATTTTAGAGGTCAAAATCAAGTCCCTATGTCTGTTTCTCGACCAGTACGAAGACCCTGGCAGAATAGAGGTATGTATAATAATAATAACCGTCGTGGAAATAGGTGGATTCGCAATCAACATATGCGCGTAATAACTGAAACGGAAAATAATAGCGATGTTGCGGAAAATAAGTTTTTTCGAGGCTAATAATTTTATCTTAACTACTAGTAGTAATTGTTGCATCAGATTATCTCTAAACAACGTGATTCATTCTTGGTTACTTGATACGGGCGCTACCATTTCGGCTCTTAAATATAAACACGCACTCGAGCATAATCTTCCAATCCATAATGAGAAGACTATTATAAATGGAATTGGTGGCAAAGTCCATGCAATTGGATACACCTATCTACAATTACGAAGTGATGATAAATTATTTAGGCACAAATTTTATGTTTTTGATTCGCTACCATGTAAGGCAAGCGGTATCATCGGCCAAGATTTTTTAAACACGTATAGTGCGATTATTGATTTAAAGAACGATTATTTAACATTAGTAGTAGGAAATAACATAAAATGTAATTTGCGTATACAACGTAATGATAAATACATCTGGAATGTAGCCCCCAGATGTGAATCAATTCATTATATTAAAACTAATTATACTGAAGAATGCGTAGTAATTTGTAAGGAATTATGCGAAGGTCTTTATTTAGCTAGTTCTATAGTCAAACCTTTAAATGGTTTAATACCAATAAGAATACTAAATACTACCGAAAATACGTTAACATTAGAAAATATTGAACCAGAATTTCACAAACTAAGCGATTACTCGATATGTACATTCAATAAGCCTAATAGCAACGCAAATAGGGTAAAGCAATTATTTTCTTTATTGAAATTGGGACACTTAAATGAGGAGGAACAAATTTCTATTGAGAACTTATGTGCTAAATATTCGGATATATTTTATTTACAAGGTGATAAGTTGTCAACCACGGATATTTATGAACACACTATTACTTTAAAACAAAACGTTAGTCCGGTATTTACGAAACCATATCGTTTACCTCACTCACAAAAACAAGAAATTAAGTCTCAAATTGACAAATTACTACAAGAAAATATAATAGAAAAATGCAATAGCAGTTGGTCAAGTCCATTACTCTTAGTACCGAAAAAGTCCGATGATAGTGGTAAAAAGAAATTAAGATTAGTGATAGATTACCGGAAATTGAATAATTTAATCGAAGATGACAAATTTCCACTACCTAATATGTCTGAAATATTAGACGCATTGGCAGGTAGTGTATATTTCAATCATTTAGATTTATATAATGGGTTTTATAATGTTAAATTACATACAAGACAGTAGAAAATACACCGCATTTGACTCGGGACAATACCAAATGGTGAGGATGCCTATGGGACTGAAAACAAGTCCCGGATCGTTCTCACGCATGATGAATATGGCCATGTCGGGTCTTACCTACGAAAAATGTTTTGTTTACATGGATGATCTAATTATTTATGGTTTTTCATTAGATAACCACAACAAAAACTTACAAGATGTTTTTGAACGTCTTCGTTAGGTGAACTTGAAATTGAACCCGCAGAAATGCGATTTTCTAAAGAAACAGATATTATATTTAGGACATGTAGTCTCTGATAAAGGAATACTACCGGATCCGTCAAAAATTGAAGTAGTTAGAAATTACCCACAGCCTAAAACTACCGATGAGGTCAAGAGATTTACAGCCTTTGTAAATTATTATAGGAAGTTTGTTCCAAATTTTGCCGAGAAAGCTAGCCCATTAAATAGATTATGTAAGAAAAATATTCGTTTTAAGTGGGACGATCAATGTCAAAAAGCATTTGAAACTCTAAAAGAAAGTATTACTTCACCACCTGTCTTAGCTTACCCGGATTTTTCCCCAAATAATCAGTTTATAATTCAAACAGACGCATCAAACCACGCGATCGGTGCCGTGATGATGAATAAAAATATGAGACCCGTTGCGTTTGCCAGTAGGAGTCTAAATAAAGCGGAGAAAAATTATCCAACTATAGAAAAGGAACTTTTGGCAATTGTTTGGGCGGTCAAACACTTTCGACCCTATTTATACGGTAAAGAATTCAAAATTCAAACTGATCATAGGCCTCTAGTTTATTTGTTTAATATGAGGGATCCGTCGAGCCGGCTGATGAAGTTTCGGCTATTATTAGAAGAATACAACTTTAGTATCGAGTATGTAAAAGGTACAGATAATGCAGCTGCAGATGCTTTGTCTCGTATCAACATACAAGATTTAAAGGAAATGTCTAATAAAATAATAAATGTCATGACAAGAGCGCAAAAGAGAAAGATAGCGCAAACTATGCCAGATCCTTCGGCTAATATCGACTTTACCGACGATTGGTCTGATCAACCAAAAGTCGTAGAGGCGCATATTAAACCTAAGGACCACATAGAATTAGTATTTATTGAAAAAAGGAAATTAAACTCAATAAAACAATTAAATGACGTACGTTTTGAAACTAAAACATTTTGTTATGTTCCTGATAAGAACTCAATTTATATTAAATATATGGATTCTCAATCGCAAATTACCCCAGCGGAATTTGTGAGAGAACTTGATGAAGCATGCTTAAAAAATGGAATTAATGAACTATATTTTGTAATGACTAAAAGAAATAATGTTTTCGTGGAAAAATTATTAAATGTCGTAAAAATATACGGAAGTGCTACTATGCCTAGGTTATGTATATTAAAGGACATTATTAGAATAGAAAATAAAGATGATCAAAAGGTAATATTGAATGACTTCCATCTCTTGCCCACAAGTGGCCACGCGGGTATGAGACGGATGTTATCTAATATTAAAAAATATTATTTTTGGCCAGGATTAGAAAAAGATGTGATTAATTTTGTAAAACGCTGTGACAAATGCCAGCGAAATAAGTATTCGACATACGTAAAAGAGCCTATATATAAAATATATTTGGATATCGTTGGTCCATTAGAGCGAGATAATAATAATTATTCATATATTTTGACTCTACAGTGCGAACTTTCAAAATACGTTGAAGCTTATCCACTTATTTCTAAAAGCACAACAGAGGTAGCTAGAAGTCTAGTAAATAATTTTATATTGCGATATGGAATTCCGAAGGAGATCGCAACCGATAGAGGAGCAGAATTCATGTCTTCAACCATGAATGAGGTATGTAAACTTTTACACATTACAAAAACTAATTCTACCGCCTATCACCACCAGTCAATAGGTGCATTAGAAAATTCGCATAAACACCTTGGTTCCTTCCTCAGAATTCAATGTGATAACCATCCCGAAATGTGGAGTCAATGGCTTCCATTTTGGTGCTTTTCCTTCAACACGTCCGTGCATAGTGAAACAAAATTTACACCGTATGAGCTTGTTTTTGGGAAGAAATGCTCTCTCCCTAGTAATTTGTTAAGTAATATAATAGATCCCCTATACACTTTTGATAACTACCCTTTAGAACTCAAGTTTCGTTTGCAATTGGCACAAAAGGAGGCTAGAGAAAATTTACTATCTAGTAAAATTAAAAGAAAAGAAATATACGATAAAAATATGAATCCAGTTGTGTATAAACCAAATGATCTGATTCTTGTTAAAAATGAGGTTGGAAACAAATTAATTTTTTTTTTTTTTTAAACGTTGCCCCACACTAGGATTTTCTCCTGTGTCGTGGGTGCGTTTACAAACATACAAGTTCACATACACAATGACACCCAGACCCGAAACAACAATTTGTGGATCACACAAAGTGTTATCCCGTGCGGGAATCGAACCCGCGACACGTTGCACGGCAGCCGGTTGCCCAGCCACCGCACCAACCGTGCAGTCAAAAAATTGTATTTATTCTGGACCATATGTTGTGATAAAAGATATGTCACCGAATGTTGAAATTATGCGAAATAATAAGCCCGATGTAATACACAAAAACCGAACTAAATTGTATCACTCTAGTTAAGTAATCATAATTATCATGTATTGTACGTTATCTATGGTATGCAAGAAAAATGCTAATATAATAAGCATTTTCCTTTTTTTTCAGGGGGGAGGTGTAGTGTCCCCTCTATTATCATAATCTTTGTATCCTAATAGTGTATAAATTAATTATATTTCATTAATAAAACACAGTATATTCTCAGCAGTCATTCGTTTCACTTCGTTCCCTTACGCCTACCGTACACTTACGCATTGCCGTGTGAACATCACTCACGGTGTGGATTGGAGTGGATTTTTGACCTTTGACTGTACAAGGTCCTAATTTCAATATTTATGCAATTATTTTATAGGTTAGATACCTTACCAGTTCTCACTGTGGTCCCACTCAACAAGGTGGGCAAGCATTGGCGTACCCTGTGACACAGGGAATGGCACGTGTGGATAGATGTCGGCAAGGTGTGGGTTCAGACCGGACTTATACAGTCTGTGAAAGAAGGATTTTGCCATTTGAAACCACTGCCCACTGTTACCTAGGTTAAAGTAGTATATCTATTATAGATTACTTATAATCTTGACTTACTTTCCGAGGGCAGTGAAAAGAACCTGTACATTGTTCGGGTGGTCCTTTTCTGTTAAAGCAACGTTTATGACGTTCTTCTTCAGAGATCTGTGCAAGATAGCTTGCAGCATACCATGAGGGGCGATTTCGATGGTGATCGCGTTAACGTGGATCAGACGAGACGTCTCCTCAAAGAGTTCTAAGAGCTGCTCCATATTTGGATTTACCTGCATAGTTTACAAAGTTCAGATTTAGACATCTATTATCGAAGTCACGAAATATGTAATCAAATTAGGAAATCTCAAGATCTGTTTACGTACCTTAACACCTTCTTTGTGGCTTTTGATAAATAGCTTCGTACTTCTATATCGAGAGTTCAGCAAAGGCGTGCACACCCACTTTTGTGAACGTGTATCTCTTGAAATTTTTAACTACTTGCTTTAAAGGAATAAATAAGATACACAGCTATGATTATTTAAAATGAGAATAAGAATTAAAGAATAATTTAATGGTAAGATTCTGGGGAAAAACAGAAATCAAAACAATGTAGTTATTTTTTACACCTTTAATAGATAAGATCAAACCATATTTCTGCAGAAGGAGCAAAATTGTAGATGAAAGAATAGAGTTGGAAGCGAGTACCTGATGGTATCCAATATCGATATCAGCCAAGGAATACTTGATTAAAGTTTTCTTCTTTAATGCTAGACCTTCATTGTAAGTCGATAATATCGTTTCCTCTGCAGTTGAACAACCATCAGCGTATGCGCAACTAAAATCACCGACACTATAACCTGTTGCGAAGAAATCGTAACCTTATTAGAGCATAATTATATTTAGGGCTATTATGATGAGAATAGCAAAAACTTTGTCCCAAACTTTCCAAAATAATCTAGACGGAGGCATGTTAGTCATAATTAATGTTTATGCGCAGAATACGAAATTTTACTTTATAATACGCATTTTACTTTATAATTAATATTTAGAGGTATTATAATTTCAAAATTGCACTTTTACATTACACTCACACGTATGAATGCATTTATAAATACTTTGATGGAAAATTACAGAAATTCAAAATAGTAATATTATCATAATAATTATAAGGAAGGTGACCTCTTGTGATTAAAAATGCAACTCACCAATAATGTAATCAGGTTCAATGCCAATAGTCTTCAAGGCATCAGTGAGACCGATCTGTACAGCGGCGATACCAATGAAGGAGTTGAGGATGTTGTCGTAGATCTTAGGGTCATTCTCAGTGATGATCTTCGTCAGGTTGATGCCTTTAGGTTCTAGAGCTTTGTGGCACCTGGGAGAATAAACGTCTACAGAATCATCTAGAATAAACAATCAAGGAGTACTATAGAAAAACACTTCATTGTACAATGTCCACTCTTATAAAAAACTAACTATCTGTCATCATGGTCGTCTGTGTTACGTAAACGCCGACACCTAAAGTACTGAGTCTGCCTATCCATGTTTTTATAAATGAAGCAAACATAAATAAATAATTTACAAGTTTCTAGTTGAATAGAACCACTTACTTTTTAATAGTACTCGCAAAGACAGGTATGTTCATGAGCTCCTTGGCCATACCAGCCCACTGGGAGCCCATACCTGAGTATACAAACCACACTGGACGTCTTACCCTTGAGAAGTACTGGATCTCACGTGCTAGAGACACGCTCTTGGTAGCGGTTGAACCTAAAAGATTATGGTTCAGTCAATTTTATTTGTCATAATCATTCTTATTAAATATCGTGTATATGGCTAATTATTTCATTAAAGTCACATGTACATCCTTACCCAGCACAATGTATCCTCTAAAATCATGCCCTGCAATGTCCTTATCATGAATAGCATGCAGGAGACGGATGTGATCAACATCTACTGTCCTGGACTCCAAATCATCGAGGATCCTAGCTACTGCTGACTTAGTGCGTCCTGATACGCACGCGAGGCGAGGTAAGTTGTCTGATGGTAGACCGTGGTTAACCTAATAACTATTTATTTTTTACAAATGGCACTAACACTAGATAAAATAATGGCTATCGCAGTCACGAGTTCTTTACATACAACTATGTATTTAACGGTTATCAGGATACAGAAAAAGTGCGTGAAAAAATCCCAAACCTTTTTTCTAGCTACATCTTTCAGCAAAACATGAGCGTTGGCGCCTCCAAATCCAAAACTGTTGACTCCTGACATGCCCCTGCTCCAAGGAGTCTTGTCAGTGACCACTGCCAGCCTCTTCTCAGCCAGGGCTGCTACTCCTTCACGCGGTGTTTTGAAATGAATATTAGGAGGAATGTAGCCAGTGTTGTAAGCGATACACATCTGGAAAAAGGTGCTGAGTATAATTTATAAAGGACGTTACGTCAAGGCATATAAGAGAAACAAAGTAATACCTTGGCTATAGAACAGAGACCAGATGCAGGCTCAGTATGTCCTAAATTAGACTTGATAGAACCGATCAATAGCGGATCCCTGCGACCGGCGCAGAAGACCTCGTCAATGGCCTGCAACTCTTGAGGATCACCGACTTTCGTACCTGGTGACAAGATTCTGACAATCTTACTCATAGAAGATGTAAAAATCCAGTGTGGTAATTTTCATCATGTTCTTGTAACTCTGTCCTGAATAATTTATATTCTAAACCTAGACTTTTGATTAGTCATTACAGGAAGCCATTAGCTTTAAGAATAGGCAATGACTGAAAAACTGTGCATCTCATAAATATGTATATTTTAACCTCATGTATGTGTAGTGCGTTGTGCATTAATCAATTAACTTTGAACTACTCTTATTTTATGGTAAAGGTCTAAATTATATAAAAGAAAACTGAGGACCTAGCTACAGTTTTTTTGTCACATTAATGGGTCGATATGTTAACGCATTTAGCTCTCTGTTGGTTAATTGAAGCAGACCAATCAACGCGCCGAACGCCATAAACATATCGATCGTGGTAACGTAATACAAACTCAAACTAGGTATTCTAATCTTACCTGTACCATGAGCTTCCAGGAATTCTACAATGGATGGAGGAATAGCACATTCTTCGTAGAACTCTTTTAATAGTAGCTTTTGAGTATCACTGGCAGGGTACGAGATACCATGCTCTTTGTAACCATCACAATTGGTGTTGCCGTGAACCACGCGAGCGTAAACCCTGAAAATAGTGATAGATTAAAAATTTTGTAAAGTATTTCATCAACCCGAAATAAAAATATTCATTAAATTATTTGGGGTGTGTGACCATTTATGCATTATGCAGTTACTTGTCTGTAGGATTTTGGTGCACAGAATAGCTGAATTACCTTCTAGAATCCTTAGCTTTCTGCAAAAAGATAATAACAATTGCTTCAGAACGAACATAGCCATTGGCACTGTTGTCGAAACTTTTGCAAGCACCGTCTGGAGATAATAAACCCAATCTAAAAGGGATAAAGACATCATTAATAAATAAATAGACTTCACATGAATAAACTGCCTTGGCTAATTTTAGACTCTCGGTCTCTTGGCTCGATAGACGAGCCAATGGTGGATTACACTAAGTTATTAACTAGGGTATTTCTCACCTCACAAACTGCAATGTTACATGGGGATGGAGACACAAGTTGCTTCCCCCGACGATAGCAGCATCACAGTGACCATCCCGAATAGCCCTATATGCATGCACCAGAGCGTAAAGCGAACTCGAGCAGGCAGTGTCTATAGTGTATGAGGGACCAGTTACTCCCAACCAGTAGGACATACGGTTGGCCAACATGGCTCGGGAACATCTGAAATTAGGGTATACTATTGTAATAATAATTATTTTATTTTCATCCATCCAGCGGCTCCCTTTATAAGGTCGCCTATCCACCTCTTGCGGACATATTGCTACGTCCAGACACCTGACGGTACGTTCAGTAGTAGATTTCTTGTACCTGATAAACTATTCTATAGGTATTTTCGTAATCTGACAATTGTTTTTTTTTTTTGCTGCAATGTTCTCCCTACTAAAGTTTTTTTTTTTTATGAGGGGGAAAATCATCCAATGGCTTCTCCCGCCCATGTGAGGCGAGAGGGAGTCTCAGACACTTACTCACTTACTGTCTAAAAACCACCCTGGTTCTACTACTGCACTTCGAGCTGGAGCCCCGAAAACTCGTTAAGTCCTCCGCGACTCCGTATCGGTATCAGCCTTATTGGGCCCATCTGTGGTGCTTTTGAGGAGCGCGCGGAACACGACGCGCCATACTCTCGGCCGACTCCGGCCTTATGGCGACCGGAAATCGTCTGGAGATCCCTGACCGACGCCCAGAGGGTATCTCGCGACGGCTGGGGCGTGAGGAGGTTCCTTCCCTCACGTGGCCCGCCTCCTCCTTAGCGAACATGACTGCTTCGCGGAAGGAGGAGACAGTATCCTATACCTCGTTCCGTACCATAGTCTGAACCCGAGCCAGACGTGAGAGGTCGCCGTCGCCAATCATATTCCTGAGGACACGGCGGTGCTCAGCCCATGCAGAGCAGACCGCCACCGTATGCTCCACCGTGTTTAATGTATTGAAGATTAACTATATAATCATTATTAAAACTCTTTGTAGTTATGTACAACTTAACTTACCCACTTATACCGTATCTATTGATCTGCATTTTCTCGTAGAACCATGTTTTTTCTGACTCTGAGAAGCAAGTTCCAATGAACACACCGACTTTTGTACCGCGGAGTTCTTTGGGGTTCATACCTGGGACCAAAAAGTTGTTTAACAAATGTTTACTATTAGATAATTATTAACATCACAAACGAAAAATGCACATACTCAATATTATGAAATACCATTATTAAGAAATAATAACACCATGTATGATTCACCGCGATCCGTTCCTTGAAGCTGCCACCATCGATGCTTTGTTTCGCAAGACCTACCGAACGTCGAGCGCTACCGGGAAATATCATACCGTGGGGACCAACCTGTGATTCAGTGATTGCGTTATATCGTTCGTTTTAATTCAATTATAATTTAGACTTTAGAGATCACTTTTTGTTCTGACATCGAACAGATTGTCGCGTATTAGAAATAATTAATTGTAATATCAATTACTTAATTAAACGTATTATAAGTCAATTAGTTTCGGTTCATTTTGCATCCTCAACGACAGCCCTACTTAATTGGCGCAGTCGGTAGGATGCTCGCGGTACGTTTCGCGTAGAAGATTTCCGTAATCGCGTGAAGCCCCGCCGTAGCTTGTCTAGCTGCATCCAGAGCATCCGAATCTACAAGTAGTGCTGCACCAGAGGTCTATCTAGACATCGATAGCGCAGAGGGACCGAAACATGTTCATGTGAGTACACTAGATTCTTTTTAGTGGTTGCTCAGTCCTAGCCTTACTAACCTGTGTTAAAATATAATTTGCCAAGATTTTTCATTCAAGAAAATCAAAGGACCCTAGGATAGTTACTAGTAATAGGCAACTTTTTATAGATAGAAGAAGAAATCTTAGTTTGAGTGGTATAAAAGAAGAAACGGATATGTCTGAATTAGATAATTATCATTTATAAATCCTTAAGATTGGTACCCGACTTCGACGGGAACACGAATGTGCTCACTAGATTTCTAAAATTATGTGACCAATTAGTAGCTGAGTTTTGTAGTGCAGGCAGTAGTGAATTAAGTAGGTGTGCTCTTCTCAATGGGATTCTGAACAAAGTAACAGGCTCCGCTGCTCGCTTAATCAATTCTAAAGGGATTCCATCCGATTGGCAAGGCATTCGAACTGCTTTAGTGAACAACTTCGCGGACCAACGAGATGAGACCGCTGTATACATCTATAATGACTTAGCAATTTTATCGCAAGGTTCTAGCACCGCGCAGGAGTTTAATGAACGTTGTCAGAATCTATACAGTAATATAATGACTTATGTGAGCTTGCATGATACCCTAGAGACTACTATTAATGCTAAACGAGATCTCTATCGTAAATTAACGCTTCAAGCGTATTTGCGAGGTCTGAACGATCCCTTAGGATCGCGGATACGTTGCATGCACCCGGAAACCATAGAAAAAGCATTAGAATTTGTGCACGAGGAGACGAATACCATGTATCTACAAAATCAGAACCAACGACTACCTGACAAAAAATCTATTAATTCTATGCCCGTGCCAAATAATTTTGTTAGTGCCTATAAAATGCCTAACCAACAATTTTCAATGCCTGTGCCTAAACCTTTTAACTATAATATGCATAGCATTTTCACGACCTAATTTAGTTTCACCATCTGCACCGCAATGGAGACAGAATATGTATCAACCCCGCCAATTTGGTCCAACTCGTACGCAACAAATTTTTAGATCACCACCCCAAAATTATAACCCTCAACAAAATAACTTTCAAATAGGTTCGCGTCCTAACCACCAAGTTGTTAACCAACCTCGTCCTATGAGTGGTGTCAGCCATTATGTAACAAGACAATTACCACCTACTCAACCAGCTATTACAGGGCATAACTGGATAAAATCAGGGAACCCACCCCCTACGAACTACTTTAAATCTAAAGAAGTAAATTATAATAGTTTCATTGACAATTCTACATACGATGAATATGCTAATTATGATTATTACGATATTAGTGAATGCGTAGAATATCAGCAACCGTATGAATATTCTGTACAAGAACTTTCAGAAAATTCTACAGATACGCCCCAGGTGGAAGCCGACATAGTGAAAACGGACGAGCAGGATTTTTCGACAGGACCGGGAATCCGACATCTTAAAATAGAAATTAATCTTCAAACACAACGTCAGCTTCCATATATCCAAATCGCGTCACCACCTATAAAACTCTTAATAGATACAGGTGCAAATCAATCCTTTCTGTGTCCCGAGGCAGTGGAAAGATACTTCAGTAACGTACCAGTACCTAAATTACGAGCCTTTTGAAGTTAAGAATTTTCATACAACCTCCAGTAATTACTATTCAATTACGTTACCTAGCTTTAAAGAATTTAACAATTCCGATAATACGACATTTTACATTTATAAGTTCCATGATTATTTCGATGGGCTTATCGGTACAGACCTATTAGATAAGTGGGAGGCTGTAATAGATTATAAGAATAAATTACTAAAAACTAAAACTGCTTCAAATGCTATTAAAGTGTATGATTCGCGCAACGCAAATTTGTATGAGGATATTATACAGGCAAATACTTCCAAATTACTTAAAATTCCGATTAATATTCATGACGGACACGCATTTATAGAAGAACAAACTATTTCTAATTGCATTATTGGCGAATGCTTAACTACTGTTTCAAATAATAGGGGAATAGTAGAAGTAACTAATCCAAGTCGAAGCGACGTTATATTCTCCATGGACCGAGCGATCTCTGCAGAAGTGTATAATGTACAGTGTACACCTGCATATAACCAGCAAGGCCGCGTAAAAGAAGTGATTTCGCGCCTACGCACTGATCACTTAAATGTCGAGGAGCGTACGAACTTAGAACTGCTTTGTGCTCAGTATGCAGACGTTTTCTACTTAGAAGGAGAGCCCTTAACTTTAACATTCGATTAAAACAACTGATGAGGTTCCAGTTTACACAAAAAGTTATTGGTATCCGTATGTCCATAGACAGGAGGTACAGGAACAGATAGGTAAGATGCTAGAACAGGAAATCATTAGGCCTTCAAATTCAGCATGGAGCTCCCCAATTTGGGTTGTAGCTAAGAAAGCAGATGCGTCAGGAAAAACTAAATGGCGTATAGTAGTTGACTTTCGAAAGCTTAATGAAAAAACTGTAGATGACAAGTATCCCATTCCCAACATAGCCGATGTCTTAGATAAATTAGGTAATTGCCAATATTTTACAACTTTAGACCTTGCTAGTGGCTTCTACCAAGTAGAAATGAACCCACAGGATATACCAAAAACTGCTTTTAACGTAGAACATGGCCATTTCGATTTTCTCCGCATGCCCATGGGTCTTAAAAATAGTCCATCTACTTTTCAGAGAGTTATGGATAATGTGTTGAGAGAGCTTCAGAATACTATTTGTCTAGTATACCTAGATGATATAATAGTTTTTAGTACATCCCTTCAGGAGCACATAATTAATCTAGAGAAAGTATTATGCGAGTCCAATTTTAAAATACAAATGGACAAATCGGAATTCCTAAAATTAGAAACGGCTTACCTTGGGCATGTTATTAGCAAGGATGGTATAAAACCTAATCCTGAGAAAATATCGGCAATTAAAAAATACCCCTTGCCTAATACCCGTACAGAAATAAAACGTTAATTCTAGGATTACTTGGTTATTATAGGAAGTTCATACCAGATTTTGCTAAAATAACCAAGCCTCTGACCCAATGCTTGAAAAAAGGTTCCAAAATTGTTCAAGATCAAAATTTTATCAAATGCTTTGAAAAGTGTAAAACTCTACTTGTCAATGATCCAATCCTTCAATATCCGGACTTTTCAAAAGAATTTATACTCACAACAGATGCTTTGAATTTAGCAATTGGAGCCGTTCTTTCTCAAGGTCCCAATAAACCAATAGCATACGTATCGAGAACACTTAATACCAGTGAAATAAATTATAGTACAATAGAAAAAGAATTACTCGCCATTGTGTGGGCAACGATGTACTTTCGGCCGTATCTTTTTGGTAGGAAGTTTAAAATCATGACAGACCATCGGCCTTTGCAATGGGTAATGAATATGAAAGAACCCAATTCCCGCTTAACACGTTGGAGATTACGCCTAAGTGAATATGATTATACATACAGTCATTTAGAGGTGTAAACCAGGGAAAATTAATTCCAACGCCGACGCTTTATCACGAATAGAAATCCATAATGAAGAGTCTAGTTCTATTGTCGTTAACACTTCTGACAAATCCGATTCAGAAAGAACCAGAAGTATCGACTCAAGAACCGATAGTATTCATAGTGATTTAGAAAGCCCCATATTAGAAGTACCTATTACTGATGATCCCCTCAACAGATTTAGTAGACAAATCGTATTTAATGTTGTTGGGAATATTAAAACTAAACCTCACATAACTCATCCTTTCGAAAATTATAGAAAAACTTGCGTACAAATCTCCAAGTCAAACCTAGAACAAGATATAATAGATGCTATAAAAGAATATGTTACCCTGGGTCTAAAAACAGGAATCTTAATTAATCCCTCAATAGAAATGTATAAAATTATACCAGTCATACAAAGATACTTCAAAAATTCAGCAATGAATCTAGTTCTTTCCAAATTAGAAGTTGAAGATGTTAAGGATTATCTAAAGCAACAAGAAATTATTAACTCGTCGAGTACCGGTTTAGTAGACACAATTATAGAACAATAGGTTGCGGTCACCGGTGACCGCTTGGTATTTGACAGTTTAAGAACTATCATGAAGGTAAGACGAACCATAGAGGCATTAATGAATGTTATTTAGCTCTGTCTAAACGTTATTTCTGGCCAAAAAATGTAAGACCAAATTTCAAAATTCATAAATGAATGTCTTATTTGCGGCCAAGCAAAGTATGACCGTAATCCTGTATGACCTCGGTATCCAATTGTACCACCACCTACCAGGCCTTTTGAAGTCATACATTTGGATCTATTTAGCGTAGACATCAATAAGCACCTAACAGTTATCGATGCATTCTCGAAATATGCACAAGCATATTCTTTGAGAGATGCTACAGCTGTTAGTGTAATCCAGGCTCTATTAAAGTTCTCTTCCCATCATGGTATGGCTCTTAAATACATTACGGATAATGGCCCAGAGTTTACAAATCAGCTATTTTCTGAATTCACAAAATTACACAAAATTCAACACCACAGAACATGCCCCAATACACCCAACGAAAATGGAATGATAGAACGCTTCCATAATACCTTACTCGAACACTTGCGTATCTTAATATTAGAACACCGGAATGAATCCGTTTGCAATCTTATGCCATACGCTGTAATGGCTTACAATAGTTCAATCCATTCTTTCACGAAATGTCGCCCTATAGACATAATTACTGGTCATTTAGATCCGCGAGATCCTTTAGACATGGATACAACACAGCATCTATGCAAGAATACATAGTAGATCACCGTAAGCGAATGTTAAAAGTATATGAAATTATTCATGAAACCGCGCTTCAGCGTCGTACTGAAATAACCGAGAGCATTAATAAAAATCGCGAGCCTGAGCAAATATATGCACATGATCATTTTCACCACTAGAATCATTTCTCATTTCCATTCCTTCATTCAAATTATAAATTTAAATAATGTGCGAGATAGATTAGAATCTGTTAGAGAAAACTTAAGCAATCTAGCACCCGACTTAAATAATAAAACGTCATTACTTTACGCTCCACATATCAAATACCTTGCTACAAAATTAAATGATATGTCAGATCAGTTGTTAACTTTCAAGGAAAACGTTTAAAAAGAGGCCTTATAAACGGTCTTGGTTCCATAATCAAAAGTATCTCTGGTAATTTGGATTATACAGACGCATTAAAGTACGAAAGTGCTACAGAATGAGAATAAATTAGCAATGGAACTAAACCATCAAATAAGTTTAAGCAAGCAGTGGGCATCCCAGAGTTCAAATGTTACAGATAGGATAGTAAAAAACCAGATGAAAATAGAGCACATTATTAAAAATATCTTAGATAACGATGCTAGGAAAGAAGAAGACGCAATTAAGTATTTTCATTTAGAACAGCTACTTACAATGCTAGGCGTTGATATAGACAACTTGTCTCAGGAATTGTCAAAATTACAGAATCTATTGGCATTCATAAAACCTAAAAGCATTCATTATTTTGTTCTCGATTATGATACTTATATAGTTACGTTAAATAAATTAAGAAGTTTATATAATTTAGAAGTAGTGTTAGATATTAATTTTAGAAAATATTTAGATCTTTTAAGATTAGGATATTATTATAAAGATAATGATATAATCTTGGTAATTAAGTTCCCAATTATGAATCCTAATAACTTCATCCTTTATAAATTATCCTTGGCCCCGAATAGTAATAATGAAGTTATAATCCCTACTTATCCATACGTAGCAATCCACGAGAAAGATCTACTGTATATAGAGACAGAATGTCCGAAGTATAGTCACGGTCATCTTTGCGAGGACAGCTCAAACCGACACTACGGAGAGCAAACGAGCTGCATTCAACATCTTATACTTCAGCAACATATCCATGAAACGTGTCGAGCTACTCAAGTAATCTTATCTTCTCAAGCCATGGAACAATTGGATGATCGCCACTACGTTCTGAGCTTTCCCAACCTAACGAAAGTTCACTTAACCTGTTTCCAAGATCAATACAGAAACCTTCACGGAAGTTATCTAGCCGAAATACCTCAAGGGTGTGCTCTACAAACGTCCATCTTTACCATCACTAACCACCATGATCAACTGAAAGGACGAGTTTTGAAAATGTTGAATATAGAGTATAGTAATGAAAAACCATACAAAGCGACAGCGAAGAACATCTTGAAATTGAACAGCATAGATTTGAGTAACTTACACTCAACCAATATCAGGATCGCCTCTCGGCAACCGGTAACTTTGGATACGTCGAACTTAGACACTCTCTATCACACGACTATACCTGTCTATCTGCTCATCGGTGCATCAGTACTAATTATAAGCATCGTCCTCATCCGCCGTAAATGTATGCCTTCGAAGAATATCAACCAGAGGGAAGATGAAGCAACCAGAACACAAGAAGTCCAGGACAGCCCCAGCGATCCTATGTCTCTATCAGCACTATTTTCGACAAAAGTCTCCAAATAGCTGCTGATCCTGCGGAGGGAGTTGTTAAGAAATAATTACACCATGTATGATTCACCGCGATCCGTTCCTTGAAGCTGCCACCATCGATGCTTTGTTTCGCAAGACCTACCGAACGTCGAGCGCTACCGGGAAATATCATACCGTGGGGACCAACCTGTGATTCAGTGATTGCGTTATATCGTTCGTTTTAATTCAATTATAATTTAGACTTTAGAGATCACTTTTTGTTCTGACATCGAACAGATTGTCGCGTATTAGAAATAATTAATTGTAATATCAATTACTTAATTAAACGTATTATAAGTCAATTCGTTTCGGTTCATTTTGCATCCTCAACGACAGCCCTACCTAATTACCTCGTGTATTTAAATGAAATTGTCAGTTTAAAAGTAACCAAAACAGTTTTGGAAAGTGCAAGCATAATGTAATTTGAAAACAAAAATCAGAAAACTAAGTCTAAAATCTAGACCAAACCGAGCCTTTAGTCAAACGCTACTTTAGTGCTTGTCTACAGAGAGAGTAGAAATCAAAATGTTTAAGAATGACACAGACAAGTGTCAAAATATACGTCAATTCCATATAATTTGGTTTTCTATTCTACATGTAGACAACCGCTAATTGGCATTTGGCTACAGCTGCAGGACTCAGAATTGGGTCCAGGACCACAACATCTCAACTCACCAGCATCAATGACAGCTTCATAAGCCTTTTCCAACATCATCCTGCACATGGGATCCATTGTATGAGCCTGTTCGTAGTGCACACCGAAGAAGGACGCATCAAATTTATTGAGGTTGTTGATCTTGCCCGTACGCTGTGGGATTTCAGCGTGAACCGGCTTCCAACGACGAGCATCATTGCTGACTAAGTCCACCTAAACAAGAAGAAAGAAAGGTTGACGCACACATAAAGAAACTTATGAGTTACAAACGATTTCTTCTAGACAAGTTTTAAATGAATTCAAAAATAAATCCGGGAATAGGTAATTAATCATAATACAACAATAGTAAATGAGAAGAAAAAATAAGTCACAGAATAAAATAATAAAATACCGGCGTACGACAATACAATATTTTGCGTTTGTAAGAATAGCAGCAAATTCATATAGGGTTTCATCGGAGCCAGTTCTTGATAGCAAATGTTAAAATACTAATGTTTAGCTATAAATTTTAAAATGATTCGATTTAATATTGATGACGAATGCTTGTGGAACTATAACATTTTATAACTATGGCAAAGCTCAATGAAAGTACGTTGAATGTCATCAGCTGCGATCGAGTTTGTTATGCTAAACGTTTTTTTAAAAGGGATATTTATTTGATTTATGCTATATTGAATAAGAAGTTTATTAAATATGCAAAAAACCAATTCAGAGTGGAGTTCGACTGATTGTTTTTTTTTTTAAACGTTGCCCTACACTAGGATTTTCTCCTGTGTTGTGGGTGAGTCTACAAACATTAAAGTTCACAAACACACCCAGAGCCGGAACAACAACCTGTGGATCACACAAAGAGTTGTTCCGTGCGAGAAACGAACCCACGACGAAACCACGACGCACGGCAGCCAGTTACCCAACCACCGCACCAACCGTGCAGTCAAATTGTGTTTCGAGTATAAAGTGATTTTCAGAAGAACAAGAAGCTGGACGTATTTTATCAAATTAAGATTATTTTTTCGCTCGAGGTGTGACTATGACTGGTTGGAATTGTATTACTGTTTATATTTCATCTGCCAAAAGTGAAAAACTTACAAAATTTCATGTCTCATATAAGGATTGTTTACGTTGCACATTTATTTTTTGGTTAGTTTTGAATTTTATTTAGTTTGTACTACCTGGGGCGCCCTCATTGATTTTCATTAATAAATAAACAAACTATAGTTGGATTATTCTTTATCTAAAATGTTGTGGTTATCTAGGTATTGTGAAACCAATGTTGTGTGAATTGTCAGAACTATTGAGAACAGCTTGTAAAGCGTACTTTATTAAAAAGCTTTTCCTGCAGGTGTATGACAGAGTCCGAGTCGGGAAAGTATCCGGACACGCCTGTGATGAGGACTTCGTCTCCGGGCGGAGGATGCGACAGCCGGTGTCCTGACTGCAGCCTGTCCTCACCTATAGTTGTCGCTGCCATCTTTAATTGCTATTGTTTTGGTAAACAACTGTTTCACTTGTTACTTTTGCAGTCTACGTTAGGTGTTACATTTATTACAGTCCAAAGCTAACTGAATAAAGTGAAAGAGAACTTAAACTAGTAATAGTAATGGTTTTCCGTCTTGGTATAATTTAACAAGTACTATTTTACATTTAATGAATGAAAATGTCACATGCGTAGTGAACTGAAGATCAAGGCCTGTTTACGTTAACATCGTGTATAGTTGTCAACATTTGATAGGCGATATGTTGCCCAACAAGTGGCTCAATATTTGAAAGACAGGGCGGATATTATTTGTGGATCAAACGTTGTCTATCTACACGTGATTCGTGGTCCGTATCAGACATGACACTAGAGGGACTAATATTGATTTGCGTTTCATTTGCATTGAATATTGTGTTTTTATTAAACAACATTTGATGCTCAACATCATGTTACACTTAAATAAATAGCTTACATACAATACTTTTTTTAAACTGTCAAACACCAAGCGGTCACCGGTGACCGCAACCTATTGTTCTATAATTGTGTCTACAAAACCGGTACTCGACGAGTTAAGGGGAGGGGTAGTCATCGAATGACATCTCCCACCTGGATGAGGCGGTAGGGAGTGTCAGACTCTTACTGACTAAAAACCACCCCGTTCCTACTCCTGCACTTCAAGCCGGAGCCCCGGTAACCCGTTAGGTTCTCCGCGATATGTCGCGGAGTACCTAACGGGTTACCCCTGAGGTACCCCTCTGAGGTGCAGTATTGTATGTAGTAACCTACATACAATACTGCACCTCAGATAACGTCACACAATGTTCTACGAAAGCTGTTAAATATGTTGAGTCCACAAGTTGCGCACCAATTGGGTAGTTTCCTGGGTCAAAAATAAATTATTTTCATTTTTCAGTCCAATAAGATATTGAAAAATAGTTACACTTTCATTCATTGATTTGCCGATATCCTTGATTTTCGACTTATTCTAGCATTTTTTAAATATATAAATGTGCTATTTGACGCGTAAATATGATAACGTCATATGATAGTATTTCGTACAAAATTCATAGGACAGTATCGTCTTTGACGTTTCAATAAAAGTATTGACAATCGCCAACAGTTCCGACATACGATGATTTGACTAGTTGTCAACTACCGTATTGTTGCGTAGTTGGTGCTGGTAACTAAGAGGCCTAAATATTTATTTATTTTGCCAACATTACTAATTTATTTGTTATTGTTTGTACAGGAAACATTATTTATTTATTTTATAGAGGTAGTTATAGCGGCAGAAAACCCAATTACAGATCGTATATTTATTTGGATGGATTTTTAATTTTTCCATATCCATATTGTAATATTTCGTCTTGTATTTTACTATTTTCCTATCAATTGTACTTTAAAGCGATTGCTATATGTAATACATATAACCAAGTTCATTTAAAATTATTATGTACAAATTATGGATATGGGTTATGGATATAAGTTGTACCTATTCATTATATTTTTGTATGTTCACTATAGGCAATAAAACAGTAGGTTTTGTGGTGGCCCGGAGGTTTTAAAACGCCCGCTTCTCATGCACGAGCATCCTCATGCATAAGAAGCGGGCGAAATCTACCAACAGCAAGTACCAATTTGAATTGTGACTGTCCATTGCCCATATCATGATATGCCCAGGCCAGATCAATGATAAGAAATCGTTTGACGATAGGGCCAGCTAGACGCACTGCTATTTCATGAACCGATCAATCTCAATCGATCATATCGTGGAATTGTTTCATTGGGTAGAGTAGTAGAGGCGCTGTAAGCACAAGCGCTTTGTTTTGTTTTGGTCAAGATGGCGGCCCTTGTAAACGAAGACGAATTTCCTCTCAGCAAAAACACAATTAGTGCATAGACACAATAATAGAACAATAGGTTGCGGTCACCGGTGACCGCTTGGTTTTTGACAGTTTAAACGTGAAAGAAAGTTAAAAGAAAATTTGATCAAAAAGTATTAGAGAGTATGCAAATTATGCAAGTTCCGTGCAAAATGTGAAAAATCCATGGAGTTTGGAACGTATTTGACAGGTTAGGTTAAGTTCCTGGTTTTCATAAAATATTTCATGGTCACCCTATTTTCACAGTATGGTCAAACGCAATTGATCAAATCGCTAAACGTTCATCGCTTAATGATTTGGTTATCATTAGTTGGCTACTTCATGAAACGTGAGCACTTCACGAAATGGTCACCATTTCATGAAATGATCAAACCATCGATTTGGCCACGACACATCTACCTACTTTCTAAGATTGTTAACACACTACTGACAAACAGTGAAAGAAAACATCGTGAGGAAACCTGTATTTATTCTAATTATAAGTTTGAAATCACCAACTCGCATTGAACAAGCGTGAAATGCTCAAACCTTTTCCGCATGAGAAGAGGCTTTGCTTAGCAGTGGGCATTTATAGGCTGTTAATAATGATGATGAATAAAATAAAACAACAAAACAGAAGAATAATGAACGTTTATTACGGGTTTTGGATTTAAAACCATACAGTCATTTGTACACTTAATAGTAATTTAATACTCAGTCGTTACTAAGTAGTAATCTGCCCTAGAAAAATATATTTTTTTTTACTTAAGTAAAAATAATTTGCGTATGTTATTTCTATCTACCTTATTAAAATATAATAACGTCAGTGGAAAGGGAAAAATGCTAAAGCGCCACATGGGCCAAAATGAGTTTTGTATATTGCTGAATAGGTTCTTTTTTCTGCGCTAATCTGTGTAGGTCTCATGTCAATCGGTCTATTTTTTTTGCGCTTTAGCAATTAGATTTTTTTTCTGTTTTTCTTAAATCATAGCCCGCGTAGCTACTAAAGCGATTCGATTCGGACTACGATTCGGAGTCGCGGAGAACCTAACGGGTAACCGGGGCTCCGGCTCGACGTGCAGGAGAAGGAGCGGGGTGGTTTTTAGTCAGTAAGAGTCTGACACTCCCTCCCGCCTCACCCAGGCGGGAGCAGTCATTCGATGATTTTCCCCCCTTTAAAAAAAAGCTACTAAAGCGACGTATTTTCAGTGTATTAGCAACAAATGTCGCATTAGTATTTTGTCACTGGCAGTGTTTTGAAATTCACAACTTAAGTATATTTTTGCTATTTTAGATCTCGATTCTCCGTCTCTTTAGAAATTCTCGGTCGCTTTAGAAAATATCACTATTTTGTTATCTAAATAAGCTTTAAACCCGGTTTATTTCCTCAAATATAATGTACGAAATCGGAACACGATGACCTTTTAAAGCAACATCTTAACATTAATACGGAATATATAATAGGGAATTGCGGGTAGGCGCCAACAAGTGTCAGACGTGTTTTTTGTTAAGGATTTTATTTATTTACAAATTCGATTTATTATTATTATTTTTTATTTTTTTTTTTATTTACAATTGTGGCTCTTTAACGTCACTAAAAGCCTAAGTCTGATACCACCTGCCAGCCCATCAGCACATCACACTAAGCATCATTAGCACCCACAGTAATCACAGAATCACTGAGCCACAGTAGCAGCCGGAGATGGAGGAACAGTTGGCCCAGGTATTGACTGTGCAGTTGAGACTGGAGGATAAGTTCGCGACTGGAATGGCTGAATTGAAGAGTCAGATGAAGTCAGCCGGACCTGCCAAAGAAACGGTAGCTAAAGTTGCAGAGGACCTCCGGACCTTCAGAACCCTGATGTATGGCATGCTGGGCTTACTCCGCAGTCAGATCAGCACATGTGTTAAGGAGTTCGAAGATGCTGAGACCCGGAAACGTAGAAAAGCTCTGTTGTTCAACGTTTAGGGAACAGAGAGTATAGTTCCCTAAGATCGGAAAAGGAGGATCCTCCGACCAGGCGAGGTGTACGTGCCTGGCGGGCTTTCTGCCCAACAGTTACTCGTTGGGATTTTCTATCCGTGTTAAATCGAATGTAAACTTCGCATGTGCGATGTAGGATTTTATGACGTCATCCGTTGACTTGTGACATGTGTCGCCACAAACGGAATTAAGGAGAATGATGGCGAGGACTGCTCTGCAATTGTTCTAAATATATTGAAGAACAAGCTTTCTCTGGAGCACTTTACACCAGCGTCCCTCAAGGCTTGCCATAGGCTTGGTTTATCAAAGTCGGAAAACAGGCACAGGCCAATATTAGTTAGATTCGGGGCAGTTGCAGACAGGTCTTTGGTGTGGAGAGCCAGAAAGGGTCTCAAGGGTTCTTCCATCTCTGTCAAGGAGTTCCTCACAAGACGCCGGCAAGAGGTCTTCGGCAAGGCGCGTTTGCATTTTGGAGTTCAGTCGTGTTGGACCCAGGATTGTGTCATAGTGGTCAAACCTCTTGATGGAAGTAAACACTGACCTCATTACCCACTCCCCTCGATCCCGCCAACTAGTCTGCACATATTACCACTCCAACCCACTCACCACAATACTGTCGCGGACGACACCTGGCTCGATCTAATCCTCACATCCTATCCGTCCCTCGTCTCTTGCCATGGTCAACATGACGGTCCGGCATTTTCTCATCATGACCTTATATACCTCTCCTACATCCTGAAACCACCCAAGGCAAAACCCAGGGTACTGTACAGACGTTGCTTCGGGAAGGTGGACAATGAGAAGCTTTTGGAGGACGCGTCCAGAATACACTGGGAACCACTAATGGAAGCTACTACGGATGATGACAAGATTGACATTTTCAACAAAGCTGTCAATAACCTTTATGACCATCATGCGCCTGTCAAAAGAATCCGATTAAAACGTGCTCCGGCACCATGGATGACCAGAGGGATCCAGGCGGCTATGCGTCGCAGGGACCGCGCGTTTCGGAAGCACAAGAGGGATCGGACAGAGGAGAACTGGACGGCATATAAAACTGCGAGGAATAGATGTAATCAGATGGTACGCAACTCCAAACGCCGCCACATTCTCAATAATATTTCCTCTTCATCTCCAGCTGATATATGGAAGTTCTTGAGAACTCTAGGTATCGGCAAACCGCAACCCGCTAACCTTCCTTCTTCGATTGGCTTAGATGAACTTAATAATCATTTTTCCACTGTCTCATCTCTGGATCACCTTACTAAGCGAAACACATTGTCTTCTATTTCCAGTCTGCCTCGTCCTGGGGTCGAAAATTTCTGCTTCATTCCAGTTCAGTCGGAGGAGATTCGTAAGACAATCCTCTCCATTAAATCCAAAGCTGTTGGCTGTGACTCCATCTCCCGTGACATGATCACGTCCATCCTGGTTTATCTCCTTCCAGCAATTACCCATATTGTCAACTATTCCTTGTATTCTAGAGTGTTCCCGTCCTTGTGGCGTAAAGCTTTTGTTCGTCCACTACCTAAGGTTAGTAACCCATCTCTTCCCACTCACTTCCGTCCAATCTCAATCCTTCCCTTCCTGTCTATGGTGCTTGAAGCTTGTGTCCATGAGCAGCTGTCACGGTTTGTTTATGGAAACAGTTTAATAAGCCCTCTCCAATCAGGTTTTCGACCTGGACACAGCACTGTCTCCTCCCTCCTTAAAGTGAGTGGCGATATTAGAGCAGGGATTGAGGATACCAAAGTAACTCTTTTGGTATTAGTTGACTTTTCAAACGCTTTTAATATGGTCAGTCACGATCTCCTTTTGGCCATCCTGTCCCATCTTGCAATCTCTGACAAAACACTGGACTGGTTCTCTTCCTATCTTCGGGGGCGTCAGCAGTCGATCCGGCTTGACGATAATTCTTCATGTTGGTGTGGTCTGCTGGTTGGTGTCCCTCAGGGCGGCATTCTTTCTCCTCTTTTATTTTCAATCTTTATTAATTTCATTACTTCTGAACTTCGGTGTGCGTATCATCTGTATGCGGACGACTTGCAGCTGTACTGTCAGGCTGCAGTGGATGACTTACCTAGTGCTATCACGGCAGTAAATGGTGATTTGGCTGCTATCTACAACTGGTCACAAAGGTTCGGCATAGAAGTAAATCCAAACAAATGTCAAGCCATAATCATTGGAAGCACACGTACCTGGAAAACAGTCAGTGTCGCGTCGCTGCAGCCTGTCTCGTACAATAATGTGGCAATCCCATTTAGTGAGGATGTGAAGGATCTTGGCTTACATATTGACAACACATTGAGCTGGCGTGCACAGGTCACTAGTGTATGCCAGAAGGTAACTGGGTCGTTGCGAGGCTTGTACCGCCTTAGAAACTTCCTTCCGTCTACTACCAAGGCACGGCTGGTGCAGGCCCTGATTTTTCCTATCATCGATTATGCTGATGTGTGTTACTACGACCTGAATGCAGATCTACTCAACAAAATTGACCGTCTTCTAAATAACTGCATTCGATTCGTTTTCAATTTACGTAAATATGATCATGTTTCTGCACATCGGTTGCAATTAAAATGGCTGCCCATACGCCTGCGCAGGCAACAAAGGGCGTTAACTACTTTATTTTCTTTTCTCGACTCTCCTTCTTCACCTGTTCATCTAGCTTCCTACTTCCAATATACATGCGTAAACCATTCTAAATACCTTCGCTCATCTAATAACCGTCAACTTCAATGTCCCACTCACCGCACTGACTATCTTCACTCCTCCTTTTTCGTTCAATCTGTCTCTCTGTGGAATGCGCTGCCCAAGGAAATCAGAATGGCAAATAATCGCTGTTCATTTAAATTTAAGGTTATAAAAAGTGGCAAACTCAAAACAGTGGTAATATGTAGTCTATGTATTGCATTTATTTATATATTTATGTATTATATAGTAATTATATCATATTATATGTATGCATATTTGGGATATATATTTATTATATAATTCATTTTAAGTCCCTATACCCTTAGTTATGTATTATCGACTATAACTATCATAATATCTTCCTTCTTTAATATTTTATTACCTTAACTTAGTTATCTACTACTTCATACTTTCTTTTTACAATTTTGCACCTACCGCTTTAACATTCTGCACCACCCAATGGTCGACTGTCAGATAATGCCTACGGCATTAAGTCCGCCAATTACACTGTATGTGCAATAAAGTTTAATAAATAAATAAATAAATAAATAATACTTAAAAAGATATGATTTTTTTTTCGCAAAATTTCAACTTTGATTCTCTTTTGCCACAAGTAGCGCTTTGGCGCTTTAGTCTTTTTCCCTTTCCACTAACGATAAGGATATCAGATGCAATAACAATATTTGTATTGACAATGTAATTTTTACCAATTTATCATAATTTATGCTTGAATTTCTGCTTTCATACAATCCTGGTTACTTATTCATTGCATTACTTTTCGTTATTCTCAGCCAAAACTCTGTTGATGATGTTAGCACAGTCCTTATTCTCAATGATAGACACGTGGTTACCTTCCAGGAAGTGTACGGTGACATTGTTCTCTGTGTACTTGTCGAGTCCATAGTTCTCTTCTACAGCTACGAAGGACGGGTTCTCTTTGGGACGAAGAAGGATGACTGGAGACTGTAGCTTCCTGAAAGCCTTCGGGTCAAAGTCAAGGATGGTCTTCAGCCTGTCGAAGGAAGCTCGAGCAATGTTTGCAAAGAACTTGTTGGAATAATTGTTCTGTATTGGAGACATTTCGACAGTCAAAGCAATTCTTTCTTCATAAGACTCGATCTTGTTGAGTTTGTCCATAAACTCGTTAACAACGTCAAGGTTAGGAGCAAGAATACTTAAAGTGTGACACAACAAGCTGTTCTGTAGTTGGAAGTCATTTTTAATATTCATGGTCTTTGAAATAATAGCGTAGAGGAAATCAGGGGCACCGTCCAGGCAGAATACAGTTCCATTGAAACCTGAAAGCAATAAAGCAGATTAGTATGTGTGTTGTAAATTTTGATATAGCAGATACGAATTTCTGTTAACGTGAAAGTTTTAGTCTTCTTACCTGCTTTCTCCAGCCTCGAAGCCAGCTCCAAAGTGAGGAGAGTACCATAACTGTATCCGAGGAGCCAAAATGGAGCACCAGGTGCTAGTTGTGATATCATCGTCTGTGGAGAGCAAAAATGAGAACATTACATTTGTTTAATTAGATAGTTCATTACATATAACTTCAGACATGTATTTTTTAGATAAGGCGCTCACTTGGTATAACCTTATCACCATCTGGTCCATGTTCTCATTCTTGTGTTCCACACCGAGCTGCAGCACGCAGACTTTGATCTCTAATCTTTTACATAGCTGCTCCAGCGTCGCTGCGAAACCCTCTAGCCCTGGCAGCATAAACATCACCCGGTCTCTTGCAGGGGTAACTCCTTGGTCCTGGACCAATCAAATTACAATAAATTATTAGCAAATGATGATAATTTTAAAACCATCTTATCCGATTTAGAACAATCGAGGTATTTCAGATAGGTATAAATAATCTCGCCTCCATCTCGTCGCTAACTATGGAAGGCATGTAGATGCAAGGTTCTGAAGCTGTTTTCTCATCTCCAAAGTTCCTCATCAGCACACGAAGACCGACGCCTTGCACGTTAGTGGAGTTATATGTTGATGCAGAGGATGAAGCTTCATGTTCTGCTGTTAATTCTGCCAGTCTAGGAAAAGAGATTAATTTAAAAAATCATGCGAAATTGACCTTGACAAAAAAGATAAAACTATATGTATATCGTGTGTATTTATTTGTAAAATTAATGTACATATCAGCTACCACTCTGGAACATACTATCTACAAATAAAAGTCAACTACATATCGTCGATTAAATGGAAAAATGGCATTTCTCAAATTTTTTGGAAAATAAGATTATTGCATAAAACGAGTCTACTATCAAGATTATTTTATACGTAAAAACGACACTTTAAATAGTTTACGCCAAGTTTACCAGATGTCGCAAGTGTCATTTTGATTATCTGTGGTCATCCGCCATTTTGATTGTAGAAAAATGTCTCTCTGTCATTTGCCACTGGCCTGATACTGTGAACACACGTGCGTTTTTTAAGAAAAGTGACATTTCTCAAAAATTGTGTTTGAATACTACTATAAAAGGTAAGCAATATTATAGAAAAATGTATTTCTTTGAGAAATTACCTTGTTCCTTTAAAATTTGACTATAACTATGACAATATCTTTAATAGAAAAATGTCATTTTTTTAAATGGGACTACGTTTTGTGAAATGGAGTTAATGAAACATGACGTATTTAGACATATGACATTTTTCTATATATTTTGTGCGCACAATTAGGTGCATGGAGTTTATCAGAAAAAAGTCATAATTTTTAGTATGACTGTGTTTGTTTATGAAACACACTTTTTGTATGGATTTTGTAAAGTAATGACGTATATCTTGTAAAAATAAACGCATTTTAATGAGATCTTAACGCTTAAAGTACAAGTTAATCATAATTATTATAATATTGATTGATTATTTTATTTGTTATTTTTAGTTTCATTTTAACTTTATTATTTTTTTGGGATCAGTAGCCGAATGGCAAAAAAACGGAACCCTTATAGAATCGTCATGATTGTCTGTCTGTGTCGTATGTCACAGCATTTTATTCCGAGACTATAAGGATTAGGAAGGATACATAGTTGAAACTTTGGTAGATGGTAGATAGGTAGATGTATTCTGTAAACCTACACATGCGAGTGTCGGATTGGTCTTTAAAAATTAGGTACATGGAGGTTCTTAAAACCCTTCATGGGTGAGTCCGACTCGCACTTGGCCTGTTTTGTGTTGTTTTATTATTATAAGGAGACAAGGTATCAATACGTAAATCATATTTTACAATTTAAAATACTATAACATCAATTGGCTTGATTAGTTTAATTCTTTGTTTTAGGATGAAGCGCGGTGAAAAAATGATAAAAATGATTATGTCTAAGGGACTTTCTGAAAATTATCTAGAAAAGGCTGAAGAAGAAATGTCTAATGTACCTGAAGTAGTTGTCCAAAGCCATATCTCAGCTACAGAGAATATAGAACCATCAAACATATTATCCACATCTAAATTTTGTGAGATTACTGACGTTGAGCCACTGCAAACTAATTTAAATTCCATACGCACTCCATTGACTAATTTGAATAACAATGTTCAGACACCAAATCCTATTACCAACAATTCTTTTTCGGATTCACAAATTACTCCATACCTTCCAAATGATCAACCTGCGCTTAGTAGGATTATTGTGCAATCTCCTGAAAGTGATTCAATATCAGAAGAAAGTACAGACATTCTCCATTCCAAGATTTCGAACAACATAGTAATATCGGAGTCGGATATATTATCCTCTGAGGATGACGATGATAGTTGTCCCAACTCCATACCTGATAGTATTAATGACTTCTCGCCTGATGATACAGATAATGACCCGGATTTTTTACTACGCGAAGATCTTGCAGTATCATCATCTTCGGAGGATGAAACCCCTGCAATTATTGAAATCCAAGAAAATACAGTTCAAGACGGAGATGAGAAAGCGAAGAAGGGCAGAAAAAGAAAAGCCGTACCGGGAGAATGGAGAAAAAATAAAGCTAAGCTATTAAGAAATTGTGGGAAAGCGTACATATCGACATCGAAGACGCAAAAACCAATGCCTGAAAGACAAATGAAAACAACATGTACTGAAAAATGTAAACTGAAATGTTATAACAAGATAAGTGAGGAGAAGAGGCAACTTATTTTTATGAATTTTTGGGGGCTGGGTGATTTAGATAAGCAGCGGCAATTTGTCAATAAACATGTAACTGCAATTAAACCGAAGTACAGATATATTCGCGAAGGAAGTACAAGAAAAGATTATAACCATGCATTTAATTTTGAAGTTGACAGAGAGATGATTCGAGTGTGTAAGACTTTTTTAAAAATACTCTGGGTATATCCGACAGACCGATAAGAACAGTAATTTCAATGCAAAATTCTATAGTTGGGGGTTTTCTGAAAGATGACAAAAGAGGGAAGCATGGTAAACACAATAAGCTTGACACTGCAATTATTGATGGGATTAAAGAACATATCAATTCTATAGCTAGAATTGATAGTCATTACTGTCGAGCTAGTACGGGCCGGGAATACATTGAAGGAGGTCTCTCTATTGCACAATTACATAGAGACTATGTTACAAAATGTCGTACAGAAAATGTTCCTCATGCTGATTATCAAATATACTACAATATATTTACCAAAGAGTTCAATATTTCATTTTGGTCTCCAAAAAAGGATCAATGTGAGGATTGCGCAGCTTATAATAATGCAGAAGATAAAGAGCCGTTGAAAGCCAAATACGATTCTCATCTAGAAGAAAAAGATTTAGTAAGAAAAGAAAAAGACTTGGACAAAGAAAATACCAATGAAAAATGCATCACTGCCGTCTATGATTTGCAAGCCGTGATGCCGTGTCCAAGAGGTGATGTTTCAAATTTTTATTATATTTCAAAGTTAAATGTCCTAAACTTCACTATTTACGAACTTGGATCCAAAGACGTAAACTGTTACGTTTGGCATGAAGGTGAAGGCGGAAGAGGAGTCAATGAAATAGGATCCTGCGTCTTAAGTTATTTAAGAAGCCTACAAGGAAATATTAAAGATGATTTTGAAGCTATATTTTATAGCGACAACTGTTGCGGACAACAAAAAAATAAATTTATGATTGCTATGTATATTTACGCAGTTACTAACTTAGAAAATTTGACGGCAATTACTCACAAATTTCTAATAAAGGGACACTCACAGAATGAGGGAGATTCCGCACATTCTGTAATAGAGCGAAATATTTCAAGATCCTTGAAATCTGCACCTATTTACGTCCCGGAACAGTACATAACTTTGATTAGAACCGCTAAAAAAAATGGAAAACCATACAGAGTCCATGAACAAAATCATGATAGTTTCTTTGACATTAAAAAAATCGCAGACGCTGTTGGATCAAATTACTCTATTAATGAAGATAGAGAAAAAGTAAAAATGGGGGATATAAAAGTTATTAGAGTCGAGAAAATTCACAATGATCGATTCTTTTATAAGTGTTCTTATAAAGAAGATAGCTTCAAAACTGTACTGGTCAAAACTCGAGCTAGCAAAATGAAAAAGAATTTGAGTTCAGAATTACAACCACTGTATTCAACAAAATTACCTATATCTGACAGTAAGAAAGCAGGTATACTTACACTTATAGATAAAAATATAATACCTAGATTTTATAAAAACTTCTATGAGAATCTGTGACTTCATTGATTTTTGATATTTTTCTTTTTTATCACTTTTTGTTGTATTTTCTAGAGGTAGAAGAGTTTTGATTTTAGACTACTTTTAATTATTAAGAAGAGACGTTTTAAGTATACGTTGCAGTTCTATATTCATTGGTAGTATTTTTGTTTTTGGATTTTTAATTGTATCTAAAAATCAAAAAGTGTACCTCTATTTGATTTTTAGATACAACTTTTAATTAATAGAAGACTAATATTTTATGTTTTTTTTTTAACAGTTTAGTGAAACAAATATCTCATTTCTATTTACAATTTTATTTTGTTTATGTTGATAAAATAGCTTTAAGTTTAAGCTTATTGATCTCAATAATATTCTAGCCATTGATTTATCTAATAACACAGTGTTAATTTTTAGATAGGGGTTTGTTAAGGAATCTTAATTTCATTATAAGTAATTTTAAATTGATGTGCCATCCTATAACAATGTCTAATTGTAAAAGAAACTTAATTAATAAAACTATTTTTCTATTATGAAGTTATTTATTTGAGAAAATCCGTGTTTGATAAATATAATTTTTATGTAGAAAAAAGTCACTTGTGGCTAAAAATTGATTCTAATTAAAAAAAAACAATTAAATAACACACTACCTAAATCCCCATATAAATACCTTTTAAATAATATATGACACTTATATGTAAAAATAACACTTATTGAGAAAAACTAATTTTAATGAAATTAAAAACTTCAAACGTTTATACTGTAAAATTTGTACTTTCTGAATTACGTCATTTTTCTATTTAACCGACGATATGTGAAATCGCAAGAACTCAAAGCTCTTTATAGCCTGATCTTACACAAATATGCTCCTAAAATGCAGTCAAAAGGGTTATTCAGTCGATTTAATAGACTTACCTCGTGAATGTCAAGGTTCTAATATCTTGTGCCGTGAGGAAAATCTCAAATTCTCTTTCCAGTGTTTGATTGATCTCCAAAGCCATCATACTGTCCATACCCAACTCAGCCAGAGAAGTTTGTTGTGATACCGTCTTCAAATCTTTAATACCTGATGAAGAAACGTAGGATTGGTTCTGGTTCTATTTCAAAGTGTATATGAAAACCCTATGGTCTCCAATAAATCAAATATAAATAAATCATAATCAAATATAATCCTTTTTAAGAGAACAATAAATAGTGAATGAATAAAATCATTTTAAACTAATGATCGTAAGAAATTGATGATTAAGCGATGTTCTTAATAACATCGCTAAATAAACTTCTATTATATCCATTTTAGCGTTATTTATTAGACAATCCAATCTTACCTAAAATTTGTGCTACTGCTTCTACTGCATTGGCACATCCTTCGGCCCCAGTCTTCTTCTCAGCCACCACAATTGACGACACAATGGGAGCATCCTGCTTCATGAACTTATCGAGAGCGGTCAGACACGAAGATATCCTTTGCTGCAGGGTTCCTCCGATCTCAAGTTGGACATCTTCCTCTTGTAAGTCGGCTATCAAACCCACCTGTAGGAAATTGTGCAGTATTTGGTATTTAATTTTATTTGTGTATTGTATCAACACCTATTTGCTTGTACTTCCAATTATTTCCATACACCTAGACGCATATCAACCATTAAGTATTCACCAGAGGGTTCAACATCATCATCATCAACCTACCTCTATAAGTGGCCACTGATGACCAAAAGAACTTTTCTCGCACGGAGAAGGTTTGAGCATTAATCATTACACTTGCTCAATGTAGGTTGGCAATTTAAAACTTATAAGTAGATAAGGAATATGTATTTAAATCCCAAAAGAAATGCATTAGAGCTATGTGTAATGTAGACAGTACTACTAGTTGTCAACCCTATTTTAAATCATTAAAAATCCTGACATTTCCCTCGTTATACATTTATGAACTTAATATTTTTGTGAAATCAAATCCTAATTACTTTGAGACTGCTTTTAAAAGCTATTATAGACAATTGCGAGATAAAAAAAGACTAGAAGTTGTTATACCTTATGGGAAAACAGCACTCATTAATAAAAGTATTCTTTGCATGGCATCTTTAATTTATAACAAACTGCCCGATTCTGTCAATACTTTGCCTCTTTACCAATTCAAGCGGAAGCTACACAAACTCCTAATAACTAAATGTTATTATAGTGTCAAGGAGTACCTACAGGATAAAGATATAGATAGTTTATTTTGCCAACAAGTAGTGTGACATACAGTAGTAAATCTTATGTACCAAATTTTTATGTTATTATTAATTTATATAATTTTTATGTTATTATTAATCTACCATTGTTATATGATTTAATTTATTGACCATGACATGAACAATTATAACTCACTTGACATTCTGTACGTTTTAATCCTTTGACATTTCTATAATTTTGTAATATTATTGTAAGCATCTATTGTAATTAGAAAAATTGATTGCCTAAAGACTGTATAAATATTTGCACATCTATTTAGGTAATGATACAGTGCACTATATATCCATATGTAACATCTTTTATACCTGTATTATGCAAATAAATGATTTGATTTGATTTGATTTGAAATAAATTATAAGCCTGGGTTTCCTCACGATTTTTTCCTTCACCGTTTGTCAGTGGTGTCTAGATAATCTTAGAAGGTACTTATAACTCGGAATAGTCAGAGGTACTTGCCATTCATAGATTTCGAATCCGTACTCACATACATGAAAACCGAGCGCACCGGTCCAGAGGGACCACCATGCCATTTACCAGTATTCACCATAGGGTTATAAAAGTTTATTTCAAAATATTATGTAGGTATTCACATCTGCAATAGCTCCCCATTGTACAGCTAGAGCTGGCAGGCCATACTTCTTCCTCCCTTCACAGATCCTTTCCATCACAGAGTTGGAGTAGCCGTAGTTGGCTTGGCCAGCATTACCACGACCACAGGATATAGATGAGAAGATCACAAAATCCCTAGAGTAAAAGAAAATTACGTTGAAAAAATTAATATTATAGGTGATATATAACTTATACACATTCTGTAATTCTCTAGATGCATCTAACAAATGTCAAAGAGCCATTCTTTGGCACAAATAGGCCGGCTCGATCGGAGTGACGGCCTCACAGAAAACCGGCGTGAAACAACACTTGTGTTGTGTTTCGTTGTGTGATCCCTAATCCCCAAATTCTCAACAATCTTCAAATTCCTAATCCCCAATAGGTTGGTAACACTTGTAACTCTCAACACCAAAGGTGGTGTTTGAAGGTTCATGGGGGGTGCCGAAAACTACGATTGGCTTAAAATGACTGATTTGATACTCACTTTAAGTCTGGACACAACATTCTCGATAATTTGTCCAAGTGCATAGTAGCAAGCCCCTTTGGAGCGAAAGATGTTTTGAAGCTTTCAGGAGTTTGGTTTTCGAAGATGGAATCCTTCAAAACGACAGCCAAGTTGAAAATAGCATGAACGGGCCCCATGTTCATCGCCATCTTCAGCATTCCCTCACATCCAGACTCAGTGGTGACGTCATGTGTTGAAATCTGGACATCGGCACTGTAGGATTCCCAAGCCCTAAATAGTCATAATTAAATAGTTTAGTTTTGGAAAAACTCGTATGTGTATAACCAAAATTAAACTGTCAAACACCAAGCGGTCACCGGTGACCGCAACCTAGACGAGTTAAGTATTAACTTAATTCATTATTCATTATTATCTAATCATGTATCTCGCCATCAAACGTTAAAGTTTGGCGAGTTTAAATTTAAGGTTACTGTTTTGCTGATCTAGCAACTCAAACACGACATGCTAAGTGCAGCGGGGCTTCAGTACATATTCGGACAGCAAACCGGGTGCGTTCGTACTCATTAGCATATCATTTAGCGTAAATTTACCGTTTTTTGCAATAAATCCTTGAAGTTATTTAAGTTTTTAATTTATCAGCATAGCAAGTCTATAATTATCACTTCGGTCGCGACTCCTACAATTACACCTAGGTGTAAAATTACAATGAGTAATTAAATAAAAGGATTAATAAGTAAAACAGATTTCAAAGGCCAACCTTAATCGAGATGACTGGTATCCGTTGCTGATACCTCTGCGAGAGTTGAGCAAAATTTTCCTTGCGCCTCGTATGATGAGCCAGTCAGCCAGCTCCAATCCGAAGCCTCCTAGACCACCGACCACCACGTAAACACGGTCTTCATGACAAATGTACCTGGTGAAAGAGACTTACTAACGTTGAGATAAAGAGGGATTTGGAATGGCAGAAGACTATACATGGCAAGGTAAATAGGTAAACCAAGATTCTATTTACCATATACTAGAGGTATAATATTATAATTTTGAAGCCATTATGGAATTGTAATTTACCTCGGTACAGCATCAATAGGTATCGGTATTGATATAACGGGATGTGTATTGCGCTCTTCCTCACGGATCTTAACGATCACCTGTGATAACACAATTAACAAATTATCAAATAGCATATTTCACAATAAGCCTCCAATTTCAATATTATTATGGAGTAGTATTGATAGAAAAATATTTAATAGAAAAGCGAATAAAGAAATGAACATTTATAAAAATTAAAATCCAAGTTTAATTTTTATATCCGAGACCGCGTTCGGTGCACTGATTGGTTAGTTCATTGAAGCCGACCAATCAGAGTGTTGTACAATATACAAATTTGTCCTTTTTTTACCTTTCCGATGTGTTTTCCAGCAGCCATGTAACGGAAGGCATGTTCTACTTCGTTGGCCTTAAACGTACAGTAAGTCAAAGGTTTGACGGCACCGTCTTCAATGCCGTTTAGAAGCAGATCTTGCAAACGCTACAATAGGTATGTATAATCAAAGACATGCTGAATGATTGGTATTCATTATATATTCCATTTTTCCGGAGAATTTTACAGACAAATGATTTTTACTGTCAGTGGAAGCTAAATAGTTGTTAAAAAAGCATAACAATTAATTAAAACTAGTCATAACAGATTGGTGACAATAGACATAGTAACTGACCTTCCTGACGATGGCGTCCTGATTGAAGATGTAGTTCAACATGACACCGTGGAAGGTGATTTCCTTTGATGAGAAGTACATAGCGATGGCAGTGTTGTTACTGATGTCAAACTTACCGATTTCAAGGAAGCGACCTCTGAACGCCAGGCAACGGACTGATGCCTAAGTAATTTAGGTAAAAAAATGGAAGTGAATCAATTATAACCTTGAATTAGTTGTAATCGAATAAACATGTTATAGTAACCAACCTGTAGTTTGTCATCAGACAAGGAGTTGAGCACCATGTCGACACCCTTACCGTTGGTCTCGCGTCTGATCATGTCTTCGAAGGACGTATCACGAGAATTGCCGATGTGACTATCTTTAAGTTGTGGGAACAGCTTCTTGATGAAAGCTCTCTTCTCCGCGGTACCGACGGTGGTGAAAACTTCACAGCCATAATGGAGCGCTACATTGATAGCGGCCTGACCTACTCCTCCAGAACCGGCGTGGATGAGAATAGACTCGCCGCGCTGCATCTCACCGAACATGACCTGTGAGAAAATATAGTAACGAAATATACATAGGTTTATAATCTCCTCCAATACCTCGTTTTTTCAATCGATTAAGTTTAAATCAGCATTAAATGAACCAGATTTTTAAACGGTTTTTTAAACGGTTTTATTTAGCTCACCCCGTTTGTTTTATTATTTATTCTTGGGTCAAATTTAGTAATTCAAATTTCACCCTCTTCCTGTCAACCGATTAATCTGAAATTTTGTATACACTTTGGATTTTGGTGACAATACAATTATGTTTATTCATTATCATTATAAATTCAAAATGGCCGCCGCTACAAAATGGCGGACAACGTAGATTTTATCAATCCCATCAATATGGGTATCAAATGAAAGGGCTCAACAAGCGAAAAACAATATAATATAAAAAATTGAAATCCAAGATGGCGGCCGCTACAAAATGGCGGATAACATAGGTTTTATCAATCTCATCAATATGGGTATCAAATGAAAGGACTCAACAAGCAGAATACAATATACTATAAAAAATTGAAATCCAAGATGGCGGCCGCTACAAAATGGCGTATAACTTAGATTTTTATTTATTATTAATTTATTATTAAACGGCTCTCAGCTCACCCCGTTTGTTTTATTATTTATTCTTGGGTCAAATTTAGTAATTCAAATTTCACCCTCTTCCTGTCAACCGATTAATCTGAAATTTTGTATACACTTTGGATTTTGGTGACAATACAATTATGTTTATTCATTATTATTATAAATTCAAAATGGCCGCCGCTACAAAATGGCGGACAACGTAGGTTTTATCAATCCCATCAATATGGGTATCAAATGAAAGGGCTCAACAAGCGAAATACAATATACTATAAAAATTGAAATCCAAGATGGCGGCCGCTACAAAATGGCGGATAACTTAGGTTTTATCAATCCCACCAATATGGGTATCAAATAAAAGGGTTTGACAAGAAGAATGCAGTGCACTATACAACCTCAATATTTAAGATGGGCGCAGCCACTAAATGGCGTATAATAATTTAAATAGATTTAAATTTAGAAATTGAATCTATAATTTAGGTATCTGATTAATCCAGCCTGAATCCACCACCCAAGTCAAGATTTTGTATCGTGTTGAGGACTGTGTGGCGTTAGGGTGGCTAAAAATGATACGTTGTTAGCGGTACACCACCCAAGTTAAGGTGAAAGGTTAAAACGCGCCGAGAACTGTATGGCATTAGGGTGGATAAAAATGATATGTCGTTAGCGTTTTCCCCTCAAGACTCAGGCGCATCTTGTTGTACATAGCCTTGCCCCTTTATTGGACCTCTGGGGGGGTTGACCGTTTAAATGTCCATTACTCGTGGGAACAAAATGGTAAAAAAAAAATATAAAAAATACAAACACAAATAAAACAGAAACTGCAACACAACGTAAACGAAGGCTTCAAAAAGCGAAAGAAAAGTATAAAGCAAAACGAGCTAAAGAAAGTGAAGGTGATAGAAATAGTCGATTACAGAAACGACTGGAACAATTAGTGTCAAAAACACCTGAGCAATATGAGGCCAGATTAAAAAAGCAACGTCAGCGATATACACAAATGACGGCGTCAGAAACGCCAGAAGAACATGAAGCCAGGTTAACAAAGCAACATGAGCGATACACACAGATGATAGCGTCAGAAACGCGTAAAGAATATGAAGCCAGGTTAACAAAACAACGGGAGCGATATACACAGATGGTAGCGTCAGAAACGCCTGAAGAATATGAAGTTAGATTAATACAAAGCAGTAAAAGACAAAGACAGCAGTTGGGTTCAGAAACGCCTGAACATCGCGATACGAGGTTAAATAAACAACGAGAGCGTACCCAGCAATACAGAGCTAATAATCTGCAGGCATTCGAGAATGCTATTAACACAATTTGTATACATGTTTGTGATATTTGTACCAAACGTTGTTATCCTAATCAAGTTCGTACAGTTCGGTACAATGCTGGTGCATTAACATACTTACCTGTGGAGTTAACTTCGAAAATATCATTGTAATTATGTTCCCGCTGTCAAACACATGTTACTAGTAATAAAACAACAGCACCACCAAAAGCTTACTGGAATAATCTGGATCCAGGTTCTATACCAGACGTTATTCAAACATTGGCACAGGCGGAACAACGTTTGCTGTGCAGAATTATTCCCTTTGTTAAAATCGTGAAATTTAGTGGCCTCTATGGGCAGTACGGTTTTCGCGGACAGGCAGTTTTATTTGCCCAAGATATCTTTGAAGTCAGTGAAAGACTGCCTAGTATGCTACCAAGATCTGCAAGCCAGGTAGGCATTATTGTAGTAACCGAACGATTAGAAAATTTGAACATCACCAGGGAATTCACAATATGTCGCGAAAAAGTCTATAGTGCTTTAAGATGGTTAATCAGAAATAACCCGCTTTACAAAGATGTACTTATTGATGACAATGCCCAAATTAGTGACCAGGAGTTAGTACGACTTAGTGTGCCCGAATTGTCTGAAGATGAAGCGTCCGAAAGGAATGAAAATGAAATTCGGAATGCATTCATTCCAATTAATAATGTTGCAAGAATTATTCGAGCTTCATGGCATCAAGGTGACTACAACGTCTTTACTTCGCGATATGCTGGTGTACAATGTAGTGCTATGTCGTTGGCGAACATTGTCCGAGCTGCAATCTTAAGCCCTAATCAATGGGACGTCAATATTCTGAATGCTAATATGTTAGCGGGTGATTCCTTATATTGCTGGATTCGTACCCAGCTTGATCCTACTGAACTGGATGAAACAGGATATTTAGAGATACGTAACTTTCATATCGTCAGGCAAAGTTTACAAATGTATGAATGCCGATTTTCAATAGAATATGATGAAGACACTCTTTTATTCGGGAGTCTCCAAGATTCTGTAAATACCAATAATATCGGCATTACATTACATACAGCTTTAAATAGATTATTTGATAGTCATTCTTCAGGAATATTGACAGCGTCAAATAAATCTGTTAGCGTATTTTGCGGTGAAGACAAATACTATTTTGCTGACTCCCATTCTTGTGGCCCAAAAGGAAAACCAACACCAGAAAATGGCAAAGCCTGTGTTATAGAATGCGACAACTTACAAGAACTGTGCCGCATCTGTAAAAGATGCCTCGGATCCCGTAATATCGCGTACACCCTTACACGCGTAGACGTACATTTGAGGGAAAATATTATCACTCGTCAGGGTGTTCAAGGACAGCAACAGGAAGATGCCGTCACTTATCAGGATGTACAAGTACAACAACCGCTTTCGAATCTGGGATCTGAAACTATACCTATACAAACATCTGTAATGTTGCCTATTGATAGCGTCCAACCTGATGTTGGAGATGAGCTAGAGGTATCTGAAAATGTAAACGAAATCAGAAGAAAGACGAATAATAATATTGTGAATGAAGCTTATGAGTTAAAAGCAGAAGAGTTCGCATGGTATCAGCTTTTCCCGTATGGTAAAAATGGTTTGAAAGAACAACGGCCCGTAAAAATAAGTCCTTTGGATTACTATCAATTTCGTTTATTAGGTGCTGATGTTAGATTTCAGCGCAACGATTACCTATTCTATGCTCTATCAATGTTTGAGTACTATCGAGTTAAATCAACCATTGCAGCTTGTGCTAGAAAAGTTGAAGGTGAAAACGGCAATCGAGTGGAAGACTTGCACTTATATTTAAAAAATCTAAGAGGTTCCGCTGCTTATTGGCGTAGTGCTCTTAGTGATCTTATAGCACAAATCAGATGTTTAGGACCTCCCACTTATTTTGTTACATTGAGCAGCAATGATCTTCACTGGAAGGATATGAAAAGAAGTCTCCTTGTTAGTGATGGTAAACAGCACATTGACCCAGATGACATAGATATAATGGCGCTATAGGCTACATCAACGAAATCGTTTGGCCTCAATTTCGTCGCACTCAGATGTATGCAACAGATGTACCTTCCGCCCGAATTGATTTCGCAAGAGACGGAGTACATCTTATACACCCGAAAGCCATACAGTTTCCAGCTAAGTAGATGTGATGAGTTCAATATAATAACGCTTTTAGGGTGCTGATGGGGTTGCCCCGTTTTTGTAGTGCCTCGGGAATGTTTGCAGAAGCCCGGGTAGATTGCTTTTATACAGTAATGCGTAAGAGATGCACATCCCTAGTGCGGAGGGTGAGGGGTAGCAACAACAGCATCCTGAAAATGATATCTGGCCGACTGGATTGCGAAATAGTAAATAGATGTTGTCGACTGTCCGCGGGACTTGCGCCGTGATTATTTGACATTTTAGTTAAATTAAATATTATGATTAATGACATGATTTTGTGTTGTCCTGTCTGTATTTATTTTTGTATATTGTTTATTCTTGTATATTGACCTATTAAATCATATATATAATGTGTACTAACATTAGTTTTTAAGTTCAATGTTACTAACAAGAATATGGACATGGTCTGAAATAAATGATTATTATTATATTATTATAAGTACAATTACGGGACGGCTGAAAGAAGAATGTTGCCTTTAATACTATCATGGGCTTCTACAATACATAAAATGCAGGGCTGCACTGTGGATCACGCAGTTGTATACTTAGGTGCGAAACTGTTTGAAGAAGGTCAAGCCTACGTGGCTCTTAGTAGAGTAAGATCTTTGCAGGGACTACGTATAGAGGAGTTGGACTGTAATAAACTAACCGGCAAGAAACCTTGCAATAATGAAGCTCTAAATGAATTAAACAGAATGCGAAATAAAAACTAAAAACTAGAAAATAATAATAGGTAAAAAACCTTTTTAAGTTAAACGGTTTTATGTTAAACATACATTGCAAATTTGCAATGTTAAAGATAAATGTACTAAAAACCAAAAAATAATAAAATAGATACAGTCGTGGGAATTATAAACATATGCATAGACTAGACTAAAATAAAACCGTGGGGCACGTCAATTGTCTACATATTATCGACTAAATGTGCGATAGAAGAATCGTTTAATTCGTCGTTAGGCAGTTGGCCCGCAGACGGTGAGGAAATTACTTACTATTTTCTTGCTCATGGAAATTCTAATAGTTATACACTCCACGTAAATCAAAGAGATGTTTCAACTAGTTTATCGTTGGACATTTACACTGCTGGCTGGCGAGGAATCATTTCACAGCTCGTAGTTTGTCTTTAATCGACAAAACATAAAGTAAAGCTAAAGCATAAAGCTCCCCAATATGAAACCCTAAAACTCGCTTATAATCGAGCTTGCTAGCTTGTATCTACATTCTAGCCCTACTTTATCACACGTCCATCGTTGTCGGTTGAACAACTGCCTAATTATAGTGTTACATTACAAAACAAACATTTTAATCAACGATTGTAGACAATTGACGTGCCCCACGGTTTTATTTTAGTCTAGTCTATGCATATGTTTATAATTCCCACGACTGTATCTATTTTATTATTTTTTGGTTTTTAATACATTTATCTTTAACATTGCAAATTTGCAATGTATGTTTAACATAAAACCGTTTAACTTAAAAAGGTTTTTTACCTATTATTATTAACTCACTTCAACTTTTATGAATTTTTCGAACAATCAATTTAATAACTATAGTAATACACAACTTACTATAGCATAATACACCGTTCCATAAGCTACAGGTACAGTAGCGGCTTCCTCGAAGGTCCACTCGTCTGGAATGGGGCACAGGCTCTGCCGGTCTCCCTCGACCAAGTTTGCTATACCTCGGTTACGAACCATACCCATGACACGAGTACCACTGTAAAAATTAACATTAGTGTCATTGTGGTCTTTCGGAATTTCGAACTACCTATAAAGACCAAGTGGGGTCAAATGACACCTTCATGGGTTGTAATGTTTTATTCGTGCATTATGGTTTTAAGTTTTATTGATTAGCATCCAATATGAATAAAATAACTTAATAGTAATTAAACATCTATTTATTGATAAAAAAATTTAGGCACATTTTTGACATTTTAGCTCCTTGTTTACATTACAAGAGCCACACAAAGGCTTTTTCAAGAGCAGACAACTAACACAAGATTTATTGGTTTTGTTTTTGCATTTTTGTACGTAACACCGTTTTCTCTTTCCACTACGTTCTTCTAGAGGCTCTGGGGGTATGCTATTATCAGGCTGTAAGTAAAGTAGATGGTGTTATCAGGGAGTGGGTATCTTGGCCGACTAACTCCCTTGCCAAGTCAAGAATGTACTTTTTTCTACTGATTTTTTCTGGGATAGTTTTTTGTACAAAATCCAAGAACTAATTGCTGCCAAATCCAAAATACATATTATAAAACACTTGCACGGGCCAACGACGAGAAGATGCTTTGACACTATATTTTTTGGCCATTTGATCAATAACGTCTACTCCAAATTTCGTAGCATTGTAAAACTTCACCGTGTTCGGTTTCTTTTTTGCTTCTTCTGGATCAACAAATACATTAGAGTGAAGTGAACTTAGAATCCATGCAGATAAAATACCTCCTTTATAACACCTTTTTGCAAAAGAAGTTGGTCCAGCTTCCTCTGTTAGAATATTTTGTCGTGGACGACGACCAGGTTGATTCAAAACTGATAAGTTTCCAGAAGTCCAACTTATACCGGTAGAAGATACCTCGACATCAGTGTTGTGGTGAATAATTTCAGTATGTATTCTGGTACCTCGGCCACGATGCCCTCGACCCCGACCGCGACCTTAACCTCTTCCTCTTCTTAGGTTTGCACTACGTAAAGTCGAGAGAGGTACTGAATCTGAAACAGTGGAGTAAACGCTAATATAATAAAAGATTGCCTTTTCTCTCAATATGAAAATTCTTATTTTATTTACATCAATACATAAAATAATATACACCTACCATCAGAATCGCTATGAGTGTGGTCATCATCGCTGAAAGAATCACTATTTTGTGTAATGTTGTAATCGCTTTCTTCACTTCCTGAGTCTAAATGCAAAATATGCCTCTCTTCTTCAGTCGCTTCACAATCTGATTGGTCGTCCGGTAAATATTGCAGCACTTCCAATATTTTAGAAGGCGAAAGGGAACGATAATTAGGCATTATAATTATATTATGGCGAGCCGTGATATATACGTTTTTACATTGACAAGAACAAAACAATAAAGAATTGAAATATTTTATTTCAAGTACCCACAACAAGAGGATATTCAACGAAATAATACAAAGCACGCATACATTGGTGTCAAATGACCACTTCGGTCTTTCTAGGTAGGTTATAATTTTTAATTTGTATTTATCTAGCTATCGATATACACATATCAGAATAATGTAAACAATGACGAAATATTAAAAGTCATAAAACGACACTGACTTCATTGTTATGGTTTTGTTATTATGATTGATCAAAGACTTCATTGGGGTCATTTGACCACTCTGGTCTTTCTAGTGTTAACACTAATGTTAAAGGTGGGTAGGTATACCCACCTTGAGCTAATATGGTGAATAAATAATACTCAGAATTTCTCCGTGCGAGAGGAAGCCTTTGCTCAGCGATGGGAACTTATATCTTGATGATGATGATAATGACGTTAGGACTCCTTAACACATTTAAAAATTAAATTATATAAAAATGAATTTATCAATATATTCATGCTTGAAAAATAGTCATTATAATAAATACTCCACGCGAGCGAAGCCCCAGGTATCAGCTAGTATGTACACAATAACATGAATCATCAACTTACTTGATGGTCTTGCCGACAACTTCAATGCCTTTCACGCACTCCTGCGCGAGACGACCGCGATCGATAGCATCTACTGTGACACGACCAATGGCTGTCATGACGTCACGGAAGTTTAAGGCGGCGCAGTATACCTGATGATAAATGTAATAATTGAAATGTTTCCAGCGAGTCTAAAGACTAAAAACATTAGTCTTATTTCTTCTCAATGTCTGATTATGGAAAATCCACGTTTGTTCATATATAAGTAGTTTCTAAACATCGGAAATAAGGTCTATAATGTTTTAAGGTGGACAGCGGTCACCTGTGATTGCTTCAATGTTGACCAGTTGTCACTGCTGTATCACATACAGTTGAAGCTATACTTACGGTTATAGTTGTAACTGCACTACCTTAAACTGTAAGGTCTAGTTTACAAGGTAGCTTTAACACTGTAACTTATATCTTGTTTGTCTCCTCTTCCATAACAAACCGCATCAGACGGATAACCTGATGCTAAGCGATCAACACCGGTCATGGCCACCCGCAACACCAGATAAGTTACAGGTGCGTTACCGGCCTTTTAATCAAAACACTAAAAATACTTATATTTGTAGGTCTATAGTAAAAAAACATGGTGTGCCTCACGTGAATTAACAGTTTTTCTTTGTCCTTAAATATATGGTTGTCCCTGATAGTTCCTTCGACCCATTTTAGTGAGGAAAGATCTCCGATGGTAAGAGCATTGACATAGGCATGGTTAACAGGAATTGTCTCTAAGTCATCTAAGAGAAGATGTCGGTAAGTGCCCCATTGACCCTGTACAGAAATCGTATAAATGGTTATTCTAAACATTTTCATGTAGATACTAAATCATCGTAAAATAGTCATTAGGTAATTATTACTTACATCGTTGTATACGTTAATAGCCAAATCCTTTTTCATCTGTTCTTCGTAAAACTCTACGTCAGGGTTGAACGGAGGAGCTGATGGGTCAGAAATAAGGAGACCATACACGATCTCACCACCAGGTTCCGCCCGCAAACAGTTCACTAATCCTAAGAGACCGTTGATATGTTCATCTTGTGCGTAAAGTACCACTTTCTGGCTTCCGTTGAGTTCTTCCTTGACTTTTTCTACCCACGAGAAAGTGTCATCAGCAGCTAAAATTCTAATGTAATTGGCTGGTCTTGTTCCTACTCGGTTTCTTAAGAGCACCAAGTATTCAAAGCCCGTGTTGTAAACAGTGATGATGTCGTATCTGTCAGTGACTATCTTTAAGTCAGGATGTTCTGTTTCACGACTTATTATGAAGGCCTTGCCACGTAGAGTGCTGAATGCTTGTTGTAGGACCTGCTTAAAATAAATCGGTAAACAGCATTGAATTTTGCTAATACCTCTATATTAACTAGTGTTCTATACGTACCTCAGGTCTACCAAGGAGATTAGCACCAATGAACAGTACTGTGTTACTCTCTCCGACTAATTTTCTATTTTCGACGGTAATATTGGAAGATACCTCAATGGGCTCTTCGGAAATCATCAATAGTTCAGCTTGCGTGTTAGGCAAATCTCCTAGCATGTGTCCAACGTGTTCTAAGATAGGCTTTAGATCGTTCTTCTTGTGTTCTTCGTCGACTAACTCAATACATTTGACTTTGTGTATTTGAATGTTCTCCAAAACCAGCTGGACGTTCGCACGAAGAACATCTTCAATCTAGTAATTACAGATTTACTTTGGTTATTAAATCATTTACACTAAACTTAATGCTACGTTCATCATTTGATTAATATTTACCTTCATCTTAGATTTTCCAAAGTTGGGAATAAACTCGTATTTCTGAAGTACGGGTATGCCAAGAGGTTGCCTTTTGGTAATGGGTGTAGCATGAAGACCCCGTATTTCGATGCCACCAGCCCTAAGCAAATTAAAAAAAAATTGTCAAAAGTAAGTCAAAGCATTTATTTCAATTAAACTGTCAAACACCGCGCGGTCACCGGTGACCGCAACCTATTGTTCTATAATTGTGTCTATAATGACGGTACTCGACGAGTTAAACCATAATTTGTTACTTTGAAACGTCAATAAATACGAAATTAATAATAGTCTGTCAGTTAGTCCGTCAGGGAAGCTAGGTGAAGCTAGGTGCTCATTTCAAAATGAAGATTGGAATGGAAAAGAAGGAGCAAGAAGCTCCTATCGTTACTCTTTTAAAAAAAGTATGTTCTACAATGTTTCTGATACATAATGCTCCAATACCGTACGTTTATATATGTGGGGACGATGCAAAGACACGCTTGACGCATTACACAAATTACAAAACTTACTAAAATATAAAATAAGAAATCGTAAATCTAACATGGTGTTTACATATTATGCACACTGACAATCTGTAAAAATATACCTATACAAGAAAAAAGAAACTCTTTGTTTCTGTGGGAGACATACAACTTGAATCATAGACAGCACGACCGCCGCGCGCCGCGCACGTTCCAAGACTGAGCGCACCGCACATATTTTATATGCGGCGGTATGACGTTGTAGCTGTACTTTGATGACGACGGACGTGCGCCTGCGCCTGCGACCCTCAGAACACTGAGCGGCCGGTCGCCGCGTTAGTTTTATATAAACGCAAGAACGTTTCTGATTGGCCGAGCGTATTCTTCGACATTTATTTTACCAATAAGATATATGTAGCCTTAAGTAAATTTTGTATAAATATGACCGCCTAAATAAATTCGAAATCATTATCATTCTGGTAATTCATACAATTGGTGTTTTACTAAATACCCGAGAGAACCCATATTGGTGACCCCGACGTGATGGAAGAATTTGGTGACGCTATGGCCGCATCCGAAAAATATGAGCAGGAAATATCTGCAATTGCTCTGCAAGCGAAGATACCACATTTCTGGCGTGCACAACCAAGGCTTTGGTTCGCTCAATTTGAAGCAGTTATAGCACCTCACAAGACCAGCGACGAACAAAAATACAACTTGGTGATTCCAGTACTAGAAAGAAAAGACATAGAACAAATCAGCGATATCATCTGTAAACCACCAGAGATAGGAAAATACAACGCTTTGAAGAAACGTTTGCTGTCGGTATATGAGGAATCCGAATCTCGACAGTTCCAGAAGCTCCTGAGTGGATTGGAGCTAGGTGATCAGAAACCAACACAACTGCTGCGGGTGATGCGAGAACTGGCCGGAGAGAAAGTACCCGATAATGCACTGAAAATATTATGGATGGGACATCTACCGTCACAAGTTCGAGCCGTCTTATCTGTTAACACAGAAGCAAGTCTCGATACACAAGCAATGATGGCAGACAAGATGATGGAGTACACGGATCAGACAATATCAGAAGTCAGTCAGGTCTCAAGCATACCACCTACAAGTCCCAGTAGTTGTCAAGATCTACAATTCCAAGTCTTAACCAAACAGATTGAAAAGCTTACCCTAGAAATCGCATCGTTAAGGAAGGAAAATGCAAGTCATCGTCGATCGTCTCATTCATTCCGAAAGAACAACTACGGTTCAAGATCACGATCCCATTCAAGATCCAGGACAGGCAAAAAACCAGGCGATCCAGACTGGGAGTGCTATTATCATCATCGATTTGGAAACAGGGCAAAGAAGTGTGAACCGCCATGCGCTAGGAAACCGTCGGAAAACTAACGACAACATCGACTGTGGCGGACGTCGGTGTAGCGAATAGAAACAACCGCCTATGTATAACAGATTTACAATCAAGAGAACGTTTTCTAGTCGACACTGGCGCAGACATATCGGTGCTAGCCGTAAGAGACAAGCGAACACCGATAGAAACGTCTTTTAAATTATTCGCTGCAAATAATACCCCCATTAAAACATACGGAGAAAAAACATTACAACTCAACCTTGGCTTGCGACGTAATTACAAGTGGACATTTATTATGGCAGATGTCAAGATGTCAATCCTCGGAGCTGACTTTCTACGACACCATAGACTGCTGGTAGACCTTCATCGCAAGAAACTTGTTGACAGCTTAACCGAACTTTCAGTAAATACGACGGTGATACGCACAAATCAAGATACAACGCTTTATGTAGTTGAACCTACCCACCGTTATCATGCGCTATTGCAAGAATTTACCGACGTGTTGAAGCCTATGACATCTACAAAAGAAATTAAACATAATGTGAAGCACTACATTGAGACCACTGGACCCCCACTATTCGCAAGACCTCGCCCATTAGCACCAAACAAGTACAAAGCAGCTAAAACAGAATTTGAAGCAATGATGTCAATGGGTATATGTCAACCATCAAAAAGTCCATGGGCCAGTCCGATGCATGTCGTGACGAAGAAAGATGGTAATCTACGCATATGTGGTGATTATCGACGCTTAAATGCAGTAACGCTCCCCGATAGGTACCCAATTCCGAGGGTACAAGATTTTACATATCACATGGAGGGTATGACGATATTTTCGAAGATAGATTTGAAAAAGGCATTTTTCTGGATACCAGTTGCTGAAAATGACATAGAAAAAACAGCAGTCACAACACCATTCGGTCTATTTGAGTTTCGTCGCATGCCATTCGGATTACGTAACGCACCACAGACTTTTCAACGGTTCATGCACGAAGTCCTGAGAGGCCTAGACTACTGTTGTTACTGTTTCATCGACGATCTGCTTGTCTACTCAGAAAATCCAGAACATCATGAAGAACATCTACGAATTATCTTGAAACGATTGTCTGACTATGGCATTGGAATTAATATAGATAAATGCCAATTTGGACAACAGAAGCTAAATTTCCTGGGATATGAAGTCACACAAGAAGGTATTACACCGACCACAGAACGCGTCCAAACTATTTTAAACTACCCGAAGCCAGTAACTGTCCAAGATTTGCGACGTTTCCTGGGAATGGTTAACTTTTACCACGATTGTTTACCTAAACAAGCTGAAATACAAATTGAATTGAACAAATTACTACATAATAAGAAAAAAAACGACAAGACACTTATAACCTGGAATGAAGCAACAGAGGACGCTTTCAATAAATGCCGTTTAAGCATATCGGAAGCTGCACGACTAACCCATCCAGTCCAAGGTGCCCCATTAGCCATTATGACAGACGCATCAAACATAAGTGTCGGCGCAGTCCTACAACAAAAGACGAACAACACCTGGAAGCCGTTATCTTTCTTCTCAAAAAACTCAGTGATACTCAAGCAAGATACAGCGTATACGACCGAGAGTTACTAGCAATCTATATGGCTGTAAAACATTTTAGAAGATTAATTGAAGGAAACGATGTTGTAGTATACACAGATCACAAACCTCTGTCCTATGCTATGACTAAGGCGGAAAGTACATGTGATACACCTAAACGAGGAAGACAACTACATTTCATAAGCCAATTTTGCAGCAGGATTGAATATATTCACGGAACCAACAACGTAGTCGCAGATGCATTATCAAGAATCACTGCCATCGACTGTCCTGCTATTATCGATTTTGAAAACCTGGCAAAGGAACAAACTCGAGACGAAGACTTGAAGCACCTACTGAAACAAGATAATCTTCATTTTGTAAAGATTACATTACCTACATCGAAACAAGAAATCTACTGCGAGAATAAGACAAAAACACTACGTCCATACTTACCAAAATCATTTCGTGAGACTGCATTCAAAGCACTACACGAAATGAGTCATCCCGGTATTCGCACGACTAGGAAAATGATCACCGACAAATACTTCTGGCCGGGAATGAACAAGGACATTTCAACATGGACGCGATGCTGTATTTCATGTCAACGGGCTAAGATACATAGACACACGAAAACACCGTTAATACAGTTTCCAGAATCAAGAAGATTCGAACACATTCATGTGGACATCGTTGGGCCACTAACTCCATCAGAAGGATATCGATACCTTGTCACAATCATCGATCGATGCTCAAGATGGCCAGAAGCAGTACCAGTCAGTGATATCAGCGCAGAGACCGTCGCCCGAGTAATATACGACAACTGGATAACTCGTTTTGGTTGCCCACTACGCATAACAACGGACCAAGGACGACAGTTCGAGTCAACATTATTTCTAAAGCTCATGAATAAACTTGGTATATCAAGAATACGGACCACTGCTTACCACCCGCAATCAAACGGACTCGTAGAACGATTTCACCGTACCCTCAAGACAGCATTAATCGCCAGAGTAAATAAACAACAATGGGTTCAAGAATTATCAACTGTTTTACTCGGCATACGCACGGTGATTCATAAAGAAACAAACTATAGTCCCGCTACGATGGTATATGGTACCTCATTAAGATTACCTGCCGATATTTTCACACCAACAAAGATAAACAATGAAGACCCGTTATTATTGCAACATCTATCGGAATCAATGGCATCGCTTAATGACACGTGCGCGCGCGCACCGATAAGACACCTGCGCTCGACTCACGTGCCGAGACAGCTGTTTACCTGCACTCATGTATTTATGAGGGTGGATTGCACGAGAAAATCATTAACACCACCGTACGAGGGCCCGTATGAAGTTATAGAACGACACGACAAATTCTTCAAGATACGTTTGCCAAATCGTGAAGCTGTGGTGTCATTGGATCGACTAAAACCTGCCCACATTCTACCACCGGCCACAGAAGATGTGGAAGTAACCCCTTATGTGACCCGTTCCGGTAGAACTGTTAAACCTACAAGAAATGTACGGTTTTCTTGAAGGGGGATACTGTGGGAGACATACAACTTGAATCATAGACAGCACGACCGCCGCGCGCCGCGCACGTTCCAAGACTGAGCGCACCGCACATATTTTATATGCGGCGGTATGACGTTGTAGCTGTACTTTGATGACGACGGACGTGCGCCTGCGCCTGCGACCCTCAGAACACTGAGCGGCCGGTCGCCGCGTTAGTTTTATATAAACGCAAGAACGTTTCTGATTGGCCGAGCGTATTCTTCGACATTTATTTTACCAATAAGATATATGTAGCCTTAAGTAAATTTTGTATAAATATGACCGCCTAAATAAATTCGAAATCATTATCATTCTGGTAATTCATACAATTGGTGTTTTACTAAATACCCGAGAGAACCCATATTTCAATAAAGAAAGAAATGCTCGATGCTATAAGGAAACTGATTGCCTACATTAGAATGAAAGTATAATTCCCTACTATTGGAATCTGAGTAACTACTGACTACATTTGAGTATTGTCCAGCGGAGCCGAACTAACATGCTGCCAAGCATTCTTATCTACAAGATAATCTGTCAGTTTGTAGTAAGCTCGATTACATAATTTGCGCTTATATGTTTTAAATTTACTTTCATTAAGGTCTAGTATGCTACTTGGTATTTTATTATATCATTTAATACATAACCCCATGAAGTATTTTTGTATCTTGGTCAGTCGGAATTGCGGAATTTATTTTTTTTTAAGGGGGGAAAATCATCGAATGGCTGCTCCCGCCTGGGTGAGGCGGGAGGGAGTGTCAGACTCTTACTGACTAAAAACCACCCGTTCCTTCTCCTGCACGTCGAGCCGGAGCCCCGGTTACCCGTTAGGTGCTCCGCGACTCCGAATCGGTATCGGCCCTATTGGGCCCCATCTGTGGTGGTCTGATGGCTCTTTGAAGCGCGACGCGACGCGACGCGCCGTACGCTCGGGTCTGTTTCTGGTCGGACGGGGAGCCACCCATGCTCGCCGTCCGCAGGCCCGCGCTTACGGTGGCCGGAGATCGTCACGCGATCCCCGACGCCCGGTGTGTCCTTCGCGATGGCTGGGTTGCGAGGAGGCAGCGCTTCACTGCCTCACGCGTCCCGCCTCCTCCTTAGCTAGCATGACTGCTTCGCAAAAAGAGGAGACGGCATCCCAGTCCCCCTCGCTGCTGAGGGCACGGCGGTGCTCAGCCCACGAAGGGCATTCTCCCACTGTGTGTTCCACCGTGTCCTCAGGGTGGTCCTCGCAGTGATGACACCCGGGCGTTTCCTTCCGCCCCATCAGACACAGGTACCTCCCGAAACTCCCATGTCCGGTGAGGACCTGCGTCAGGCGGTAGGTGAGGACGCCGTAGCGTCTCTCAAGCCACTCCTCAAAGAGGGGACTTACCGCTGTGATGGCAGCGAGCCCAGCCCTCGGTTGCGACAGTCGTTGCTGCCATTCCGCCATGAGATCGCGCCGGAGCTCATCCCGCCACGCACTTATCTGGCGCGGCAGCGGAGTTTCGCCCCGGCGACGTGCCTCCGCGCGCATGCTGTACACGCGCGCGAGCACCTTCGCCTCCAGATCCCACGGCGGTAATCCGGCAAGGAGGTTCGCTGACTCCCCAGAGATCGTGCGGTATCCGCGAATCATTCGGATCGCCATGACCCTCTGTGCCATGAGCAGCGTCCGAGCGGGACGCCGCAACAGGTTTGGCGCCCAAACAGGGGCGCCGTAGAGGGCCATGGACCGCACGACCCCGGCGTATAACCTCCGGCAGGAGGCGTTTGGCCCCCCGAGGTTGGGGAGGATGCGTTTAAACGCAGCCCCCGTCCTCTCCAACTTTGGAGCCAAACGTCGGAAGTGCTCAATGAAGTTCAACCGACTGTCGAGGACGAGTCCTAGGTACTTCATCGTCGTCTCGACGCCGATGGTAACTCCTCCCGCCGTTATTTGGGACCCACCCGGAGGTGGCGCGTTCCTGCGGCCATGAAAACACATGGCCTCGGACTTGTGGAGCGCCACCTAGAGTCCCAACTGTCGGATTCTCTCAACGACTGTCGCAACCGCTGTCGCCATTAAGTCGGCCGCCGCCTGGTGTGACCTCCCGTGCGATAGCACCAGCGTATCGTCGGCGTAGTATATTGTGCTAACGCCGTTCGGGAGGTCGGTGCGCAGCACCCAGTCATTACCGATGTTCCACAGGAGCGGCCCCAGAACCAAACCCTGTGGAACACCGCGTGACATCTCTCGCCGGTTCCACTCGCCCCGGTGACCGGGGTAAATGACGGTCCGTCAGGTATGCCTCGATTACACGACGGAGGTAGGTAGGCACCCGATGATATCGGAGTGCCTCCAAGATGCAGCTCCAGGGCAGGGAGTTGAAGGCGTTGGCGATGTCCAAAGACACCGCCACTACGACCTTACCCCTGAACACTGCAGTCCCCGTCGTCCGGTCCCTAACGCGCATGATGGCGTCCACCGTGGAGCGCCCTCTACGGAAGCCGAACTGGCCGTCCGATAGGTCCGGCCGTCCGTCAGGTGCGCGACGAGGCGGTTCGAAATTATTCTTTCGAACACTTTTCCCACCTCGTCGAGCAGCACTATGGGCCGGTATTCGGACGGAGAGTCCGCAGGGCGCCCCGTCTTCCGCACGAGGACCAGTTTGCCCGCTTTCCAGAGAAGCGGTATACTGGCGTCGCGCAGCAGTGCACGCCTTGCGTAGAGCTGCCAGCTCTTGCGACCACCAGTACACCTGGCGCTTTTGTTGACTCGACCGGATCCGAGGCATCGCCACGTCACAGATCCTGGACATGGCGTCCTGGAGCCACTTGGCCTCATCGTCAATGTCGGTAGGCCTGACCGGTGGTATCATCCAGGCCTGCACGATGGCGGCTTCCAGGAGCAACTCCCGGTCCAGCTGTTTCAGCGCCCAACGCGGGCCACATGGGGCCTGTCTGACCGGCGGGTCTGCGGACTCGGCGGAGACGTCGAACCTGATATACCGGTGATCGGAGTACGTCTCCACCTCTCCATGACGCGCCAGTCAACAATACGCGGTGACAGAGCAGGGCTGGCGAACGAAATGTCCACCACCGACTCGTCCTGCATCCGCACGCACGTGGGGACAGAACCCCGGTTCAGGACGACTAGGCCTGTCTCAAGGGCCCAGTCTTCCACTATCCTACCCCGGACGTCGGTGAACCGGGAACCCCAAGCCAAGTTTTTGGCATTGAAGTCCCCGAGGACGAGCACGGGAAGGGAACGGAACCCGACGACGACTGTGACCAACTCCCTCAAGGAGTTGTGGAACTCGGCGAGAATTCGGTTCGGAGAGAAGTACACGCCCACCACAGCGAGCTCTCCGAACCGTACTGCGACACAACCCCGGCCTCTTTAAGCAGCCTCAAGAGTCGGGGTACCGGCGGCGGCCGACGAGATGATGGTCACCGAGCCGTCCAGGTCCGCCACCCAGTGATCCCTGGGCGGGACAAAGTACGGGTCGGAGACCACGGCGACATTGATCGACCACTGCGTCATGCTCTGGAGCAGGAGATCCTGAGCAGCGGCGCAGTGGTTGATGTTTGCCTGGAGGAGGCGGAATGGAGCCATTATTGACAGTCCATTCCAACCTCCTCAGTGGCGGCAGCGGCGACTGCGGTGGCAGTGGCGGCGGCGGCGGCGGAAACGGCAGGGGCGGCGGAGGGCCTACCTATGCCCTTGGGTTTGGCGGGAGGGGAGCAGCCTTTGCTCCCGACCCGGTGTTTGCAGTGCAGCGGGGCAGAGCACGAGCCGGCCTTGTGACCGGGCCGACCGCAGCGGAAGCAACAGTCGCTGCGGTCCACCTCCGAGGTGCATTTAGCGCTCACGTGCTCGCCCACGTGGCAGCGATAGCACCTCAGAGGCCGGGTCTCGAGCAGCTTGACCTGCGCCGAGACCCATCCCACCAAGAGCCTTTTGCTCTCCTTCAGCTTTTTGGCCGCTGTGACGGGGCAGCTCACGACCACCGTGCACAGCCCCGAGTTGTCCGGACGTATGGCGCCCGCCCTGACTTGGTCAGCAGGGCACTCTCCCGTCCTGGCTACAGCGGCCACCACCTCCTTCTCCGTTACGGAGTCATCCAGGCCCAAGATCCTGACATCCAGGCATTTGGTGGGCCTGGACACGCGAGCCTCGTCCGTACCTCTCGGCCAGGGCGTCGGCCGATGGGCTGCTGGTCGCGCCGGGGACCTCCAAAAGACGGGCTCCGGTAGCGGTCACCTTGACCGCAAACCCGTCTGGCGCCCCGAACTCCGCAGGAGTTACCGCCCCCTTCAGTTTGGCGAGGACGTCGCCGTAAGTGACGCCCCTATTGACCGCCTCGGGCTGCAGCGTAATCACTACAGCCGCGGTCTTAGGGGCGAGGAGCAAGGCAGCAGCGCGTTTCTCCCTGCGCTGTTGCTGCCGTCGCTGCCGCTGCGCCTTCTTGCGGCGCTTCCGGCCCTCCCTGGCGACTCTCCTCGCCTCGCCGGCGATTTGCCACCCGCCGCCGTCCTCCGCTCGCGGGGCGGGTTCCACCACCGCTGCCGCAACTCCAGCCTGCAGGGCTGGAGTGCCTCTCCTCTCTTTACGCCCTGCGGGCGCAGGCGCCGTCGGCGCAGCTGGGGTCTGCGTCGGCGGGGGCGCAGAGGCCCTCGCTGGGGCAGCCGGTCGCGCCTTTGCCGGCGGTTGGGAGCTGCGGCTAGCCTGACTCGAGGTCGAAGGTTTGGCCGCAGCGGCCGCGTACGACCGCGGGACCGCGGGGGCGACCTGCCTCGCAGCGAGCGGGGGCCGCAAGAGCCTGCCCTCTAGCACGTCGAAACGTCGCAGGAAGGCAGCCATCTCTGTCCGCAGCAGTCCGACTACGTCGGCCTCCGCCGGGAGCTGGGGGCGACTGCCGCAAGCAGCGGCGAGCTCGGCCCTGGCCGTCCGCAGCTCGGCCTCTAGAGCCGCATTGGAGGCCGCCAAGCGCGCCAGCTCCCGCCGCATTTCGGCCAGCTCAGAGTGCACCTTGTTTGCAGTGGGCACCGCACACTGCTCCAAGGCCGCCTCTGTTATGGTGGCCACCGCCGCCCTGAGGAGGGAGAGCCTAACCGGCTGGGATTTTCCCATCGCCAGCTTTTGGAGCTCCTCCGTGATGGCCTGTTGGAGGCCCCCGGAGCCGCTCTCGCTCTCAGAGCCGCGCTCGCCCTCCGACACCTCCATGCCGGACATCTCTGCTGCAGAGGACTCTGAGCGGGCAGCGCTCGAAAGGGCCCTGCCCTCCGCAGCTAGTTGTCCGGCTGGCTCCGCGCAGGCAGCGGTCCCCGCTTTCCGGCGACCTCTGCCCTTGCCGCCCCTACTCCGCGCCGCCGTGGGGACTTTATGGGGAGGCGCCTCCTGCGCGCCGGAGGACGGGGACAAAGTGTCCTCCTCCAGCCTGTGACGCTTAAACGTCCCCGTCGCGCGGCGGCGTGAGCCTTCCGAGCTCACGCTCAACCGCTCCGCTAATGACGTGTCGGACTCGGAGTCCGACCCCGTCTGAACTGATGCCCGTGTGTGGGGCTCGCTGGACAACTCCAGCGTCTCCCCACGGGCGCCAGAGCCCCTTGGGCTCTCTCCTCCCTCCTCAGCAGGCGAGCCAAGTTCACCCGCACTCTCCTCCTCCAGATGTGGTTTTTTATTTTTGTTTTTAGAATTCAACGCCATAAAGTTCCCACGAGTATGGGGGAAATATTAGGTCCACCCAGGCAGTGCCCCCTGTACCTGGGTAAGTGTTCATTTGTTTCCCAACTAGAGGTTCCACTGGTCCCCTAGCTGGGGGTACGCTCACGACTGACACTACTCCTCAGCCATGCATACTCTCGCCGCGCACTAGAACTTAGTATTGGAGGAATTTTTTATAGAGGTTATCTTCCTCGCGGTCCGGGCGACCAAGCCAAGACCCTCGTCCCGTTCAGAGTCACAAAACATGACCGTGACCTCCTTACGGATTACGATATCGACGGCTGCAATCGGGGACAGCTTGTGTCCCGATGCTGCTCGCTGGCAGGGTGAGTGCACAACGAGCACCGCCCTTGCCTCTCCACCACGCTCTCTGCTAAGTTCAGAGAGACAGGCGGAGAAACGCCTCACGGAAGCGCGGGCTATGAGCACACAGCCCGCCGCCTCCAGAACCCTATCGGGTTCGCCCGCCCAGTCCAGAAGTCTGCTGCGGGCGACAGTCACTCCAACCCTATCACCCCCGCTAGGGAGACTGTCGCCCGCACCCAGGGTGCACCACGGGGAGGTCTTCTGGCACCGCACCCCGGAATTGCGGTATAGCTAACTCATTTGTACCTCTAGTATTAAAATTGAGTCTATCGCTTCTCTTTTCAATCAATTGCCTATTTTTCCTTTCATACATTATATTTTCATATAATATGTGTTAACAGGGCACCGTTAAAATATTTATCGTTTAAATAATTCTCTTAGCGATTCGCAACGGCTTAAGTTTATGTAAAGCATAGTATTGTTCGGATAGCCCGCTTTTTTAGAATAAAAATTGATTCTACAGTACTGATTATAGTGACCAAAATATTGCTAAAGATAGGCGTTACACATCATTGAAGTAGGGAATTATTTAATGATCTCCTTACCTGACAACGTTGACATCTGGATATACACGGACTTCAAAAGACTTTCTCTTCGAGTCCGGATTCATTTTTGATATTGCATTACAGTGCATAGAAGCATCGATGGAGAGTTTATCAATCCTAGTGGGTACAGAGAGACCTCTGGTGTCTTGGCCTATGATCATCATCTGCATCATGCAGTCCATGAATGTAACCCAGTTGTTGTCCCAAGCAATACGACCGCGGGTAGAGTCAACGTTGCAACCGAGGATGCCACGGAAAAGGCCGCTGTGGAAAAGTAAAATATTTTTATGAAGTTGTTGTTTATAAACTATCTTATTCTCATCAACGTACCTGACGTTTTTCGTTTCTTTATTCCTACCTGTCGTATATCCTTGTAGATCTATGGTCTAAAGCGCCAGCTTTTCATGCATGAGGGTGTGAGTTCGAAACCTACCAACGGCATGTACCAATCTGACTATTTCCGAGTTGTATGTACTTTCTAAGATTATTTGGACACCACTGACAAACGATGAAGGAAAACGTCATGAGGAAACCGGGGCTTATAATTTCTAATTATAAGTTTGAAATCGCTAACCCGCATTGAAAAAGCGTGGTGATTAATGCTCAAACCTTCGTGCCAGAAGAGGCTTTTGGGCATTAGTGGCCACTTATAGGCTGTTGATATAATGATGTGATTCCTACCTGTATTGATATCCTCTAAGACGCAGTTCTTTGTAGAAATCTTTAGTCAGCAAGTGTTTGAAAGCAGGACGTTTAACTTCCGGCAAGTGCGGGAGTGCCCTGAAATCTTGACTGACGTTCTTCTTGGCATAGATACGACCAATCACGATAGGAACGCCACTTTCGGAGATCTACGGAGTCATGTGAATATTATTTATGTCATATTTTTTAGGCTTTAATAAAATAAGAGTCGCTAACAAAACCTTACCTCAAAGTTGCCACTTTTTTTGTGGATTGTGATGGTAAACTCCAGGCTTCCTTCCTTAGGAATGTTAGTAGCTCTCTGGAAGCGCACGTTCTCGAAGACTACTGATATTTCCGTGAAAGGTTCTCCCATCATCATACCGAGGGTCTCCCACACTAAGAATAGATAGCCGGTGGCAGGATATAAGTTGCGACCTGTTTATGGTAAACATTTTTTTCGGTAGTTTATTCAAGTGAAAATGTATAATTAAATTAAAAGTAATAACTTAACGTTAACTAGTTACATTCCCAAAGATAGCTGATTACATCAAACAATTCACTTACGTCTTTCAATGAATTTCTTTAATTTTGTTCAATAATCGTTTTTGTTCATAGACCTGATATCTATTATGATACTTGACGATTTGTGTTCAAATGGTCTATGGTCCTCTGGCCCTTCTTATCTTGCTCTTCTACCAAAATCAGATCAGCAGATTATATTTTCTGTTAATTATTATACTTACCATCAACGACATGACCAGTCAGGAACTCGGATTCGTCATCCTCAATTGACTTCCAAACCGTCCTCTCACCAACTTTCATTTTGTCAAGGTCATTGTATGATGTCACAAACCTAAGCACAAAACACAGATTCACAGTCAAATGGCTGTGACGTTAAGTACAGCATTATTTGGTTTTCTAAGATGAATGACTTACCAGTTCTCACTATGTTCCCATTCAACGAGGTGGGCAAGCATAGGCGTACCCTGTGACACGGGGAATGGTACGTGTGGGTAGATGTTGGCTAGATGTGGGTTCAGACCTGACTCGTATAGTCTGCGGTATAAATACGATATCTTATAAATAAGTACTGAGCTTAATTGCAGACTTTTAATCCAGAATCATCATGAACATCGACTTACTTTCCAATAGCAGTGAACAGAACCTGGACATTGTCCGGGTGGTCTTTTTGTGTCAAAGCAAGGTTGATGACGTCCTTCTTCAGAGACCTGTGCAGGATAGCTTGCAGCAGACCGTGAGGGGCGATCTCGATGGTGATCGCGTTAGCGTGGATCAGACGAGCTGTCTTCGCGAATAACACTGGACTCTGCTAATAATGATTGTAACAGAAAACGTTACTTGTTAGTATTTGGGTATCTCCTAATTTACTACTGAATTGTGGTCATATTGAGTAGAATCATGATTATGAACTGATAATTCTTCAAAGGATACTCACGGATGACAATATCCTAACTCTCAAGAAAACTGGTTTACGTACCTCATGACCATTTCTTTGACATTTAGTTGAAGCTTTCGGATTTTTACATTGACCCTGCAGTAGTGGAGTGGATACCCAATTGTCGGAACGTCGTTTGAAATTTTCGACAACCTGTTTCAACAAGAAGGACATACAAGAGAGTAATTTACAAAATTATCTTGAAAGATAGAGTAGTATATTACAATCTGCACCTGTTCAACACCGATGGCAGCTGTGAAAGGTTTCTTATTGTAATCCAAGCCCTTGTGGTAAGCGGTTAAGATGGTATCCTCTGCAATTAAACAGCCCTCTACGTATGCGCAAACGAGTTCACCGACACTGTCACCTATTCAAAGAAAATCGTAACTTTTTTATGGGATAAGCCGGTAAACTAACGTCAAACAAAACATTTTTCGCACCAAATCAGTCATATTAAGCCAACCGTAGTTTTGGAATAAGCCGGTAAACGAGTAGACGGATCACCTGATGATAAGTAATCGGCGTTGACAGTGCGTTACGTTATTGTAGTGGATTCGGGGATTGGGGAGACTGGCGAGGGGGGCGGGGATAATTGGGCCTCCGGTAACCTCTCTCACACGACGAAACATAACGCAAGCATTGATTCACGTCAGTTTTCTGTGAGGTCGTGGTATCACTCCGGTCGAGCCGGCCCATTCGTACCGAAGCATGGCTCTCCCACACTTAGTATCAAATCACATTTTTATTGTCAGTTCAGCACTAGTTTTTTACAGTGAATTTGAAGGACAAATAAACGCGAGGGAAAGGTTGTCTATTTTGAGAACTTTTTAGTAATTATAATCAACTCACCAATGATGTAATCAGGTTCAATGCCAATAGTCTTCAAGACATCAGTGAGACCGATCTGTACAGCGGCGATACCAATGAAGGAGTTGAGGATGTTGTCGTAGATCTTAGGGTCATTCTCAGAGATAATCTTCGTCAGGTTGATGCCTTTAGGTTCTAGAGCTTTGTGGCACCTGGGAGAGTAATAAAAGAAATAATTAATTACTTTAATTGAACTTTTTACCTACTTGTTCTGTTACGAGCAATTAACGAGAAATAGAAACTTTAAAATTACTAACTTCTCAATAGCAGCAGAAAAGACGGAGATCCTCATGAGCTGCTGGGCCATACCGGCCCACTGGGAGCCTATACCCGAGTACACGAACCATACTGGACGACGCACTCCTGAGAAGTACTGGATCTCACGCGCTAGAGTCATACTTTTCTTCGGAGTCGAACCTAAAATCAGGTCTTGATTTGTTAACTCTTCAGAAGGAAGATCAATTTTGATTATATGGTCTAATAAACATAATCATCAGCTTCAGCAATGTATATTTTGATTGAACATAAAGTTACCTAGTAGTGTGTATCCTCTATAATTATGCCCTGCTATATCGTCAGCATGAATAGCGTGTAGCAGACGGATCAGATCAACATCTACTGTCCTGGATTCCAAGTCATCAAGGATCCTGGCTACTGCTGACTTCGAACGACCTGATACGCAGGCGAGACGGGGAAGGTCATCTGATGGAATGCCGTTGTTGACCTGATGAACAATATTGTCAAGTACTGATATTAGGAAATAGATAAATGTGATAAAGGTACATAAACATACCCTTACCTTTGCTCTAGCGACATCTTTTAACAGAGCGTGAGCGTTGGCTCCTCCAAACCCAAAACTGTTGACTCCTGACATGCCCCTGCCCCAAGAAGTCTTTTCTGTTACGACTGAGACCCTTTTTTCAACCAGAGGTGCTACTCCTTCGCGAGGTGTTTTGAAGTGAATATTTGGAGGAATGTAGCCAGTGTTGTAAGCAATGCACATCTGGAAAAAGTGGTTGTATATTTTATATTTATGAAAGTGTCTGTTTGTGTAGAGCAAAACAAGCAATATTAGCAAATTCGTACTTTAGCAATAGAACAGAGCCCGGAGGCAGGTTCACTGTGTCCCAAATTGGACTTAATGGAACCGATCAATAAAGGTTCATTCCGACCGGTGCATAAAATTTCATCAATGGCCTGCAACTCTTGAGGATCTCCGACCCTGGTACCTGTGACAAGATTTTAGTGCTTGAAAAAGTACAAAGATTGTTGTCCGTATATTATTTGTCTGTAAGTGTCTTGATATCATATTTGTCATTATTGGGTTTCCTATACCTTATAATTAGTAGTAGATACCTGGATAACCGGTTTTGCTCGGTATTTTTATTAGTTAACGACCTAGATAGATCGATTTGCCGCTCCCTTTGGACATTAAGTTTGAAGAAAATCGTTATAGCCGTTTTATGATCGTTGATACGTATTATAAAACTTGTGGTACCTGTGCCGTGAGCCTCCAGGTATTCCAAGACGGACGGTGAGATGGCGCACTCTTCGTAGAACTCTTTTAACAGTAGCTTCTGAACAATACTAGCAGGGTACGAAATACCTTGTTCTTTGTAACCATCACAATTAGTCTTGCCATGAATCATCTGAGCATAAACACTGGTAAAACACAAAGTAATTCCAATTTAAAGAATTTGTATGAATTGAATAACACGTTCAATTGGAAAAACGAAAACCCATGACTATAAAAATCTATTTTTAAATCAAATAAATCTAATTCAGAGATTAATTTCCTACGAATAAAAATAAAAACAAGACTTAAACTCAGAACTCTTAAACATAAGTCTACCTTAACTATGGGCTGTACAGATTCACGTGACCCGAGCACATTGATTAAATTAGTAGCAGCATTGACTTACCGTCTAGAATCCTTAGCTCTCTGCAAAAAGACGACCACAATCGCCTCAGAACGAGCGTAGCCATTGGCACTGTTGTCAAAACTCTTGCAAGCACCATCAGGTGACAATACTCCCAATCTAGAATTGAGACTTCAATAGTAAATTGTTTTTATAATAACTAGGTCAGTGGGTAGGTAGCCTATAGCGCCCTATGGTGTGGGACTTAGAAATTTTTTCGAAAATTTTTTTTTTTTCTAATTGTTACCATACTCTTACTTCTCATAGGCACCATGAGCCGTGCAGAAAACAAAAAAAAATAGGTTAAAAAATCAGTCAATATTTAGACTACTTCAGCGCTCAGCGGCCGCTGCCGCGGCACCGCTTCCTACGCTCGGTCGCCTCGCGCCTTGTGAGGGTCACAGTTGTAACCTAATAAAAAACCTAACCTAACCAAATGTGTCGGGGTGCCCAAAAAGTGTTTTTACAGACTCCCCCAACTGACCTTCAGGGCTCATTTTCTGGCGAATCTGATGCCCTAGATAAAAAGTGCTCATATAATATTCACCTTATTTTTAGGTATACTAAACGATAGAAATGAAAAAACAGCCACTTATAAGAATCCTAATTTTTGATGAAAGATTTTTTAAGTCCCGCGCCATAGCGCCCCTAAGGCTACACTCCAACCAATAACTATCGTAAGACAAACTAAATTTGGGCTCGCTGCCATTGCAGCGGTAAGTCCCCTCTTTGAGGAGTGGCTTGAGAGACGCTACGACGTCCTCACCTACTGCCTGACGCAGGTCCTCACTGGACATGGAAGTTTCGGGAGGTACCTGTGTCTGATGGGGCGGAAGGAAACGCCCGGGTGTCATCACTGCGAGGACCACCCTGAGGACACGGTGGAACACACAGTGGGAGAATGCCCTTCGTGGGCTGAGCACCGCCGTGCCCTCAGCAGCGAGGGGGACTGGGATGCCGTCTCCTCTTTTTGCGAAGCAGTCATGCTAGCTAAGGAGGAGGCGGGACGCGTGAGGCAGTGAAGCGCTGCCTCATCGCAACCCAGCCATCGCGAAGGACACACCGGGCGTCGGGGATCGCGGGACGATCTCCGGCCACCGTAAGCGCGGGACTGCGGACGGCGAGCATGGGTGGCTCCCCGTCCGACCAGAAACAGACCCGAGCGTACGGCGCGTCGCGTTCCGCGCGCGCCTCAAAGAGCCATCAGACCACCACAGATGGGGCCCAATAGGGCTGTTGTCGATTCGGAGTCGCGGAGAACCTAACGGGTAACCGGGGCTCCGGCTCGACGTGCAGGAGAAGAAACGGGGTGGTTTTTAGTCATTAAGAGTCTGAAACTTCCTCCCGCCTCACCCAGGCGGGAGCAGTCATTTGATGATTTTCCCCCCTTAAAAAAAAAAGACATACTAAATTAAAATTTGCGATAGTAGGCTGCGCGACATCGCCGCGACCGCGCACGCTGCTCACGAGAAAGAACCCTTCTGTGGTTCAGACATAACAGATAACATTTTGCATTAATGTTTTTTACCTAGCAAACTGTAAGGACACGTAGGGATGGAGACACAAGTTGTTCCCTCCAACGATGGCAGCATCACAGTGGCCATCGCGGATAGCCCTATAAGCATGTACTAGTGCATAAAAAGAACTGGAGCAGGCAGTGTCTATAGTGTATGAGGGACCAGTCACTCCCAACCAGTAGGAGATACGGTTCGCCAACATGGCACGGGAACATCTGGAATTGAGAAAAACATTTTATTACAAAAGGGTTAAAGATATATTTGATGAAATGCCATGCCATCATCAACTCCAAGAGAACCTAACGGGTAACCGGGGCTCCGGCTCGACGTGCAGGAGATGGAACGGGGTGGTTTTTATTCAGTAAGAGTCTGGCACTCCCTCCCGCCTCACCCAGGCGGGAGCAGTCATTCGATGATTTTCCACCCTTGAAAAAAAAAGTGTCCGCTTGGAATTGTAATCAATCAAAGGTCTCAATGGCGGTGGAACGTACAATGGATCGCTCGACTCCCCACAATATGGTTGAGTTGGGCGGTGCTGGTGTACGTGTCATGTTCGTGACTGAACGCCATCAACTGGGACTGATAAGCTGCAGAATGTATTATTTACTGTCCTTTAGTTTATTTTTTTCGATCTCTTTGACTGGATTTTAGTGTTACATTATAACTACATTATACCATATAACTAGAGATTTGTATTGTAAACCTGATTGAAAAAACGTTATCTATGGAGTTTCTTGCTCATTCTTCTCCATAGGAATCTACACCTTGGAATGAGCAAATAAGTTTACTTTTAATTTTTTGCTGACGTTCAATATTGCCTTTCGGTCTAATTGAAATAAATGATTTTGACTTTCACTTTAACTTACCCAGTTATGCCGTAATGGTTTATCTGCATCTTCTCATAGAACCATGATTTTTCAGATTCTGAGAAGCAAGCTCCAATAAATACACCGACCTTAGTATTGCGGAGTTCTTTGGGGTTCATTCCTAGGACCAAAAAATTAATAGCTCAATATAAAAAAAAATTTTGACATCTTTAATAGGTAACTATTATATTCATCAAAGAATTAGGTTAGTAGCTAAGGTAAGGTAAGAGTAAGTACAATGACTCAGTAACAAAATCCCCACATAACTCACCAGCATCAATGACAGCTTCATAAGCCTTTTCCAACATAATTCTGCACATGGGATCCATTGTGTGAGCCTGTTTGTAGTGCACACCGAAGAAGGACGCATCAAATTTATTGAGGTTGTTGATCTTGCCTGTACGATGCGGGATTTCAGGGTGAACCAGCTTCCAACGACGACCATCATTGCTGACTAAATCTACCTGTGAAGATTTAGGAGATGCATTCATATAAAAAGACTAGTTTGAATGCGTTTTTAATTTTAGGTCATACTTAATAAAAACATTGGTATGAAAGTTCCCACACAAGTTTTATAGTCGTTTTTACGAAGTAGCGTCGTGTAGTTCTTGGCGCACAAGATGGTATGCCATTTGGTGATTTGCCCTACACTCCCATAAATTTAATAGAAACAGAACTTTACTGGTGACACTTACTTTATTAAAAAGGTTTTCCTGCAGGTGTATGACGGAGTCCGAGTCGGGGAAGTATCCCGACACGCCTGTGATGAAGACCTCGTCTCCGGGTGGAGGATGCGATAGCCGGTGTCCCGACTGCAGCCTGTCTTCAATTACAGTTGATGGCGCCATCTTCAATTGAAACTAAAACTTTTTGGATTTTTTCTATTATTTTTGGAGACAATTTTATTTTAATTTTTTTTAGATTCTACGCCCATTGCAGTCTGGGACGTACTGAACAAAGGATTGTCTATTTCTGCAAAGGTTGGAGTTGGACCTATAATCAATGTATTTATATGTTTACCATTTAATGAATTTTAATGCCATTATTATGTAAAATGGGCTTAAAGGTCATTCTTGTTTTTGATTTCTGATTACTGTTAAATTCTTGTTAACAAACTTTTTGCTTGTAACTTAATAATAGATTGTTTATATGCTGATTTTATTTTTATCGATAGGCATCTACAGTACCATAAATGTTTAGCTAGTGGTTTAGCTACATAAAAACTGGTTTTTTTTTCCATAAATCCTTTTTTTAAAAAAATGTATTATAATACATTTTTTTTTAAATAATTTAATATTTATTTCCGATTATTTTATAACGATTCCCGCACGGAATAACTCTTTGTGTGATCCATAGATTGTTGTATCGGGTCTGGGTTTCATGTGTATTTATTTTATTTATTTATTTAAAAAGATTTTTTTTATTGTGGTTTGCGCATATGTAAAGGAAGTAAGGGGATAGATAATTCAGGGAAGAAGGCGAGTCTAAAAAGGAGAATACAGTGGTAAGCGCCCTATGCTCCCTGCGTTGGCGTATGGGCATCCACTTTAATTGCAACCGATGTGCAGACACATGATCATATTTACGCAGATTGAACACGAATCGAATGCAGTTATTTAAAAGTCGATCAAGTTTATTGAGAAGATCTGCATTCAGGTCGAAGTAACACACGTCAGCATAGTCTATAATAATAGGAAAAACCAAGGCCTGCACCAGCACAGCCTTTGTATCAGAAGGAAGCAAATTCTTTAATTTATATAGTGTCCCCAGGGATCAGGTGACCCTCTTACATACACTAACGACCTGTGCATGCCACCTCAAGTTAGTATCTATGCACTCATTCATTCTTACTCATCGACGCAGTCATTACTGAGAGGAATAACGGCATTGTTAAAGATGACCGTTGGTAAATTAGCCCACTCAGCGTACATGTGCTACCTATAAATATTGCTTGGCATTTAAGAGGATTTACGGCTATGCCAAACCTTTCAGACCAATTATTTATGGCTGCCAAGTCGACATTAACCCTCAAAATAGCATCAGACAGCCTCTCGACACCAGCCTGACAGTATAGTTGCAAGTCGCCAGCATACAGATGATACGCACACCGAATTTCAGAAATTATGAGATTTATAAAGATGGAAAATAAAAGAGGTGATAGAATACCGCTTTGAGGAACGCCAGTTTTTAATTCGCGCAAGTTTGATGATAGATCATCCAGCTTGACCGACTTTTGACGCTCTTGAAGATATGAAGACAACCATTCCAGTGATTTTCCAGAGATCGTAAGATGGGATAGGATGGCTAAAAGGATATCGTGACTGACCATATTGAAGGCATTCGAGAAATGTACTAAAACTAGAATAGTAGTTTTCGTGTCCTCAAGGCCTGCTCTAATAAATACTTGAATGTTTGTAAACGCACCCACGATACAGAAGAAAATCCTATTGTGGGGCAACGTTAAAAAAAAGAAATGATTTACTTCTTAGGGCCGATTTATCAATCATTAGTTCAATCTTAACTGTAGAATAAAATTGACATGTGACAGGTTTTGGTATGAATAAATTGGCCCTTAGTATTTCATTATGGCGAGCATTTATATAACCATGCTGAATTCTCAAAATGAAATTGCAATTTTGTATATGATCCAAGTCGCAGGAAAGCGTATGTTTTTCCCTTTGATAGGTTGCTAGATATTTCCATAATGTTAATATGACATTTTCACTAACAAATTAAAGTAATTAAATAGTATAATCCGATGTAAATAAAATACCAATTTAAAAGGCAACTGTTAGTAGGTAATCATTTATTGTACTTTAAATATACATTGATTCACCGACATAAGACTCGAACATAGACTTTTACATTAGAAGAAACTTCTAGTACGAAAACATGGCGTCGTGGCTTAGAGCCGCGGAGGATTTCACAACACGTCCGTACGCGTTGGTGGTCGGGGAGGTCACCACAGAACATATATACCCTGAGGGAAGAATAACGACTCCATACAAGTTTCGCGAGGAAATTTTACCTAACCGACGAACGCCATCTATGCCTTGCCCTCCAATACTAGGTAAAAGAAACCAGGGCGGGAATTTCAAAACACGCGGTATATTCTTTGTATCGACTTATTCTTTGTATAGCATTTTATACACAAGTACAGTGCATTTCTCGATAATTACCTTTAACATCTTGATCAGTATACATATAACCAATATCGACAAATACAGTGGTACTTGTGTATAAAATGACCAAATCATTAAATATGGGGGAGATAAATGAAAATAACAGAAGTATTTCACTCTGTTTATTTGGCTTAATATTAATTGATCGGGATACAACTATATAATTTTATTTATTAGGCTCATCAACAATTATTTATACTTGAATACAAAATAAAGTACTTGCACAATTACAGATTGAGTACAACAATATTTTACAGATTTAATTAGAAAGTGAAGAATAATATTAAAAAGAAATTATATAATGAACAATGATTCATTTTTAGGAAATATTGTTACTATGATAAACAACATGATAACAACAAAGAGCTGTAACAACAGTCACGCTGATATTAATTGAGGCAAAGCTGTATATTATTTTACAAGAACCAATGAGTTTTTTAGTTAGTTTTCTTTACGCGAACTCATCACGACAATTAAACACAAATTCAAAGAGTCACTGTCTCAACACCGAGTCTATATCTCACAACACACACCTAATTTCACTAAAACACGGTTCCGGAGGAGTAATCTCGACTCAACGTTAACGATTTAGGTAGAATTAAGTGGAAAAAGTTTATTAATTACAAATGAACTTATTTTTTTTTTCTTTTTCCTTGGCAACCGAGTCTCCAATACGATGTTGTCGACTATACTGCCAGTGTCGGGTGGTGACGGCAGATTAATGAGTCGTCGAAGTTAACTTTGCGGTAGTTTTTAGTAGTTAGTAGCTGAAAGGACAAAACAATTGGGTTAGTAAACATATAAACACTACCAACTATTTTACTGTATGTAGTACAGGGGTGAAGAAAATAGTTGGGGGGACGTACACAATACAGACACACAGATATATACACCATTTACATAAATGTCACCGTCATAGTTTAATCTCATTATCATTAATGAATCTACATAAACAGTGGATTAATTTAGGGGAAAAGTGAGTTAAAAGGAGGTGGAAATTAATTGGAAGTGGGATTTGAATACTGGGGAGTTTTTTATGAAGGTCAAAAGATTGGGAATTTAAAGGACACGAAAAAAATATATGGTCTACAGTTCCCTCGTCAAGGCCGCATTCACACAGCGAGCTGTCGCGGTCACGGATCTTGTCGAGGAAGACTGGGCTACTACAATGGCCGAGTCTGAGTCTGCACAAGGATGAAACAGTGTGGCGGGGGAGCTTAGGGTACTTGGAAAACCAAGGCCTCCGCCGGATGCCGGGCTGGACACTTGCATAGTAGGCTCCTTTACTTTTGGAAGTCATGGGCTGCAGTGTGGGTAGACACCCACACTGCAGCCCATGACTCAAAAAGCTTGTGTTTGGTGTCGGCACGTACATCATACCCGTACACCACGTAGTGTTGACGTTCGACATCGTTCGACGCCGCAAATTTGGCTAGGGAATCCGCACACTCGTTACCGCATATGCCAGAGTGGCCAGGAATCCAGGCGATCTCGATGTTTAGGCCATCATTGAAGCAGGAAAGAAGAAGCGCCTTTATCTCAACAACCAAACTGCTATGGGTTCTGGAATGGAGCTGATCTTGGTTGAGGGACTGTAGGCTACTTCGGGAATCAGAAAAAATTATGGAATTTTTGAGGTTGTGAGCTCTAATAAATTTGAGTGATTCCAGAATGGCCGCACATTCACCCGTGAAGACTGATGCCTCCGGGGGACACTTGGAGAGGATCCTCGAATTTTGGAAGTACGCTGCCACTCCTGTACATCCGATTCGGGATAATTTAGACGCGTCTGTGTAGAAGGTATTCCAGCCTCTCCAGTATTTGCCCAAGGCACGTTTGAACTCGTCTGCAGCATTCACTGTGGATTTCGAAATGCCAAGTCCTAAAATCAGCTTTGGTCTAAAGTGGATAACCTCATATACGGAAGAAAACACTGGGAGCACAGGATATTGACTTATGGGTGCAGAGAGGTTTTTAAGCTCCCTGTACCTAGCAATCACGGGAGGGACAGGTTTATTTTTCCAGTAAGAAGAGGAGCTGTAGGAAAATCCACTGTGGATTTGATCTAGGATAGGGAGAAGGGGACGTGATGAGAGGGAGAGGACTTTTGAGATGAAGCGGTCTGCAAGGTATTGTCTTCGAAGGTTGAGAGGAGGCTCCGCACATTCAACCTGAAGAGCGTTTATGGGGGATGATTTCATAGCTCCAATAATTATTCTAAGGCATTTGGTCTGAATGGAGTCTAGTTTTTTTAATGCTTCCTTATTGCAAGGTACAATAAGGAAGCAACATTACACTTCTGACCAATGTATTGTATATGAGCTTCAATGAAGAGGGGTGAGCACCCCACCATACCCCAGCCAGAGCTCTGAGTATCGATACTGAGCGTTCACACCTACCAACTACGGTGTTTATGTGGTCCACCCCAGACATCATTGAGTCGAGATGGACTCCCAAAAATCTAGCGCTGCTTTTAATCGGGATAGTCTGACCGTCCATCTCTATACGAAGATCCGGAGTGCGTCGTTTGCGTGTAAAAATGACAGCCGAGCTTTTTGGGGCACTTAAAGATAACCCGTGATTGAGAAGCCATTGGTTTAATGAGGACAAAGAGACATTGATGAGTGAGCGGCCTCTGTTATAGAGTTGCTGGTGACCATTAATGCGATATCGTCAGCGTACTGAAGGACATTACAGTTAAAATTTAAACAGGAGGGGAGGTCATAGGTATATATGTTATAAAGGATAGGACTAAGGACTGACCCCTGAGGTAAACCTTTCCAGGAGGACCTCTGTACTGGGTTATCCTCAGGAGTTCTCAATTGGAGGGTACGATTGGAGAGGATACAGCCTATAATTTGGCAAATCCCACTCGGGATTCTCAGCTCTTGCAGTTTCTGCCTGAGAAGGGGTAAGAGGACAGAATCATAGGCCGCTGAGATGTCCAGGAAGACCGCGACCAGCGACTCCTGCCTGCTAAGGGCCAGTCGGATGGCTGACGTGAGGACACCCACACTGTCAGCCGTACCCAGACCTTTCCTGAAGCCAAACTGAGTCGCCGGAAGCTGCCTCCGGCTTTCAACCAACCATTCAAGGCGGTTTTTAATGAGGTGTTCAAAAGTTTTAATAAGTACGGACGATAGAGCGATAGGTCGGTAGGATTTATGATCATCAGGATCCTTGCCAGCTTTCAACAGCGGCATGATAACCTGAACCTTCCAAGTAGGAGGAATATAGCCTGAAGTAAAGCAAAAATTGACCAAGTCAAGGTAGTATTGTTTTGTTTTAGTTCCTGCCTTAGATAGGAAGGAGTAAGGGAACCCATCAATCCCTGGTGCCGAGTCCTTGACATGGTTGAGTACCGTTTGGAGCTCTTTATAAGAGAACTCCAAATCGAGCGGTTCATGTGTTTCGTCATAGGGTCTCTGGCAGCACTCGTCTGCACTGGGAACATGTACTGGAGCAATACTATTTAAAAATCTGTTACTTAGAGATTCGGGTAAAATCGAGATAGTGGGAGGTTTGGTGGAGTTCCTGAAATTTTTCACTCTCTGCCAAACTGTAGATACTGGAGTGGATGGGCTCAGAGAACCACAAAATCTTTGCCAACCTTGTCTCTTCTTTTTTTTTCCTTGACTTAGCCAAAATTCGTTTGAAATTTATGAGGTTTTCTAGGTTCATATCTTGGTTATATGTCTTTTCAGCCTTATTCCTAGCCCTTATCATGGCAGTGCATTCACTATCCCACCATGGCGGAGAAGGGATTTTGCCTTTCGGTGCGTTTTTCACCGCAAAGCAATCTTCAGCAGTGGAGGCTATCAGGTCCGAAAATTTTGAGAAACACTCCAAAGCATTCTCAGGATTAATTGGTGAAAGGAAGGAGATACGGTGGTCTAATAATTTTGAATAAAGATCCCAATCAGCTGCATTCAAACGATATTTTAATAGGGGGGGAAGGGGTTTATCTGGAATAGTTTTTGACAGGTGTTTAATTATGATAGGATAGTGATCACTACCATAGGTCAAATTCAAACAACTCCAATTAAGCACGCCAGCCATAGCAGGCGAGCAGAAGGTCAAGTCCACACAGCTGTTTCTTTGACCAAATGTAGACCTACGAGTAGGGCATCATTGATGACACACAATTCGAGTTCGTCCAGCATCTCTACTAATTCAATACCTACATTATCGCATACATCTGAACCCCATCTATAGAGGTGGCAGTTGAAGTCACCCATTATAAGCAATGGGCCACTTACCAAGGTTAGTAAACTTTTAATTAACATAGTGTGTGCTCAACCTCATGTTGACATGAGGGTGAGCAATATAAAATACAAAAACATTTATGTCCTCAGCCTTAACAGCGACAACATTTATGTCATCGCCAACGAAGGGTAGAGGGATCTGGGTGAAGGGCACTTTGTTATTAATTAACAAAGCACACCCTCCATAACCATCAGATCTGTCATGTCTGACAACACTGAAACACGGGATCCCGAAATTAATATTCGGTTGAAGCCATGTCTCAGCAATGCCACAAATCGATGGTTTAAATTTATTTATCAAGTGGAGTAAGTCACTCTTCCTGGGAAGAGTACTCCTCACATTCCACTGAAGCAGTGTTAGAGGATGGAATGTTACAGATATAATCTAGAATTGTAGAAAGTTTGTGTGCGACGTGGTCAGGTATATTTTGGGCAGGGTTTGCTAGTACTGCCATAAGCATATCAGAGACTATATTTAGGATGTACTTGGAGCTACGAGTATTGGTTCCGGATTCCACAGGGAAAGCGCAACCATTTTTAGATGGGGAGAAAGAGTGGTCTTGGATAAGGGCCCGATGGGCCTTCTTATCATAGCTAGGAGAGAGGGGCGCATGTGATTTAGGTTTGAGTTGGACTGTTTTTTTGTAGGACACTCTTTGTTGGGATGGAGTTTTGTTGGGAGATCTATAAGGTTGGCTGATCTTGAGACCTCAGCATAAGACCTTTTAACGGTTGGGAAAACTTGGCTTGCTTCCGTATATGAGATTGATTTTTCCGCCATCAATGCTTTGATGCTCTTCTGGCGACCCAACTCAGGACAAGCTTTGTCGTTAGCAAAGTGATTGCCATTGCAGTTGATACAATGGGCAATCTCGGCTGAAATCTGACATCCATCGCCTGGATGATCCTGGCCACATCTGAAACAACGCGGCTTGGAGCGGCAAAGGGTGCGGGTGTGCCCAAAACGACAACAGTTATAACACTGTATGGTAGGGTATGAGTACAATTCCACCGGCAGTGCTGAATAAAAACAGAACACCTTTTTGGGTAGGGTTTGACCATCGAAAGTTAGCACTACAGTTTGCGTAGGCTTCCATTCAGTACCATTTGTAGATTTAACTCTTCGATTCATCCTCCTAGCTTTTATCACAGCCCCACACCCGGCGGGAACCCTGATATTACCAATTATTTCGTCCTCTGTCCACTGGACAGGGACGTCCCTTACAATGCCCATTCGAGTTATATTAAATTGTGAGATCGAGGTCACGTAGTTTTGAGCCACCATACCGTTCACTAAGAAACTGTTTGCATCCTGGTGAGACACAAACTCGACCGATACTCTATTCCTACCCAGCCGTTTGACACCACCAATTTTAACATTGTTAATGTTGTGTCTTCATTAAAAACATCCCAAACTTAACAGGGTGTAGCGTGGTTCCAGACGTCTGGGAATCCTTAAGGGATACATAAACCATATATGGAGGGTTATCCCTGGCCGTGTAGCACTGTCTACCGTGAGTACTTTTAGCCAATTTTGGGGGATTATTCTGGGAGATAGGAGGGGAGCCGGCATGTCGTTTCCTGCTGTTCGCGGTTTCTAACTCCATTGTTTCAGATTCCGGGGTGTTGGGAGGAAGGATGATCGTGAGGATTGATTCGGTTTCATATTGGGGGGATTTATCAGGAGGGTCAGGTGGTTTCTCCTCGTCCATTTCGGAGCTTAACGAGGGAACAAGTGGTTACCTTCACTTACAACAACCAATACCTTATTAAAGATTACACACACAGTTAAAAACACAACAACACAGAACTAAAAGGTTTTCAATTCAGTTCACTATGGATAAAAACACTAAAACTAACAGAAAAAATGTAGGAACGACAATAAAGCACGTGCGTAACCTTCACCGCTACCAACAAGTTTTTCCAAATAAACTTAAGTACAAGATAAAATGCTGCGCGGGAGCTGGCGGACATTTTTCTTGTAACGTCAAAAGTTAAAAAATCAGATACCGGTGTTTTTTTTTTAATGGCAACCGTATCTCCAATACCATTAGTGTTTTTAATGCATATTCTAATTGAAATTTTATAATCCATACCGAAACGCCAGGTATGAAATAATGGTCACATAACTACGATAAAAATAAATTACAGAGCCAATGGGGTAGACGACTAATTTTTATTGTAATGTCCGTCTGGTAGATTATTAAAAACATTAGACACGTATTTTTTATTTTCTTACGGAAACGAATAGTTTCGAAGATATATTGATTTGAAATGTCGCGTGACGTCACTTCTCAGTACATTTTATACTAAGAAATGACGTTTTAGCCCCCACTCCTAAACTTTGATTCGTTTTATCTAAGTATTGTTTTATTATAATATAATAATAATAATAATAATATTCTTTATTGTACACCACATAAACACATAGGACAAACAACAATTAATATAGTGCACAATGGGCGGTCTTATCGCACAAGGCGATCTCTTACAGACAACCTTTGGATGGAGCTGTAATAGGAGTCAGATATGGGTCGTCAAGTGTACAAGTTAAAGACTTTAAAAAGAAAATAATAATAATACCTACCGTGTAAACCGTAATATGTATAAATAAATTATATATGTATATATATATATATATATATATAAATAAATATATGTATGTATATGCCTACATAAAAGTTATAAAAATAAGAATATATAAAATAGAACATAATACATAATGGTGTGTAAGTGTGCGTGTGTGGGTTTATGCATGTATGTGTACGTGTGTTACCATGTTAAGTAGGAGACAAGAAAAAACTATAAAGTTAGATAAAATTCTTTAACTAGTTTTTTAAATTGTGATATGGTTTGAGCTCGCCTCACTGCAATCGGTAGAGCATTCCACAACCGTGCTGCTTGTACTGTATAGGACTTGTCGAAAAATGTAGTGGAATGCAAACAGACGTTTAATTTCAAGCTCTCCGATGATCTTAAAAACTTCGTATGTGAGTTGCCAAGGTACGTAAAACGCTCTTTTAGATAAAAAGGGGTAGTGGGATTAAAGAGTACATTGTATAGAAGTGAAAGAATGTGAGTATTCCGGCGAAGGCGAATAGGCAGCCATTTGAGCTTATTGCGGAACTCGGAGACATGGTCATATTTGCGCAATCCAAATATAAACCTGATAGAAAGATTTTGAAGGCGCTCAAGCTTGTCTAATTGTTTTTGGGTGAGATCAAGATAGCTGGCATCAGCATAGTCGAGGATTGGTAGAAGTAGGGATTGTGCTAATGCAATTTTTGTAGTAGTGGGCAAGAAATTTCGAAGACGCCTCAAGGATCCCGCCGAGGCAAACATTCTGCGACTGACCTCCTGCATCTGTTTAGACCAGGAGAGAGTACTGTCAATGTAAATCCCCAAGTTCTTGACTTCGTAGGAAAAAGGAATTTTTGTGTTAAGCAGAGATACTTGGGGAAGAGTAGACCAGTCTATTCTGGAGACAGCCCTTGAACTGCCGACAACCGTCACCTGTGTTTTGGATGGGTTAATACGCAGGCCATATTTCATGCTCCAATCGCTAATTCGTGCCAAGTCGCGGTTAACTAGAGCAACAGCATCTGGTAATTCATGAAGTGAAGCTTGCGTGTAGATCTGCAGATCATCGGCATAGAGGTGGAAGGAAGAAGAGAGTTCTTTAGAGATAGAGTTGATAAATAGGGCGAAGAGTAAAGGGGATAGAACACCACCCTGTGGCACACCAGCAGCAGTACAACACCAAGAAGAATAACGATCGTCAAAGTGAATACGCTGCCGGCGACCAAATAGGTAACTACGAAACCAGTCAATAGCCGATGCTGATACGTTAAGAGAGCTGAGCACGCCAAGCAAAACGTCGAATACCTTATTTATACAACAAAATAAAAAAATACGTGTCTAATATTTTTTTATTACCTAAGTTACGGACTAATTATATTTTTAATTTTCATACCCTGTCATCATCCCCATTGTTTTGGTGTATGTAAAACTAATACCTAGTAATATTTTAATCACTTGTTAAATGGCAACATTATGGAATTCATCTCTTTCACTCTGATGTTGCTGTCTCTTTCTAATTTCTATTCCCCCCTACATTACGTTCGCAGAAGTAAGTCTTAATTTGTTTCACAGACCCTGGAGGTCACTCTCGCCGCTCGTAGCTCGCACTCCCTGCGCTGGCGCGCGAGGTAGTGGATGGTGGGAAGGGATTGTCGCGATCGCGCGCCTATTGGCGTCCTGTGTAACGTTGCAACCACAGAATAAAAACATAGACCATAGGTTGTGTTTATTTTGAAACCTGTGTTACACCAATTAGAAAGTTGTAATTTATAATTAAAATTTTTAAATACAATGCATTTGGTTAAATCAACAAAGTAATTGGCTTAAATAATTTAGATTTATTTTATACGACTATTTAACAGTTATTTTACCTCTATATATTATTATATATATACATAGTAACAACTATAACACGTTTTGTTATCGCGTCTTTTTTCAATATCATCATTATTCATAGGTTACTAAAAGTAATTGGCCTTGTCATTAGAAATTGTATCATTTAATTATGTGCATAAAATTAGTTATCTTGAGATCATATAACATAATTATTGTGATATTATAAGTCTTTGCTGTGTCTTTAAAAAAGTAAATTTTAAAACTGTTTTATTGTTAGCCAGTGCGTTTGTATCTCATCAATGAAGTGGTTACAAAACATACATAGATAATACTTGTAACAATATTCAAAGACCACGGTCTATTTCTAAAAACGGATTTCTAAGACTGTGCTTTACTATTTGCAATATGGATTTGGACTTATGATTGACAGTGTCTTCTTGCTCGAGTGTGACTACATTATCGATTGTTTAACTCTCCTGTCGTTCGATCTCATCCAAAACTTTGTTGATGATGTTAGCACAGTCCTTGTTCTCAACAATAGAGACGTGGTTTCCCTCCAGAAAGTGTACGGTGACATTGTTCTCTGTGTACTTGTCGAGTCCATAGTTCTCTTCTACAGCTACGAAGGACGGGTTCTCTTTGGGACGAAGAAGGACGATTGGGGACTGTAGCTTCTTGAAAGCTTTCGGGTCATAGTCAAGGATGGTCTTCAGCCTATCGAAGGAAACTTGGGCAAGCTTTGTCAAGAATTTATCGGAGTATTTGTCCTGTAATGGAGACATCCTGACTGTTAATGCAATTCTTTCTTCAAAAGATTCAATGTTGTTAAGTTTCTCCATAAGTTCTCTGGTGGCGTCAACATTGGGGGCGACAAGCCTCATTGTGTGACATAACAAACTGTTTTGTAGTTGGAAGTCGCTTGGAACACTTATAGTCTTCGTGACGAGAGCGTAGACGAATTCTGGAGCACCGTCTAAACAGAATATTGTTCCCTTGTAACCTGAGAATGAGAAGTAGATTAGTTTACATGATTTAAGTTTTCGTAAAGCCTTGAAGGTCTTCTTTTCATTATAATGTATTAGCTATGTTGATTTTACCTTCCTTCTCCAGTCTGGAAGCCAATTCCAAGGCGAGTAGAGTACCGTAACTGTATCCGAGGAGCCAGAATGGACAACCAGGTTTTAGCATTCGAATCACTATCTGAAAGAAACACAAAATTTAGAAAATTATAGACGTAGAACGATTTTGAAAAGTAATATTATTTATTTCATGAATGGTATTAAAAGGCCCGAATGGCAAAAGATGTACTATGCTGATTGGCATACAAAATTATCAAGTAATGGAATATAATTTAACGATGAATTACTAAAACAATAAATACAAATCGTTAAAGTCACCTGGTACAACCTGTTGACCATCTGGTGCATGTTCTCGCTCTTGTGCTCCACTCCAAGCTGCAGCACGCAGACCTTAACCTTCAAACTCTTGCAGAGCGGCTCTAGTACTGCTGCGTTACTGTCTAGCCCAGGTAACATGAATATCATATGCTCCGGTACCTGTATAGATTCCACACCCTGACTTTGAGAACTTATAAAACAGATACTTTATCAATGTTTTTAAACAAAAAGGTTTTTCAAAACTTTGTCATTGGTTCTTCCTTACCTCGACTCCATGGCTAACCATGGAAGGCATGTGTACAATTGGCTTAGAGACAGTTTTTTCATCACCAAAATTTCTTATCAGTTCACGAAGTCCAACAGCTCCTTCATCATTAGTGTGACGTGAGTTTGAAGCTGAAGATATAGGTTTGCGCAGTGCTGTTAGCTCTAGTAGCCTGAGGTAAAAAATATAAACGAATAGCTAACTGACCTTCATTTGAGGATCATCCGCGGGTCACAAACTACTATTAAGAGAGCAAATTATAGAATCAATCAATTAACAGAAATACAATTCAAATTATTTAAAGTCTAAGTATCCTAACCTGGCGAATGTCAACGTTCTAACATCTTGAGCCGTGAGAAAAATCTTGAACTCTCTCTCCAATATTTGATTGATCTCCAAAGCCATCATACTGTCCATACCCAAATCAGCCAGGGAGACTTGCTGCGATACTGTCTTTAAGTTCTTTATACCTGATAAAAGACATAGGATCAGTAGCTGCATTTATACCCGATAGATTTATCTAAATAAAAATGTCTCAGCTTTTAGTAAAGGATAATGAATAACTTAAAAAAAAAGCTTCACCCATAATCTGAGCGACTGCGTCTAATGCATTGCCACATCCTTTGCAACCAGTCTTCTTCTCAGCCACCACAATAGAAGACACGATAGGAGCATCCTGCTTCATGAACTTGTCGAGAGCAGTCAGACAGGAAGATATCCTTTGCTGCAGAGTTCCTCCGATCTCAAGTTGGACGTCATCATCCTGCATGTCAGCTATCAGACCAACCTGTAGAAAATATGACGTTTCTCTCATTCGTTATTACAGCTTTGTATCTTTTACTACGATGTCTTGACGACTGCCTCGTTGGCCGAGTGGTCGCAAGTGCGACTGTCGGGCAAAGGGTGTTGGATTCGATTCCCGCGTCGGGCAAGTGCTACTTGGTTTTTAAAAATTCTCAGTGGTAGAACGCATTCTGAAAATGTGGATCACCCCCTATTACTTGGGATTCATAACATAAATAGCGAAAAGTGGGTGTCACATTGTACAGAGGCATTAAGTGCCGTAATGTGCACGCCTGCCTATCCCTTCGGGGATAAAAGGCGTGATGTTATGTTATGTTTGTATTAGTTGCCTAAACTTACATCACCAATAGCTCCCCACTGCACAGCAAGGGCTGGGAGGCCGAGCTTCTTCCTCCATTCACAGATCCTCTCCATCACGGAGTTGGAGTAGCCGTAGTTGGTTTGACCAGCATTACCACGTCCACAGGATACAGACGAGAAGACCACAAAATCCCTACGGAGAAATTTTGGTTTTTATACGTATTGTCACAAAAGGACTAACTTTAAAGTTAAGGCCAAATAAACATTTTGTTAATGAAATATAGTTGTTTTCTTCACTTTTTTTAAATAACATTCTAATCTATACAATTAAACTTATAAAACTTAAACCAACTTAACAGAGAAAGTAAAAGAAAACTTAAAAACCACTATAGCAAAGCAATCCTTCTAAAGGTTAGGTTTTGTTTTGCGTAATTGTCGTGATTTTCGCACCGCTCATGCCATTAAGATCATATTTAATGCTCTGGTTCGTAGTAAGTTGGAAACCAGCTCGTGTGTGTGGAATCCTCACGAAAGTACCTACGCCCTACTCTTAGAGAAAGTTCAAAAAGCTTTTCTTAGGAATTTGTACAAGCGAATGCACGGTTACTATCCCTACCTCTATCCGACAAAATTTTTATTGGGTAGTCTTGGATATAACTCACTAGAGGTAAGGAGAGCAAGAAACCAACTTGTAGTAGCCTGTAAAACCCTCCGTGGCGCTATTGACGCTCCGGACATACTGGAGTCACTATCACGTTTTTACGTTCCAGACAATTACTGCCGGGGTAAAAAGCACAGATTGTTTGCCGTGCCCTCATGTCGTACCGTAGCACGTGCTAAAGCACCGATTCCTCGCATTCTGGCCGCGCTCAATGGTCTCTTGGATTCCAATCCAACTAGTGATCTGTTTGCGGATGGATGGAAGGAAATTTTATCGGAATGCCTGAAGTACTGCGAGAGGAACTTATGAATGCTACCATTTTTAAAAAAGTTTTACTCTTCTGGTTCGTTATGTATGTTTTGTTCTAGTTTTATTATTTCATCGTTTATTTTATTAATGTGTCCAGTTACTTTAATTGGTTTTTGTTATCAACCGTTGTGACTGTAATAAATAAATAAATAAATAAATTAAAGAATAAACTAGAAAGAGCGTTGAAAATTTTATATACATAAATGTGTATTATCAACTTAGTCTTATGTTATTATTAAAGTCATAGATGGTTACTTCAAGTCTGGGCACAGCTTCCTCGATAGTTTATCCAAATGCATGGTAGCAAGAGCCTTTGGCGCGAACGATGTCTTGAAGGTCTCAGAAGTTTGGTTCTGGAAGATGGAGTCCTTCAGGATGACAGCCAAGTTGAAAATAGCATGCACAGGTCCCATGCTGAGCGCCATCTTGAGCATTTCCTCGCAGCCAGGCTCAGTGGTGACGTCATGTGTCGAAATCTGGACATCTGCACCATATGATGCCCAGGCCCTATAAACGTTAATAAGTGAACCGAAATATGAAGATGCTAAAGACAAGAAATAATAAGTGATCAATTCTTAAATTTTTGCCAAACCTCAATCGCAACGACTGGTATCCATTAGTGATACCTCTGCGGGACGTCAGCAGGATCTTTCTGCCGCCTCGCATGACGAGCCAGTCAGCCAGCTCTAGACCGAAGCCACCGAGTCCGCCGATCACTACATATACAAGGTCCTTGTGGCAAATATATCTGGTGAATAGTGTTTTACGATAAAGGGCTAGGAAGTATAAGGATTAAAGAAAGTGTTCTCTAAAAATCTCAAGTATACTGTATCATATAAGTTATTTACTCATTTACCTAGGTATAGCATCAATGGGCATTGCTACGGGTCTGAGTTGACCGTTGCTCTGCTCTTCCTCACGAATCTTGATAATTACCTGAGAATTTGAGATTGTTGTGTAATTTATAGATATTTTTTACATTAATACAGACATAATTTCTTCTGAAATTTAAATAATTCATGTAAAGAGTTTAATACATTTTCAGCGAAATAAAGGTTTACCTTCCCGATGTGTTTGCCAGCAGCCATGTAACGGTAGGCATTTTCCACTTCGTTGGCCTTAAAGGAGCAGTAAGTTAAAGGTTTGATGGCACCGTTCTCGATGCCACGTAGAAAAAGATCTTGGAAGCGCTGAGAAAATATTTTAATGAGTTTTACAGTGGGTAAAAGAACAAAGTGCGTAAAAGAAAAATATTATAACCTAAAATATTGGAATCAATGAATTTCTAAAGTAAATCGTAATGAAGAGGAAATTAACGATACTTACCTTTTTGATAACCGGCTCCAGGTTGAAGATGTAGTTCAACATGATGCCATGGAAGGTAATTTCCTTCGAGAGGAAATACATGGCAATGGAGGTGTTGTTTGTGATGTCGAATTTGCCGATTTCGAGAAACCGGCCACGGAACGCAAGACAACGGACTGACGCCTGAACAGAACATAATTTAAACATAATACAATGTTGCTTGTAAAATATCTGAAGAAAATAGTAACACCTATGTCTATTTTTCGATGAAAAAATGTATATTTATGTTACAGAGCGTGATCATACTTCGATTGTATTTGAGTATTACAAAATATTGGACCTAAATTATAATATGACTTACGACTTACCTGTAGTTTATCATCAGACAACGAGTTGAGCACCATATCGACACCCTTGCCGTTCGTTTCGCGACTGATCATGTCCTCGAAAGAAGTGTCACGGGAGTTACCGATATGGCTGTCTGTCGTAAACAGATTACATAGTTGATCAACACTTGTTTATTATTATCACTATTTATATATACATCTATTTTTACAAATAAATAGCTACAGGGCTATTTTTCACCGACCTTTTAGCTGAGGAAACAGCTTCTTGATGAATGCTCTCTTCTCCGCGGTACCAACAGTGGTGAAAACCTCGCAGCCGTAGTGGAGCGCCACGTTGATGGCGGCCTGACCTACTCCTCCAGAACCTGCATGAATGAGGACGGACTCGCCACGTCGCAGTTGCCCAAACATGATCTGTTGAGATGTAAAGGGATTGTTATCACTGTACTTATGTATTTTTTTTTTCATTTCATCATCACATGATGGTAAGAAATCGGCACCGCCCATGGACACCTGAATCACTAGAGGAGTTACAAGTGCGTTACCAGCCATTTGGGGATTAGGAATTTGAGGATTTTAGGGATATCATAGGTATATTACGTTACATTATGTTTTGTTTTCAACAGCCTATCGACTGATGATAATGATGGAAATGTAGGCCTAATTTTGTTACTATTAATGCATTTGTTGCAAAAAACGTAACCTACCAGAAATCGCATTCGTTTTATTATATATTACAACATTCCCCTATTTGACTTACCATAGCGTAGTAGACAGTTCCGTAGGCAACAGGGACAGTAGCGGCTTCTTCGAAGGTCCACTCATCAGGAACAGGCCACAGAATGTCTTTCTGTCCCTCAGCCAAGTTAGTAATACCACGGTTGCAAACCATACCCATAACACGGGTACCGCTACAAAAAATTTCATTTATCAACACTATTAATAACGTTTTGGTCATCTGATTCACAATCATAATCATCAAATATTGTTAGTAGGTACTGATAAAATTGAGGAACTCACTTGGCGGTTTTTCCGACAATTTCTAAACCCTGCACACACTCTTGCGCAAGACGACCACGATCGACAGTATCCACTGTGACACGACCAATGGCTGTCATGACATCACGGAAGTTTAACGCTGCACAATATACCTGACGAAAATTAAGATTAGCGAAGTAAATACGGTTAGTTATTGTCTCATCGTCTTAGTCGTGTACACGCTTACTTTGACTCTCTACAACTACAATTAGACATATATAATTTAAAAAAAAGATGACCAACTAAGAAGGGCGTTCTTAGTTTGACTGTATGTATGTATGTATGTTTGTGTGTGTGCGATTTTCTCGCTATTGACTGAACTGGTTTTGATGCAATTTTTGTAAAAGTATTTTTTATACTTAGGAGAAGGTTTTGGTACATTAAATTAATTAACCGACTTCCAAAAAAAAGAAGGTTGAAGTCGGTTTTTAAATGTGGTTTAAAAACATTTTTTTTTACTAAAATATTTTCTTACATGGACTAGTAGCGTTTCCTTATCCTGGAACACATGGTTGGCGTCGATGTTACCTTCTATCCATTTCAATGAAGAAAGATCTCCGATGGTAAGGATATTGATATAGGCATGGTTGGCACGAACTGTCTCCAAATCGTCCAAAAGAAGATGACGGTAGGTACCCCATTGGCCCTAAATGAAACAAAACAAAATATATTAGACTATAAATCGCCTACCTATGTATGTAAATAGAGAAATATCATTGAATATACTTACATCTTTAAACACATTAAGAGCTAAATCTTTATTTAGCTGGTCTTCATAGAATTTCAAATCAGGGTTAAATGGAGGAGCTGATGGGTCAGCAATAAGAAGACCATACACAATCTCACCGCCAGGCTCCTTCCTCAAACAGTTCACTAATCCTAAGAGACCGTTGATATGTTCATCTTGTGTGTATAGGACCACTTTCTGGCCTTCTTTGATTTCCTCCTTGACTTTGTCGATCCATGCGAAAGTATCATCAGAAGCTAAGATCCTGACGAACTTGGCTGGTCTGGCTCCCACACGTTTTCTCAACAGTACAATGTATTCGAAGCCTGTGTCTTGAATGGTAACAATGTCGTATTGGTCGGAGTAATCCTTAGGGTTGGGGCGTTCCTTCTCGCGACTGATGACGAAGGCCTTTTCACGGAGGGTGCTGATTGCTTGTTGTAAAAGCTATCAATAAAAAATTGAATAGCCTTTAATTATTTATTTCCAAAAAATAAAACGTATAGGTATCTAATTGGTGGCCTAGGCATTAAATAAATGTGTACATAAATAACTTAATTGATTTATTGTCTTATTATAACATTGACATAATAATGATCTTTGCTTACCTCAGGCCTACCAAGGAGATTAGCTCCAATAAACAGAATAGTGTTACTCTCTCCGCTCAGTTTCTTTTTCTCGACAGCGATGTTGGAAGGCATATCAATGGGCTCTTCAGAAATAAGTAACAGCTCAGCCTGGACTAAGGGAAAATCTCCAAGTATATCACCGATATTTTCTAACATGGGGTTCAGATTGTTCCTTTTATATTCTTCGTCATATAACTCAATACTTTTGACTTTAGAGGTATAGCTGTTCTCGAGAACCAGCTGAATGTTCGCACGGAGGATATCCTTGATCTAGTTATAAATAAAGAAGAAGGTGATTCACTTTAATACTTAATTTTAAACAATTTTATTTTTCACTTTACCTATAATTTACCTCACCTTCATCTTGTATTGTCCAAAGTTAGGGATGAATTCGTTCTTCTCAAGAATAGGTATACCAAGAGGTTGCCTTTTAGTAATAAGAGTAGCGCGAGGGCCTCGAATTTCGATACCACCAGCCCTAGCGAAATAATTGGTAGAGATTAGAATAGGTATGAAAAAAATTATATGTATGTATATGCCGTCCGTCTTTACTCTCATAATAATGAGTTCAAAAATATCTCACCTTATAACACTGACATATGGATACACGCGAACCTCGAAAGATTTATTGTCACTATCAAGATTCATTTTGGCAATGGCATCACAGTGCATAGAAGCATCGATGGAGAGTCTCTCAATCTTAGTGGGTATATAAAGACTCCTGGAATCTTGGCTAAAAAGCATCATCTGCAGCATGCAATCCATGAAGGTGACCCAGTTGTTGACCCAAGAGAGACGACCACGTGTGGCTTCGACGTTGCATCCGATAACTCCACGGAACAGACCACTGTTGTAAAAACAGAAATAAATACAGTTGTTGGAAATATATTTGTAAACAGTAAGTTTTATAAAAATAATCATAAACCGATCGAAGTTGTTTCTTGTTTTTCATCTCTATACCTAAATTATACCGGCCTATAGTGTTGCTCGACGAGGTGGGGAAAGTCTTCGAGACAATCATTTCGAACCGTCTCGTCGCGCGCTTGTCAGAAATTGGGCCCGACTTGTCGGACGGCCAGTTCGGCTTCCGTAGAGGCCGCTCCGCTCCACGGTGGTGCCATCATGCGTGTTAGGGACCTGACGACGGGGACTGCAGTGTCTAGGGGTAAGGTCGTTGTGGCGGTGTCTTTGGACATCGCCAACGTCTTCAACTCCCTGCTCTGGAACTGAATATTGGAGGCACTTCGATATCATCGGGTGCCTACTTATCTCCGTCGAGTAATCGAGGCTTACCTGACGAACTGATTCGTCATTTACCCCGGTCGCCGCACATACGGCAAAATGACCACTTTAGGCGGTCATAAATAAATGTTATTACTTTGACATAAGGAATAAAATTGCTTGTTTTCTTCGCGTCCACTACCTGAGCCATCGTGCTGACGCAAAACATCCTTTGTTACGCTTACAACAAAGGCGCCCGAGTGTCCGACAAATAAGCGTCGTGCAGCGTACGGCTAGTTGCATTCGAAACCGGAAGGCATTACAAGGTGTTATTTTCATTAAAATCGTGCAAAAATCGAAGTATTAATTATGGACATTGACGCCACAGGTATGTTTATTAATTAATAATTTTTTCACCCTAGTTAAATAAGATATGTAATTAATAAATGACGGTTTCATTCCGCTCTTACTTTTCATTAAATAAATATATACTTCCTTAGACTTTCAAAAAGTTCCGCTTAGTACCGCTTACCGTACTAATACTGTGAATTCTAGGAACTCAAACCAACCCATTGTGACTCTAGACCCTTTTTTTCACAGGTAGTCGGAGTGGATCAAGACACTCGGAATTCAATATAAAAAAATGGATCTGGTTTTGGTGTTAAAAAGCTTTCTGCTGAACCTATAAAATCTGGAGCTATCACAGGCTTAGATCCTGAATTTATAAAAAGATTTTTTAACATCCTGAGTGTTATCTTGTGGATTTAGCGTGAATTACGTTAGTTTTAAAAACTACTGCATCGAAACTGCAAAAATGTGCTTAGATCTATATAATTGGTACAAAATGAGTGCATCTGTGCACAAACTATTAATAAACGGGGCAGACATAATAAAGGAGATACCTTTGCCCGTAGGGTTGTTTTCAGAAGATGTGCTGGAAAGCAGTCAAAAATAGGTACAAAAGTATACGACTTTTCCATGCTAGAAAAACCTCCAGAATCGACACCAATACCGACATTGTGCACTGGATGCTAATAGCTTTTGATCCAATCATCGCATCCAAGAGGAGAAGTCATCACAAAGAAAGGAAACCTTTTTCTAAGGAGGTGCTAGAAATTTTGGATGTGCCACTTATAGAAACCATTGAAGACAAGGATGGTAATGACGAAGAATCAATGTATGATCATGACTACAGTGATAGTAATTAACTACATTGTTTACAACATAATCGATGTATAATTTGTAATTATGTATATTTTAATTAAAATATACAAATTTGATTTTCAATTCTATTTTATTTTTATAATTTAAAAATACCTTTTAGGTTGGTAAGTACTTATAAATCTTCTCAAATATCAACACAAAGTAGCCCTTTAGGTAAGCAACATATATAAGCATAAATGCCATATTATTTCACATATTTCTTTTTTGACCGCCTAAAGTGGTCATTTTGCCGTATGTGCGCCGGGGCGAATGGAACCGGCGAGAAAAGTCACGGATCGGTTCTGGGGCCGCTCCTTTGAAATATCGGCTATGACTGGGTGCTGTGCACCGACCTCTCAAGCGGCGTTAGAATCATCTGCTACGCCAACGACACGCTGGAGCTGGCCCACGGGAGGTCGCACCAGGCGGCGGTCGGTTAACGGCGACAACGGTTGCGACGGTCGTTGAGAGAATCCGGAAGTTGGGACTCGAGGTGGCGCTCCACAAGTCCGAGGACATGTGTGTTCATGACCGCGGGAACACGCCACCTCCGGGTGAGTCCCAAATAACGGCGGGAGGGGTTACCATCAGCGTCGAGACGACGATGAAGTATCTGGGACTCGTCCTCGGCAGTTGGTGGCACTTCATGGAGCACTTCTGACGTTTGGCTCTAAAGTTGGAGAGGACGGGGGCGGCGCTTAAGCGCATCCTACCCAACTTCGGGGCCTACGGGGCAAACGCCTCCTGCCGGAGGTTATACGCCAGGTTCGTGCAGTCCATGGCCCTCTACGGCGCCCCTGTAAGGGCGCCGAACTTGATGCGGCGGCCCACTCGGGCGCTGCTCATGTCACAGACGGTCATGGCGATCAGAATGATCCGTAGATACCGCACGATTTCTAGGGTGGCGGATTACGGAGGGAGACTCCTTGCCGGATTACCGCGTGGGATCTGGAGGCGAAAGTGCTACGCGCGTGTATCACATGCGCCCGGAGGCACTTCGCTGGTGCTAATGACCTCCCAAGGCATCGAATGACTCCTCCCGCCTCACCCAGGCGGGAGCAGTCATTTTCCTCCAAAAAAAAAAACCTAAATTATACAATTTACCTGAATTGGTATCCTCTGAGACGCAGTTCTTTGTAGAAGTCCTTGTTCAACAAGTGCTTAATGCAAGGACCACTGGCTTCTGGCAAATGTGGGATTACCCTGAAGTTCTGGCCGACGTTTTTCTTGGCATAAACCTGACCAGTTACGATAGAAACACTGCTTTCCGAAATCTAGGGAAATTGAATTGAAATTACTTTTCGATCGATAAATGATAGCAATCAGTACGAACAACTTACCTCGAAGTTACCACTCTCCTTTTGGATAGTGATGATAAACTCCAGGTTTCCCTCCTTGGGAATGTTAGTGGCTCTCTGGAAGCGTAGATTTTTGAAGACCACTGACACGTTGGTATAAACCTCTCCTATCATCATAGCAAGGGTTTCCCAGACTAGCACCAATAGACTGGTGGCAGGGTATAAGTTACGACCTGTTGAGGTAAGATTAAGTTTACTGTTTTTTTTTTTTTTTTAAGGGGGGAAAATCATCGAATGACTTCTCCCGCCTGGGTGAGGCGGGAGGGAGTGTCAGACTCTTACTGACTAAAAACCACCCCGTTCCTTCTCCTGCACGTCGAGCCGGAGCCCCGGTTACCCGTTAGGTTCTCCGCGACACTATTTTATGGATTGTCAGTAAGCATGTGTGAGCACTGTTTTTATTGTATACAAGTTTACTGTAACTATTATGTATAATTATAAATATTCATGATCTATGCACACGCATTCACCCTGTACACCTCTAGTCGGCGAGGTACTGCATTCATATGCCTGAATTAATTACTTCTAATCTTAAAACCATAATATCTATGATAAAAGAAATCCGAACGTTGTAAGTATAATATTTGTTTGTTATAGGTTATTAGGTTCATTTTTTTTATTTTGTATAGCGTAATCCGGTAAACGAGCAGACGGATCACCTGATGGTAAGCAATCGGCGCCGTCCATGGACACGCCCATGAACGGCAATTTCATATGTCAAGGCCTAATTTATCTTTTGAACATTCCAGACTAACTTATCAATCACATTACACTATTTCACTTAGACTTACCATCAATGACATGACCAGCCAAAAAGTTATATTCCTCATCGTCAATAGATACTTTGACTGTCCTCTCTCCGATCTTTATTTTCTCTAATTCATCAAATGTCGTAACGTACCTGAAAAAATAATAAATAGGTTGCTATAAAAATGATAATTCTATCTCGTTTGTCTATACCTCTATAAGGCGAGACTCAAACTTATTTAATAGTTTTTCATGAGATTCATAATGTCTTACCAGTTCTCATTGTGCTCCCACTCAACGAGATGAGCAAGCATAGGCGTACCTTGTGACACGGGGAATGGTACGTGTGGGTAGATGTTGGCCAGATGTGGATTCAGACCTAAGTCGTATAATCTGTAGAAATAATATCAAGAGATTTTTTTATAATATTCAAATATGTGTTGACTGTTAGGGTCTCAAAACTTACTTTCCAATAGCAGTGAACAGACATTGGACATTGTCCGGGTGGTCCTTCTGTGTCAAAGCAACGTTGATAACGTCCTTCTTCAGAGATCTGCGCAGAATAGCTTGCAACAGACCATGGGGGGCGATCTCGATGGTGATTGCATTAGCGTGGATCAGACGAGCTGTCTTCTCGAACAACGCGGGACTCTGTACAGATGTGATTTAAACGCATATTCGTAACGTTATAGTAACAGCGACACACTTAACAGAAGGTACACGTGTGGTTTGCTCACTTCATGGAGCACTTCCGACGTTTGGCTCCTAAATTGGAACGGACAGGCTGGCGCTTACCCAACCTTGGGGGACCAAACGCCTCCTGCTGGAGGTTGTACGCGGGGATCGTGCGGTCCATGGCCCTCTACGGCGCCCCTGTGTGGGTGCCGAACCTGATGCGGAGGGTCATGGCCATTCGGGTGATTCGTGGGTATCGCACGATCTCCGGCGAGGCGGCAAACCTCCTTGCTGGATTACCGCCGTGGGATTTGGAAGCGAAACGGATCGCGGGACGATCTCCGGCCACCGTAGGTGCGGGTCTGCGGACAGTGAGCAAGAGTAGCTCTCGCCGCCCGACCAGAATCCGACCCGTGCGGACGGTGCGTTGCGTTCCGCGCGCGCCTCAAAGAGCCATCAGACCACCATACATGGGGCCCAATAGGGCTGATGCCCTATACGGAGCCGCGGAAGACTTAACGGGTTGCCAAGGCTCCGGCTCGAAGAGCATGAGTAGGAACGGGGTGGTTTTTAGTCATTAAGAGTCTGACACAAGAGTGAGGAAAAGGCATACGAAGATTTCCACCCTTAAAAAAAAAGGTGTGGGTTGCTCTTATAGAGTTTTCCAACAAAACTTTTTTATATGTATAAATACTGGTGAAAAAAAACACAGTACATCACACACCCCGAAGAGACATGCAAAGGTGCACATTACAGCACTTAATGCCACTGTACAATGTACCACTCACTTTTCACTATCGAAGTTACATATGAGTCTCATATTAAAGCATTATTACAACAAAACGAAAATAAACGACTCACATAATTTAAAAAATAATAATAATCAAAATTAGCGTTAGAGTAAAAATAAAAATATTTAATTTTCAATCGGTACCCAGTTACTTACAATATCAAATTCAGCCATAGGTTCCATAACAAATGATATCTCAGTTGATGCCATGCCACTGCTGTATGCATTCAATATTATTTCCTCCGTGGTCAAACAGCTGTCTCTGTACGCACAACCAAGTTCACCGATTCCATCCCCTTTTGAAATGGAAGTATTTCTTTAGAACCCATTTTCCATTTATATTTCAAAGCTATCAAAAGCTAACTCACCAATTATGTAATCAGGTTCAATACCAACTGTATTTAACACGTCAGTGAGACCGATCTGTACAGCGGCGATACCAATGAAGGAGTTGAGGATGTTGTCGTAGATCTTAGGGTCATTCTCAGTAATAATCTTCGTTAGGTTGATGCCTTTAGGTTCTAAAGCTTTGTGGCACCTAAGTACGACAGCAACAAGTTTAAAAGACAAGTTATTTCAATGTTTTTGTATACAATAAAAAAAAGAAGCGCAAACAGAACGTAACTAAATCTGTAAAATTACTTACTTCTCAATAGCAGTAGCAAAGATGGGGATCCTCATCAGCTGCTTGGCTATACTGGCCCACTGGGAGCCCATACCCGAGTACACGAACCACACTGGACGACGCACTCCTGAGAAGTACTGGATCTCACGCGCTAGAGTCATACTCTTTGTGGGAGTCGAGCCTGCAAGATTAGATTTAAGACTCTCCAGAATATTAACGACTTGCCTTAACCATAAATTATTTTCTTACATAAAAATATCAATTTTTTAATTAATTATGTTCTAAAATAAGTTCTGTGTAATTATTTTTTTTAATTTATGGTATTTTTGCAATGATTTTCGAGAATCAATATTCTGTTAATTTTAACAAAATCTTACCCAGGAGAGTATATCCTCTAAAGCTATGTCCTTCAATGTCGTCATCATGAATAGCGTGAAGTAATCGAATCACCTCAGCATCCACTGTCCTGGACTCCAAGTCATCCAGAATCCTGGCTACTGCTGACTCCGTACGACCTGACACGCAGGCGAGACGGGGCAAGTCGTCTGATGGAATACCATTATTCACCTGATTGAGAAATTTTATTAAATAGAGATAAGAATACCACCAACCGTGGATGATGATCGGCCGACGGCCCTAAAGAAAACCGGAAAAGAGTTTGGTTGGACCTTTGGTGTTTTGGTTAACTATGGGCGACGCTGATCGCTTACTATCAGGTGATCCGTGTGCTCGTTTACCAGTTTATCCCATAAAAATACATATGGGTAAATAAATGATTTATGAACATCTTTAAAAATCTTTAACATAGTGTAAGAACTCTTTGTCACTTTTCGTATCACGAATCGTCATACCTTTACTTTCGCGAAGTCTTTCAATAAAGCATGAGCGTTGGCTCCTCCAAATCCGAAACTGTTGATTCCTGACATGCCCCTGCCCCAAGGAGTCTTGTCAGTGACTACTGTCAGCCTCTTCTCAGCCAAGGCTGTTACTCCTTCACGAGGGACATTATAATGCATATTCGGAGGAATGTATCCAGTGTTGTAAGCGATGCACATCTAAAAAATATATTGTAAAAGCTTATGAAAGCACCAACTGCATGAATTATTTTGTATGTTTTTTTTTCAGTTTCTAATCGTGCTTCTTTATTCACGATATGATTCAATTTATTTGTACATATTACATTGTTTATAACTACATAAATATTTACAACTTAAAATTAACTACAACTATAAAATAAAATGAAAGTAAAAAAAAGGAAAAAACAAAAATTATACCCTTTGTACATATTATTTATTCATTTTCGTATTTGTTATTTAAGTTCTAAATGGTTGTATCAAAAGTATTATAGAGGTAGACAATTATTTTAACCCCGAAGGGGTAGGCAAATGTAAACATTACAAGCACTTAACAGCACTTACAATGTAACACTCCCTTTTCAAATAGGGGTGAGCCCATTCCTAACAAAATTTTCAAAAAAAATTGTAAGTTCACACCTTAGCAATAGAGCAAAGACCGGAGGCAGCCTCACTATGCCCCAAATTGGACTTAATGGAGCCGATAAGTAGCGGATTTTTGCGCCCGGTACACAAGATATCATCAATGGCCTGCAACTCCTCAGGATCTCCAACTTTGGTACCTTATATCAAGATAAGAAAGATAATATATCAAAATCATTATCACGCCTTTAATGCATTTAAGACTAAAGTAGACATACCTGTGCCATGAGCCTCCACGTACTCCAAGATACACGGAGGGATCGAGCACTCCTCGTAAAATTCTTTGAGAAGCAGCTTCTGAATATAACCGGCAGGGTAAGAGATACCCTGCTCCTTGAAACCATCGCAGTTGGTATTTCCATGAACGAACTGAGCGTAAACCCTAGTCAAAAATGAGGTAAAAAAACTAGAGATTTCTATAGCTAATTTTTTTTATCAAAATGTGCAAATAATAACTGGGTTTTATTTTAGGACCAAATTAAATCAGTACTTCAACCTGATCCATACCCAAGATTTTTTTTATTAGAAACCGTCATTGAAAATTATACTTTACCTTCTGGAATCTTTAGCTTTCTGTAAATAAACGGCGACGATGGCTTCCGATCGAGCATAACCATTAGCACTATTGTCAAAAGTCCTACAAGTACCATCGAACGACAATACGCCCAATCTATAAAAAAATAAAAGTAATAAATAATCTTTATTCAACAATAAAAAAGTGTTCATTACTGTGGAATTTTCATTGAAGCTAAAAAATATTAACTTTGACTGCATAAAAAATATAACCCCTCCAGCTAGGTGGAGTGACGACATCCGCGAGGTGGCTTGCAGTGGTTGCATAAGAAGAACTTGGAGACCAAGCTCAGTGGCGTGCCATTGAAGAGGTCTATGTCCTGAAGTGAACGGATACAGGCTGATGATGAAAAAATATGATAAAAAAAATGAAATGTTTAACCGGATTATTCTTATGCCCATTTTTGGGGCTGTAAGAAATTCAAAACCATCTTTATTTTGTTGCCAAAACTTTTAACAACCCTACATTAATGTCGATAGCGGATCTTAACCAAAAACTGAATCTATGTATTTTAGTTGGTGCGACACTCAAGTGGACGCATCCAATACAGTCATGGTGGACCTGAAATAAATTGATCTGAGTAATGACTCTCAAGCTCAATTTGATGAATTGACTGAAGAAAGAACGAGGAATGAAGAAAGAACGAAAAAGGAAAGTGGAATTATAAGAGGAATGACAAACAAGGGCTCAAAGTCAAAGTGTAACAGTTAGTGGTTAGTGGTTTCTTTCAATTAGATCAAGAAGGCACAGTTGAACATCAAACAAAAAAATAAAGGTGTCGGTTTGTCGGTCAGTATTGCAGTAAAGAAGCTATTTGCTGATTCCAAGGTTTAGATGGCTACCAAATTGTAAAAGCTCACCTGCTGAATTGTAATGACACATAAGGATGAAGACACAAGTTGCTTCCTCCGACGATAGCAGCATCACAGTGACCATCTCGAATAGCTCTATATGCATGCACCAGAGCGTAAAGGGAACTTGAGCAGGCAGTGTCTATGGTGTATGAGGGACCAGTCACTCCCAACCAGTAGGAGATACGGTTGGCCAACATGGCTCGGGAACATCTAGAATTAGAAAAAAGGATAACTTCATTGAAAATGAGAAACGATTTATCGTAGAAACTTGTTAGACAGGATCTTGGTTCTGACCAAAACAATTAGAGTCAACAACTGGAACTTGAACAAACAGTATGGGAATCAAAATCAATTGAAGATAATAATTACAATTTAATTATATTGTTACTAGCTTTTACCCGCGGCTTCGCTCGCGTCACAAAAGGATAAAAAGTAGTCTATGTGACATATACCAATACATACAGCGCCATCTATACCAATACTTTTGTTTTCCCTCGGGAATATCAAATTTTTTCGGGATAAAAAGTACCCTATTATTTAATCCAGACTACTAACTTTACGTCTGCAAAAATTCAATGCAATCGGTTTAGTAGTTACGGCGTGAAGTCGGAACAAACAAACAAACAAACAAACTCACTTTCCCATTTATAATAGTAAGGATAAGGATAGTAAGGATAAGGATAAGGATATATTGTTATTAGTACAGATTTGTTTCGTTGGCCGAGTGTTCGCAAGTGCGACTACCGCACAAGAGGTATCGGGTTCGATCCCTGGGCCGGGGAAAGTACTACTGGGTTTTAAAAAAATCTCAGTGGTAACACGGAGTCTGAATATGAGCCGGGTATATTGTTATAGGCTCATCCCCTATTGTATGGGACTCGGCTTTAAGTGCCGTAATGCCGCACCTCTGCCTACCCCTCCGGGAATAAAAGACGTTTTTTTTATTCTTTCTTTATTTACAGGACTTTTATCTGAAGACATGGTAGTCCTGTTAATACAAATCAAGAAACCCTTAAACTAGTTGACTTAAGAATAATCATTATCATCGTATCAGCCTCAGGACGCCTACATAGGCCTCACCCAATGACTTCCAGATAGGCCGGTTGGAAGCGACCTGCATCCAGCGGCTCCATGCGACCTTTGCTCAGGTCGTCTGTCCACCTTGCGAATGGACGTCCTACGCTGCGCTTGCCGGTACGTGGCCTCCACTTGAGAACCTTTCTGCCCCAGCAGCCGTTAGTTCTACGCGCTATGCACCTGCCCACTGCCACTTCGACTTGCTAATCCGCTGGGCAATGTCGGCGACATTTGTTCATTTGCGGATTTCCTCGTTTTTTATCTGATCTCGCCTCTCGCCTCTCAGAGACCCCAAGGTCTCTTTGCTCGGGCGAAATGAATGAAAGGGATATCCCTTTCCATAGCGCTCTGAGCGACCTTGAGCTTCTTTATAAGGCCCACTGTGAAAGACGACGTTTCAGTTCCATAGTTCATCATTGGTATAGACTTTCATCTTGAGGCATTGAGGTATGTTGGATGAGAAGATGTTGTGTAGTTTCCTGAACGCTGCCCTTCCAAATTGGATTCGACGATTGACCTCCTTCTCGAAATTGGACCTACCTAGCTGGATAGCTTGTCCCAGGTATACATATTCGTCAACAATTTCGAGGGTAGAGCTCCTAACTGATATCGGGTTGGGCGTAACATGGGCGTTCGACATGACTTTCGTTTTTTCCATGTTAATTCGGAGCCCTACCTGTTGAGAAACTCTACAGAGGTCATCGAGTAGTGTGCTCAGATCCTTCAGTAATTCTGCCATGACCACAATGTCGTCGGCAAACCGGAGGTGAGTGATGTACTCGCCGTTGATGTTGATGCCAGATCCTTTTCATTTCAAAAGTTTCAAGGCGTCTTCCAATGCAGCGATAAACAGTTTTGGAGATATGACGTTTCCTTGCCTTACACCTCGCTGTAAAAAAATATCCCTCGTGTTCCGCTTCTGTACTCGAACCGACATAATGGCTTTCTCTTCTCATAGTCCACGAACGCTAAGCATAGTGGCAAGTTATACTCCTCGGTCTTCTGTATAACTTGCTGCAGCATGTGGATGTGGTCTATGGTACTACAGCCTTTCCGGAAACCGACTTGAGACGATTCGTAATGACCCTCGAAAACAGCTTGTAGACATGGTTCAAAAGTGAGATGGGTCTGTAATTTTTCAGTAGAGTGTTATCTTCCTTCTTGAAGATTAGCACCACCACACCTCTGCTCCATACCGCCGGCGTTACTTCTTCGAATATGACGGAGTTGAAGAGCTTCTGAAGGACTCTTAGTACCGGCGTTCCGCCCGCTTTCAGAAGCTCTGGTGTGATTCTGTGCTTGGCCGGCGCCTTGTTGTTCAATTAAGCTGCTTGAGTGCCATTCTAATCTTGTATAGGCTGATGTCCGGGATATCCTCGGTATAGTGGCAGATAAGCTTAGCTCTTGAATCTGGGACTGAGTTAACAGGTTTAGTGACCGATGCGTATAGCTAGCCATAAAACATTTCGATCTCCCCCAAAACTTCGGTTTTCAACGCCACACTACCATCCTCCGCCTTCATTTTCGTTAGCTGGCTTTGCCCAATAGACATGTCCCCAGCGAACACGTGGTTCTGCTCTATCGCTCCTTTAAACCTATTGACGTTAAAGTTGCGGATATCGTGTCGCAGGGACTTCCATATCTGTCTATTGAGCTGCCGATGTGCTCGTGCATGTCGTTCTGCCGTGAGTCTGAGGGTACGATCGGTAAGCTTCTGAGGTCTGTCATTTCAGCGGGGTGTAAAAAACTTCGACCCGACCGCATGGACAGTTTCTGCGAACGTGTTGCTAATCTCGTCCACTGACTCGCAATTCTCCAGGCACTCAAAACGATTTGATAACTCGATCTGATAGCTCTCGGGGCAACGGATATGCATTTTAAGGTCGGAGCGTGGACTTCATTACGGTTCATAAACCGATGGTGTGACGTGTGACGAATGTTGCTGACGAGGGACTTGTGGATGAGAAACCCGACACCACCTTGGGACAGTTGGTCGCCCTCCCGCTAGTAGAATAGGTTGCCGGATCCTAGGGTTATCGTGTCCTCGCCCTCTCGTCGAATTTCTGACAACTCCACAATACTCCAGAGCAACCTACCCAATTCCTCTTCCAGCTCAACAACCTTCACGTATGTCCTCAAAGTGCGAACATTGTGTGTTACCAGGGCTAGTCGTCGTCGGGGGTTGTAGCCTTTTCTCCACTTCCGAGGATTCTTAACACCCCGTGTCCCGCCGTTACGCTGACCGCTACCACGATAGCCAGGACCGGCGTGACTGTTTTATCGGCCTTGTTCTATCTGAGCAGTCCATGGGGGGGATTTGACAATCCTCGCCACGCTTAGTAGGCGGGTTGGCGAGCGCAGTTAGGTCACCGATAGTTTTGTAGAATGCTGCTCCCTATTCCTTGGTGTCTGGTTGCAGTTTTAGGACGTACCCGGGTCCATATTAAAAATGATTATATCTTAGACATTTTTTTTTAATTTTGCCCCATATCAGAGTTTTGTTCTCCTTGGCTCTCTACGGCTCTATCAGGCGTTGCTCACGTCACAGAAGTTCATGGCGATCCGAATAATCCGCGGATATCGCACGATCTCCGGGGAGGTTCCGAACCTCCTTGCCGGATTACCACCTGGAGCTGGGATCTAAAGGTGAAGGTGCTCGCGCGCGTATTCTCCCTGCTCGCGGAGACACGTTGCAGGGGGCCAAACTCCGCTGCCGCACCAAATTAGTGCGTGGCGGGAAAAGCTCAGGCGCGATCTCATGGCGGAATGGCAGCAACGACTGTCGCAACCAAGGCTCGGCTCGCTGCCATTGCAGCGGTAAGTCCCCTCTTTGAGAAGTGGCATGAGAGACTCTACGGCGTCCTCACCTGCCGCCTGACGCAGGTCTTCACCGGACATGGAAGTTTCGGGAGGTACCTGTGTCTGATAGGGCGAGAGGAATCGCAAGCCACCGTAAGCACGGGCCTACGAACGGCGAGAATGGTGGCTCGTCGCCCGACCAAAACCAAGCGTACGGTACGTCGCGTTCCACGCACGCCTCAAAGAGCCATCAGACCACCACGGATGGGGCCCAATAAGGCTTAATGCCGATACAGAGCCGCGGAGGACTTAAGGGGTTGCCGGGGCTCCGACTCGAATGGCAGAAGTAGGAACGGGGTGGTTTTTTATCAGCAATAGTCTGACACTCCCTCCCACCTCACCCATTCGATGATTTTCCCCCTTGATATTTATTTATTTACTTTGACTACACTACTTTCCCTAAACTAGTAAAAGTATTATATAACTTACCCAGTAATTCCGAAATCGTTGACCTGCATCTTCTTGTAGAACCACTGATTTTCTGATTCTGAGAAGCAAGCTCCAATAAACACACCGGTCTTTGTGCCACGCAATGTTGTAGGATTCACACCTATAAACAAGAAATTGAAAATATTCGATACTTATTTATAACGGGAATGGCTTAAAGAAAGAACGGACGTAATGAAAGAAGAATAGCCAATTTGGTGCCGTCGTTTGGAAGTTATGCACGCACATACATTTCAACATTATTGATTTTTTTCATTCAGATTTAACTCACCAGCATCAATAACTGCTTCATAAGCCTTTTCCAGCAGGATCCTGCACATAGGGTCCATTGTATGGGCCTGTTTATAGTGGAGACCGAAGAAGGACGCATCAAACTTATTGAGGGTGTTGATCTTGCCGGTACGCTGTGGGATCTCAGGGTGAACCAGCTTCCAACGACGAGCATCATTGGTAATTAAATCCACCTACGAAGGATTTACAATAAGCCATCGAATTAGTTTAACTGTCGAGTCATGCAAAACGTGTCCAAGTCGTCGCACACCTAACAAGCACGGCTCCGGCATGGCTCTAACCCAGCAATTAACTGGTCATTTAAATATGAATTTTAAATCGTATGTCTTAAGCCATATTTCATAACGCCGCCGAACCATGCTCGTAAGGTGTGCAATGACCTTGGTTTGGAAACAGTACAAAAGGGTTGTAAGCGCGTTGTAGCTTTATTATATTAACATTAGGAAATATTTCATACGATATATAGTTTAAAATTCATTTTTAGATGACAAGTAGAGTTATCCGTTTACTCAACATCCCGGGACACTAAATTACTGGACTCCTCTCCATAAGAGAGATTTGACATAATGTCTTTTTTTCTATGGCATAAGCCGGTAAACGAGCAGACGGATCACCTGATGGTAAGCAATCGACGACACTTAAAACCACACTTGTCTACGCTTGATAAGCAGGCTGGAGACCACAGTTTGAAGGTTCAAGTTGATTAGATTTTTATTTTTTTTTATTTTTTTTTTATTTTTTTTTTTGTTCGCGCAGTACTCCGCTATTTGTGAGCCGATTTCCAAAATTCTTATTTTGTTTGAAAGGGTATACTCCCGAGATGGTCCCATTTCCATGAGGTCAGGATCTGATGATGGGATCCTAGGGAAACCGAGGGGAACTTTCGAAAATTCTATGGGCGAGTAATGCGTCTATTACGTTTTTCAATTAGGATTTTGAAACACTACAATTTGATAAGGGTCTGGAATTGACCTGATGATGGAGCCGACAGGCAGTCGAGGGAACTCCTCAGCGGTTTATATTAACTACCTTGTGTTTGGGCTTGATTAATTTGGATTGATAAGAACTTTACACTTAGATAGAGTGTGGCTGTCATTAAGGGTCTGATGATGAAGAAGTGTAATTGTTAAGAGAACTCCTCGACGGTATACAGTAACTACATTGTGTTTGGGCTTGATTAATTTGTATTGATTAGAACTTTGCACCTATGTAGATTATAAGTAACTAAACGGGTATATGTAGCTTTACACTGAAAATGATAAAATAATAAAATAAAAACTGCGTTTGAAAAACCGACTTCAAGAAACCAAAAACTAATAACAAACAAAAAGTCAAAAATAAAAAGCAACAAATAACCATTATTAGTACTGATAGGTTACCCACCCACTGATAGGTTAGAAGTCGGTGCCATAAGCTCATATCATAATGATATAACTTAATGCCCACAAAATTATTACGGTTAAAACAAAACACACAAAACAAAACAAAAAACACAAAACTATTAAGGTTTTAATGAATAATTTTGTATGGAACTTATGGCACCGACTTCTTACCTATCAGTGGGTGGGTAACCTATCAGTACTAATAATAGTTATTTGTTGCTTTTTAGTTTTGACTTTTTGGTTTTTTGAAGTCGGTTTTTTAAACGCAGTTTTTATTTTATTATATTAATTAAAATTATCGTTAGTAACTTGGAGCTCTGAAATTGGATGATACTGAATGCCTGGTGTAAAAAACACCTTGAAAGGCATGGTAAGTCATTGGCGGCTAATAGGTATGGTTCTAATAATAATAGACACAAAACCCTGTAAATGAAATAATTCGATTTAAACTTATAAAGTGCTGATTTTTTTTTAAGTGGGGATAGTCATCCAATGTTTTCTCTCGCCCGGATCAGGGCGAGAGGGAGTATTAGATTCTTACTGAGTAAAAACCACCCCGTTCCTACTCCTGCACTTTGAGTCGGAGCCCCGGTAACCCGTTAGATTCTCCGCGGCTCCTAAATTATAACAAACATAACATCACGCCTTTTATCCCGAAGGGGTAGGCAGAGGTGCACATTATACCACTGTACAATGTAACACCCACTTTTCACTATTTATGTTACGAGTCCCATGTAATAGGGGGTGAGCCTATTGCCATATACCGGGCACAATTCCAGACTCCGTGCTACTACTGAGTTTTTTTTTAAAAACCCAGTAATACTTTGCCCGACCCGGGAATCGAACCCGAGACCCCTTGCTCGGCAGTCGCACTTGCGACCACTCGGCCAACGAGGCAGTCTCCTAAATTATATAATAGCTAAATCAGCTCACTTTGTTTCGTTCCTTATTTACAAAAAAAAATCTCATGAAGAAGTAGTTAAATAAATATTTAACCTTTTTGAAAAGGTTTTCCTGCAGGTCTATGACGGAGTCCGAATCGGGGAAGTATCCCGATATTCCCGTGATGAGGACCTCGTCTCCGGGCGGAGGATGCGACAGCCAGTGTCCCGACTGCAGCCTGTCGGCAGCTATAGATGTCGGCGCCATCTTTAAATACACAATCACTATTAAGATATCAGAAAAAAAAATCTAATATTTTTTTTTAGTACGTCCTTTGTGTAACAAGGAACGAAATGGAATGACTAGTTAACTCAAAATAGTTTGTATAGCTTTGCATGTTTATAATTAGAGGTATAATTTCAATAAATTAATTCGTTATTCCGCAAACTGCCACAATTAACTGTATTTCAAATTCAAAATAATGTTACAATTACGACCTAAAGATCAATACATTTGGTTTTCATGATTTTTTTTTGTCTATTTAAAATTTTAACAGAACTGTCCTAAATGTTTAATTAAGGTTTTTGATGTTGTTACCGTTGATCTATGAAAAGTATTTGGAACTAGCTTTTGTTCGCGACTTCGTCCGCGAAATATAGATTTTTTGACTTGTCCCCCTTCTTCGAGGTCTATTTAAATACCTTTAATGTGAGATTGTAAAAGATTACGTGATTCAAAATATATTAAATAATTATTGTTAAGCTAAGTTTTACCCACGTAGTTCTCGTTTCCATGGGGTTTTCTTTACAATTACTAAGGTTATAATTAATATTACTAGAGGTTTTACCCGTGCAGTTCTCATAATTATCGTAAGGATTCAATGATAAAAACTGTTCAATATTTGCAAATCAATGTTGTACCGAATTTCAATCCACTTAATCAGGATTATCGATCCACTAATTGGTAAGAAGTCGACTAGACTTTTTGGTCCACTAGACCTACAAATAGAACAGTTATTTTGCGTTAAAGGAAACATTTTGGGAAAATATTTCATTTCAATAAAAAAAATCATATGACAAACCGACATTTGAGACCAACGGTTTATGGATAAAATGTGTTAGTCTAAGCGCCAACAAAATATAAATAACCTCACAAAATGATTTATTCATTTAGTTTTACGTACTTAATTGCGACAACGAATAACAATTTGGATTTATACAAAGTACGACCGACCACCTGATGGTAAGCAATCGATGCCGCCCATGGACACCTGGAACACCAGGAGAGATACAAGTGTATTACCTCTTTTTGATGATTAGGAATTTGAAGATTGTGAGGGATTTTAATTTTAATTGTGATAATGTCACATGGGGATAATTGAGACTCCGGTAACTCTCATGAAGAAACAATCAAGCAAGCTTTGTTTCATGTCGATTTTCTGAGAGGTGAATTATTTTTAAACTACAATTAGTCATCGAAGGCGGTCAGTAGCATTTTAAAGGTTTTAGTTAGTACTATATCTGTAACAAGATTTTCTTTATTGCAAACTTTAGGTATCCAAAATTTTTTGAGGAGAAAGCATCGAATTTATATGCCCTGCTGAATTAATCAACGATAGACATCATAAACAATATAAACGTATTCGTAAATTCCATGTATTTATAAATTCCAGATAGGTGATGAAAAATTGGAACAAGTGAATGAATTTGTGTATCTGGGATCACTATTTACGAGAGATAGAAAGTGTGACGGGGATATTGAAAGGAGAGTGAAAGTGGGAAATAGTGTTAATGGTGCTTTACACTCTGTAATGTCGAGTAAAATAATATCCAGCAAAGCTCGACTTGCTGTAATGCAGTGTGTATTGACACCAACGCTTATGTATGGTAGTGAATCATGGGTGTGGCAGAAGAAGCATGAAAGCAGGATTAATACGGTGGAAATGAGAGCCCTGAGAAGTATGTGTGGACTAAAATTGAGTGATCGAGTGAAAAATAGTGTTATTAGAGAAAGGTGTGGATTGAAAGATGATGTAGTGACAAGGATTGAAAAGGGAATGTTACGCTGGTTTGGACATGTAGAAAGGATGGATGAAAGTAGAGTAACGAAAGAAGTATACAGAGCTGATATGAATGAGGCCGTCGGTAGAGGGCGCCCTAGACGGACATATAGTGACCAGATTGGCGATATATTAAAGAAGGGCCAAATTAAAAGTACCCTTAACCGACGAGCATGCATGAAAAGATTGATGACTGTTATTGAAGCGAAAGAGGTATGTAAGAATCGTAGTAATTGGCGTTCCTTAGTCTCTGCCTACCCCCATGGGAGACAGGCGTGAAGTTATGTATGTTATGTTATAAATTCCATCTTTAAAAACGTAATAATAATATTTCATTTTAACGGACGAAAATTTAAATGAAAACAATTGACGTGGCGGTACTCCACCGCATCGCGTGGCTTCTAGAGAATTCCACATTCATTCAGATTCAGTAGTTACTTGAGTTTCCGGCGAAAATTATAAAGGACCGTCTCTCCTTTTACTTTGTACAAAAGTTTTACTAGTTGTAGAAATAATTACATTGTCACCAGTAGAGGCAGACTGCTCAAATATGCTTCAGTCTTTGATTAAAACTAAATTTAATTTTGATGAAATACGGAGGATTTTTGCTTTCCAATTAGGAGTGAATATTGTTCACCAGGTGTTACGTGATTTATGATATAAATTGAAAAATAAGATTGAATTAGATAATTATTTAATTTCAGTATTCATTGCCAAGTTAATTAATCAATTAATTGTGTCGTTTAAATGGTGCATCTTGTAATCACCTATCATCACAACACAAGTGGCTTTCAAAACAATCGGTTTAACAACGTAAGCTAGTCACAGCAGGGATAAAAACCATGCGGTAACGGTGCCAGCTGTATAGCTAGCACCGTTACATTATTGTATGATTTTGTGCCTTGTGTTATATGACATGCTGTAATCGTATGAATACGGCTTACCTGGGCCCCAAACTCGCCAGCATTAAGTATTCTGTGTAAGTTTGTATAAGAACCTTGATAATGAAGAAGATATCTTTTTCCATTTTTTCAGGTTACTCGAACCAAATTGAAAAGCCCAATATTTTACCTCAACCAACGCATGCTACTGCTACATAAAATTCAAATACTATAACTCTATGCTAGGATATAACAGCGACGTATAGCCAGTACAAATTCCATGCAGGTACATACAATGAACGCGTTATATGATACACTAAATTCCTTCCCCGACCGCCTTTGACCGCGAATCTGGTACAAACAAAATTACTAGCGGGTTTTAACGTGCGTACATAATTAAAATCGGGCCCCACATTACTTTGTGGACCTACACCATTTCATTCAGGTCTAATACCATCATTAGGTTTGCGGTTTGTCGTGGTTTACCTGCGTAGAAGCTTTTTGACCGTTCTTTGGGAACCTTACAAGTTTATACTTGTATTTTGTGTAGTAATTATTTAATTTTTGAACGTTGCCTCTTAATACAATTTCTTCTAGTATCGTTAGTGCGTTTACAAGCACATTACACCCAGTCTTAATTAACAATTTGTGGATTATAGAAAGAATTATTCTGTTTAGAACTCGAAAGTGACAACAAAGTCAAATTCAAAATCATTTACAACAACATAACATCACGGCTTTTATCCGCAAAGGGGAAGGCAAAGGTGCACATTATATCACTAAATGCCACTGTACAATGTAACACACACTTTTCCCTATTTATGTTTAGAGTCCCATGTAATAGTAGGTGAGCCTATTGCCATATACTGAGCACAATTCCAGACTCCGAGCTACTACTGAGATTTTTTTTAAATACCTTTTAGTACTTTGCCCTATCCGGAAATCGAACCCGAGACCCCTTGCCTGGCAGTCGCACTTGCGACTACTCGGCCAACGCGACAGTCAAAATCATTTACTCTGAATACGGCGGTTATTCTAAAGAAATCTTTACCTACCATCACAAAATAAAACAGCGTAAATTGTCAACAATAGACCATTCCTAAAAACCCACATACACAATACAATTATCAAACAAAACAAATTGACGCAGCTAGTAATCTTGCCAGTAATTAGTTTCAGTCACTCGCGTCCTATTGTCAGTGGTTCTAAGCCAACTTCCCTGTTCCAAACTCCGGCAGACCCATTGATTATTGTCATTATTCTCCTAATTGCACGTAATAGGGTGAGCCACTTTATAAGGAGTTAAATAAAGTGCCGATTTGGAAGTTTTCTTCTTGGTGTTAAATAGATTATGTTGTGGTCACAGTGCTAACTCAAAAGTAATATATTTTCTAAAATCTCAATTGTAAAAGAGAAAAAAGGAATTTTGGTCAGATAAAATGTAGCATTTACCATATTAAGAATCATCGTTCCCTTACATCGCTGCGACACACCATAGGCTTTTTTGTGTGATCCTAAATTCTTGTTGTATGTCGTAGCAAAATAAAAGGTTTTTTCTTTCTTACTTATCTCTACACGACCTATCACGACCCCTTGTGAATTAACACCGTTAAGATGAACTTTAGCTGCCTATCCTGTAAGTATGACTTTATTATACGGAGTGCAGTATTTCCAATTCCGTAATAATCTAACTTCAACAAAAGTATCTCGTGGTCAACGCAATCAAATGCTTTTGAGAGGTCACTAAAAACACCTATGGCATTCTGTGCTTCCTCCACAGCATCAAATATTTCTTTCATTAAAATCACACCGGCGTTGGTTGTACAACGACCTTTAGTGAAACCGTATTGCTGATGGTGAAAGATGGAATTTTTATTAAAATGATGAAGCATCTAAGATAGCATTAATTTTTAAAACACTGCTGAGAACTGGCAAAACAGATACAGGCCTATGATTAGTGGGTTCCTTGGTGTCACCACTTTTAGTTAAACAGCGGGATGACGGCTGTATTTCATGAGATCAGAGAAGACACGATCATCTACACTTTTATTGAAAATCATAGCTAAATACGGTGCTGTAGTATGAATAATTGATTTGCATTTTAACCGATTATACCTAAAGATCTTCAGTTGATGTTGTCTCAATTTCTTTGAAGACTTTTACGTTCTCTAGAGAATTGATATATTGGAAATTCAAGTCATGTTGACTTGATTTCACATTTTCTTTAAGCAAATTTTCTGAAAGTATGGCTGATGAATTTAAACTTTTAGTTGTTATGTCAGAAATATTAGTAAAAAAATATTCAAACTCATAATCAGATACGTCAGACAAAATGGACATTATAAACACGACAGACACAACAGTCACGACCGACATGACAGATACGTCAGACATAATGGACAGTATAAACACGACAGACACGACCCATACGAAAAACACCACCGACACGACAAATACGACACACGACAGATACAACCGACACGACAGATACGACCAACACAACAAATACGACAAATACGACCGACACGACTGACACGACAAATACGAAAGATACGACCGACACGATCGAATCGACCGACACAACAAATACGACCGACACGACAAATACGACAGATACGACCGACACGATAAATACGATAGATACGACAAATACGACAATTACGACAGATACGACCGACACGATAAATACGACAGATACGACAAATACGACAATTACGACAGATACGACCGACACGACAAATACGACAAATAAGACAGATACGACAAATACGACCAACACGACAGATACGACAAATACGACCGACACGACAAATACGACCAACACGACAGATACGACAAATACGAAAGATACGACCGACACGACCGACACGACCGACACGACAAATACGACCGAAACGACAAATACGACCGACACGACCGAATCGACCGACACAACAAATACGACCGACACGACAAATACGACAGATACGACCGACACGATAAATACGATAGATACGACAAATACGACAATTACGACAGATACGACCGACACGACAGATACGACAAATACGACCGACACGACAAATACGACCAACACTACAGATACGACAAATACGAAAGATACGACCGACACGACCGACACGACCGACACGACAAATACGACCGACACGACAAATACGACCGACACGACAAATACGACCGACACGACAAATACGACAGATACGACCCACACGACAAATACGACCGACACGACAAAACGACAAAACGACAAATACGACTGATACGATCAGAACGACAGATACGACAAATACGACAGATACGACCGACACGACGGACACGACAAATACGACCGACACGACGGACACGACAAATACGACCGACATGACAAATACGACAAATACGACCGACACGACAAATACGACAGATACGACCGACACGACAAACCCGACAAATACGACCGACACGATAAATACGACACATACGACAATTACGACAGATACAACCGACACGACAAATACGACCGACACGACAAATACGACCGACACGACAAATGCGACCGACACGACAAATACGACAGATACGACCCACACGACAAATACGACCGACACGACAAAACGACAAATACGACTGATACGGCCAGAACGACAAATACGACAAATACGACCGACACGACAAATACGACAGATACTACCGACACGACCGACACGACAAATACGACCTATACGACCGACACGACAAATACGACCGACACGACAAAACGACAAAACGACAAATACGACTGATACGACCAGAACGACAGATACGACAAATACGACAGATACGACCGACACGACGGACACGACAAATACGACCGACACGACGGACACGACAAATACGACCGAAATGACAAATACGACAAATACGACCGACACGACAAATACGACAGATACGACCGACACGACAAACCCGACAAATACGACCGACACGATAAATACGACAGATACGACACATACGACAATTACGACAGATACGACCGACACGACAAATACGACCGACACGACAAATACGACCGACACGACAAATACGACAGATACGACCCACACGACAAATACGACCGACACGACAAAACGACAAATACGACTGATACGGCCAGAACGACAAATACGACAAATACGACCGACACGACAAATACGACAGATACTACCGACACGACCGACACGACAAATACGACCTATACGACCGACACGACAAATACGACCGACACGACAAATACGACCGACACGACAAATACGACTAACACGACAGATACTACCGACACGACAAATACGACTAACACGACAGATACTACCGACACGACCGACACGACAGATACGACAAATACGACATATACGACCGACACGACAAATACGACTAACACGACAGATACTACCGACACGACCGACACGACAAATACGACCGACACGACCGACACGACAAATACGACAAATACGACCGACACGACAGATACGACAAATACGAAAGATACGACCGACACGACAGACACGACAGTTACGACAAATACGACATATACGACCGACACGACAAATACGACAAACACGACAGATACTACCGACACGACAGATACGACCAATACGACAGATACGACATTTAGAAAGATACGACCGACACGACCGACACGACCGACACGACCAATACGACCGACACGACAAATACGACAGAAAGGACCGACACGATAGATACGACAAATACGACAGATACGACAAATACGACAGATACGACCGACACGACAAATACAACCGACACGACAGATACGACCAACACGACAGATAGGACAAATACGACAGATACGACCGACACGACCGACACGACAAATACAACAGATACGACCGACACGATAAATACGACAGATAGGACCGACACGATAGATACGACAAATACGACAGATACGCTAAATACGACAGATATGACCGACACGACAAACACGACAAATACGACAGATACGACCGACACGACAAAAACGACAAATGCGACAAACACGACAGATACTACCGACACGACAAATACGACAGATACGACCAACACGACAAACCCGACAAATACGACCGACACGATAAATACGACAGATACGACAAATACGACAATTAAGACAGATACGACAAACACGACAAATACGACAAATACGACAGATATGACAGGTATCTATCGGTCGTATGACCGACACGACAAATACGACTGACACGACAAATACGAACGACACGACAAATGCGACCGACACGACAAATACGACAAATACGACCGACACGACAAATACGACAGATACGATAAATACGACCAAGATGACAAATACGACAAGTACGACCAACACGTACAATCAGGAAATCAGGCCATATTAGTACCCAGAATAATATGCTCAAGATTTTGTATTGCACTTATGTAAGACGTCACTTGGAATATGGATCCCGAAATTCAAATCAACAATCTCTTGAAATGGTGTAGTGCTACCGTGGGTGTATCTCCATAACTGCACATGCGGTTAATTTATACCAGAGGTTCGGTGTGGGAGTGAGTCATCATACCATCCTGGATGCAGTGTACCGATTCCGAGAACACGGCCGCTATGACCCGGCAATCAGGCCTCCATTATCGGCCGAACTCGAAGAGGTAGTGTTAGAGTTCTTTCTGTGTCATCCTCTTGCGAGCACAAGGGTTACTGCCGGAGTTTACGATGTTAGCAAATCAAACGCGAAATCAAACGCGCATTTAGGCAAGTAAAAGTGAAACGGACACATTAAATAATGTGATATGACATTTTCGGAAGCGTGCCTTCATTTGTGTGCAACGCGAAAGTGAACTCTTGCAACAGTTGTGTGGATAAGTAGGTAGAAAGTGTGTAAATAACTGTAAAAGTGTGTAAAAACTGTTTTAAGTGTGATGGGAAATTTTCGGAATATTGCCGTACCTGGTAAGTGATTGTACTTTTAAAACACTTGTTAGCCTGCCTATTGAGTATCTAGAGGTAGTAAATTAGATAGTGACGAACTAATCAGCTGATTTCCGTTTTCATTCTCAGTACATGTGGAAAGAGATAGCAATTGTTTTCATTGACTAAGCGACGCATCGCGCGTAGGTAATTTGTGAACCACATTATACAGAATGTAGTCAATGTTTACTTATTTTCTTTATGTTCTTAAATTTAGTTAACTGGTCCGGGATACGAAATTTCTTCACTGTTGTAATCTGTAAACATAACACTACCTCCCAATAAAGCCCTGACAGATAATTAGAGGTATACAGCACCTTTTGTGTATCCACAATTTTTTTTTTATTAACTCAAGCTCTTCACTTTTAGGGTTCTCGGTAATCCAAACTTAAAATGTAAGTTAATAAGTTTGTTTGTATGTAACCTCTTTATACTTTATCTCATCAACCAATTTTATAATTTGCATATAAATTACGAGACCAATATATCTCCATCTACGTCTCTTAGAATTACGTCAGAAAATCTATTTATTCACCTATTTTTACAGGCTCAGCTATCTCAAAACAAACCAATCTCAATCCCAAGATAAACTTTTAAGCCTCCATCAAAATCTATCTGTCATAAAAACGTTCCCAGTCATAGGAAACTCTTCAAAAACTATAATCTTGGTACGATTGTGCCATTGCTATCAGAATTTACCTCGGAATTACAGCGAAGTGCTTTCTAAAAATTTCTAAGGACGTTCCTAAAGCCGAATTTTGGTTCCGCCCTTATCAGGGTGAAATAAATGGACGGTGTGCCAATATACATGCAAATTCGACGGTGCGAACAAATTGTGTTAGGTAGTGGTTCCCAACCGGAGGTCTGTGTACTTCCAGTGGTCCGTAGAAGACAAATAAAAACTACGTTAAAAACATCAAACCTTATCCTCCTTAATAAAGTATTTTAATATCATTAAACCTGCACCTAAGTAACAAAGTAAACCGTAATCGTACCAAAATCGGTTCAACCAATCTATACTCTTAACATATCATAATATTATGTATAAAACTGTAGAATTGGTTTTTTTCATTTGTTTAAACACGCTAATCTCCGGAAATAATTGTCTAAATTGAATAATTATTTAAGTGTTGGTTAGTTCATTTATCAAGGAAAGCCGAGCAGGAAGAGCTAGCTAGTTGTATGTTAATCGTGGACAAATATACATTATTTTTGTTTGAAGTTGGTTTAAAAGTGATCCTTACCCAAGAAGGAAAGGTTGAGAATCACAGTGTCAGGGGGAGATACCGCCATGCGAAACCGGTGGACGACAATCTAGTTTAAAATACTCCTGGACAACTGTTTGCTGAAGAAAGATACCGAGACTTTGTTTGTTAACATGAAAGGAATACGGGAATGTATTTTGTATGTGTGTATTGTTACTTGTCTTTGTTTTAGCTTGATTGGAGTTACGTGACGTATGTAACGCGTTGCGAGTGGCGTGTGACGTAATGCGCTGTTATTTGCTAATGTTTATTTAATTGTAGAAGTCTGTGTTGAAATGTTTTTTTATTGAGGGACAAAATTTTTTAGCTCTGATTCCTATGTTATACAAAGTACTATTTTAGATTTTCGAAGATTTCGGTGTTTAATGTTGATATCACTGTACGGCATTTAGGGTTCATTTTCAGTTAATCCCGTAGTTTCTTTAAAACTCTTATTTATTAACATCGTTCGAATGATTTTCCCCATATAATTTTACCTTCAGTCAGATTGACTATGGTCAATTTTTTCGTCGATCCTCGTCCTACGGGACGACCTGCAGAATATAGTCGCTTCCACCACGCCGAACGATATCTCGCCACTTGCATCCAATAGTACCATCATTAATTAATACATACATTCACGCCTTTTATCCCCGAAGGGATAGGCAGAGGTGCACATTATGCCAATGTACAATGTAACACCCACTTTTTACTATTTATGTTATGAGTCCCATGTAATAGGGGGTCAGCCTATTGCCTATATGGCACAATTCCAGACTCCGCGCTACTACTGAGAATTTTTTAAAAACCCAGTAATACTTTGCCCGACCCGGGAATCGAGTCCCTTGGCCGGCAGTCGCACTTGCGACCACTCGAACAACGAGGCAGTCACTAATTAATACGCTATGTAGTATTGAATATGTATAGGTAGATATTGAGAGACCCATTCTCTGAAATCCACCATCAAATACACCACAACACACAGCTAGTGACTGCTCGACAGTGTAACTAACCACAGTACTTCAATTACAGTGTAGTTAAACCCGTGTTACTGTTAACGAGGCGCGCGTTAATCATTGCTCGCTGCTATTAGCCTTATTCCTAATCCTATTATGTTGCTAATATTTTTGTGGATTAAAATTCTGTCTTTAATCTGATACGGTTAAGGTTCAATTATTAAATTAGGATACAAATAAGTAACTAGAGCTAATATTTAATAAAATTATGTTTAACATTGCTAAAACGGCTGTTGATTGGTGAAAGTGTATGTATAATTATGCTAAGTAAGGTCACTTATTTAATAATAATTTTTCGGCTCTCTCACGTAACTGGTTGATGAGAAACTACTACTAGTTTCAAGCCATTCTAGTGGCTCATATTTTTGAACAATATTCCACGATAGTCGGCGCGTCTTTTGTTTATGGTAATTATGTCTTTATTTGTATTAGAAAATATGGACTTTGAATTATAAGTATAGCTAATCCATTTTGACCATGACTGTGTCAAGAGCGAGAGCGAGTAAATCGATAAAATTAATCATCATGCTTGCAGAAGAAAACCGGAAGAGCCAGATCCGAACGTACATACGTCGCGTTTTATGTGCGTCTTAAAGAGCCTTCAGACGACCACAGTTGTGGCCCGGTAGGGCTGATGCGATGCGAAGCCACGGAGAACTTAACAGATTGCCGGGGCACCGGCTCGAAGAGCAGGAGTAGGAATGGGGTGGTTTTTAGTCAGTAAGAGTCTGACACTCCCTCTCGCCTCACCCGGACGGGAAAAGTCTTTGTCAGTCAATGAATGACTTACCTCCTCAAAAAAAAAATGCTTGCAGAAGGCGCATTGAGCTTTGCTTCTCCGTGTAAGATAATACTTTGCCTAGCTATATCACAGTTAATACTAATCTGATGATAATAATGATTTATCATCTAAATCACTAGAGCTACCTACCTATAGTAGGTGAGTGTACCATGATTATATTAAATGTTTATTAATGGATAGCAACACATGGTGTGCTGATGTATGTCTGAACATTAGTGTCCATGGCGCGACATGACACGCGCCACTGATGTGACGGTTAATCGCATATCTTTGTACCAGGTTATCACTTAAATAGATGTAGATTTCGGAACATTGTAGAGGTACTATCATGACTGCCTCATTAGCCGAGTGGTCGCAAGTGCAACTGCCGGGCAAGGGGTCTCGGGTCCGATTCCCGGGTCGGGTAAAGTATTATTGGGTTTTAAAAAATTCTCAGTAGTAGCACGGATTCAGGAATTGTGTCCGGTATATGGCAATAGGCTCACCCGCTATTACGTAGGACTCATAACATAAATAGTGAAAAGTGGGTGTTACATTGTAAAGTGGCATAATGTGCACCTCTACCCACCCCGTCGGGGATAAACTGCGTGATGTTATGTTATGTACATCATGTCATTTGAGTTGATGTAGCTTGACATAACATCACGCCTTTTATCCCCGAAGGGGTAGGCAGAGGTGTACATTACGGCACCTTAGCCATAGATGCAGCTTCAGTAAATGGTATTACATTACAAATAGGTCAAATTATTTTTTACTAAAAATCCGCATCATCGCTTACCACCAGGTGAGATAATGATCAAACGTCGCCCCATCAAATATACATATAAAATAGAATAAAAATATAAAATAAAATTCGAATAATTTTAAAATATCGTAGAATATGTTTTCTATAACTTTTAACTGATAATAAGTCATACTTCTTGCGAAGTTGCTACTTAATTTCAATTGACACTATAGTATATTAGAGGTATACTGTATTTTTTTAGAAAATCATCGATTTACTGCTCCCACCTGGGTGAGGCGGGAGGGAGAGTGTCAGACTCTTACTGACTCCACCCCGTTGCTTCTCCTACACGTCGAGCCGGAGCCCCGGTAACCTGTTAGGTTCTCCGCGTCATAGTATACTTTATAGGTACTTGAAATACACAATACATAATAATGACCTATACAATCAGATGTTGACTGAAAATTTCACTCGTTTGGTTAGAGAAAAAAAGTTGTCAATATCATTTTCTAGCCTCTTTCTACTTATAGACATTAAAATCATACCATACATTTGCTGGTCTGTAACGTTACCAGAAAGATAAAGATACAAAAACACCTTTACATTTTTGTTAATTTAAGTTAATAGCTATTAAAATACTAATTCACCACTACAAAATACAGAAATACTAACTCTGCTCATATTAATTTATCTTTCTTACCTCACAGTCAGTTGAGTAAATACCAACAAGAGTTATAAACAAAGTTTTGTTGAACTCTGCTTACCACTGGACGGACGATATTGCTTACAAAGTTATTATTATTTTAAATTAAATAGAAATAAATAAATAGACATGGAGGTCAGATTGTCTAGTCATTAACATTGAGAAGTTATACACCGTGAAATCTATTTCGATTTCGTACCGCGGCGAAACAACTTGCCATAAGGAGTCCTTTCGATGTATAGAGTAAAATTAAACCAAAAACTAAAGGCGTAATTTTTTACTTAAAAAAAATATGGAAATATTTATTTATGCCGCAGACATTTTCTACCAGTCTGACCTTTGGGTGATGCAGAGAAGAGTAAATGGTAGGTGCAAGAGGCAAGCAGTGATTTTATTTAACAATGAAAAATAACCTAATGTAACAATACACATCATCACGGGCGAGCGCAGCGCGTCATAGCCCTGCGTCACTGCCCCACCGAGCGCCCCACCGTGGACCGCCGCCGGCCGGCGGGCCTATATAAGACGGCCCGGCGCCATAACGCAAGCGAGTGTCCACTGCGCTCGCAGACAGCTTCAACCTCTCTGGTTGGACTGCTCTGGGAACCAGCTCGCCCACTAAATTGCATGTACTGTGTTTACGAACTAGTTGTTGATACTTTGTTAGTGTAACATTAACGCATTAAAGAAGATATTAAATATTTGTAATCAGTGTTTGAATTAAACCTGTTACAATCTGGCGCACAACGTAAGCCCGAATCCAGGCACCAAAGTCAAGAAGGAAGACGTTAGTTTCTGCGCAATCAACGTTCGGGCGGAGGAACGTGAACGACCAGTTGTATTCCTTGAAATTGAGGGGATTAAAGGAACCGCCTACATTGACACATGCGCAAAAATGAGTGTTGCCAGCTACTCGCTATTCTCGGTCCTGCAAAAACGTGGATGCAAGTTTAAGGAACAATCAGTAGACCTAACATTAGCTGACGGCGTAAAAAAAACACAGATAGTGTTGAAATGCTCCGTGATGGTGGAATTAAACGGTCGAAAGGTTCTAAACCCATTCATCATATTACCAGAAGCAAAAGAGAACAAAACTCTTCTTGGTGTTGGTTTCCTGCAGGATGCGGGCATCGTCATAAATATGCCTCAATTCACCTGGAATTTCATTGATGAACCCGACATGCATTATGAGCTATACTCGGAAGAGTTTGCCAACTTTGAGACCACTGTCATCAGAGAAATGACGGAAATACCAAGTCCAGTCAGTGCCTTATCATCAACCAACAGTGAAGATTCCACTAGTATTGCGTCGGTGATACTCACCCCTCCATCAACACCCCCGCCAACAATGGTACCAGCCCTTACCGGTAATACACCAGCGATGTCAACGCCACCAGGTGGGCAAAACGGGGATTATAATCTGGCACCTATAGACCTGGCTGCCACCCCCCCATGTAAAAAAAGGCCACGCCTGTTTGATGGATACTCCCCAGGGTTTGACGACTTCATGTTGCGGGACGCGCAGATAAGCGTTCACCGAGCAGATGTCGAATTGTCCCCACAGAGTGCCGGCTTATTTAATGCTAACAACTGGGACGTGCGCATTGACTCCATCGATGTAGTTTCACATATCACGGATACCCAACACGAGCAGCTGAATAAGCTCTTACAAAACAACTGCCACGTCTTTAATACGAAGAGTGAACCTACAAAGTTGATAGAACATATTATCAAGACAGTAGATGAAAAGCCAATCTCAGTCCCGCCGTACAGACTGTCGCCACCCCGTAAAGAAACCTTACAGCACGAAATTAAAGCAATGCTGGCGGAAGGGATCATTCAACCGTCCACTTCTCCCTGGGCCGCACCTGTAGTTATGATTCCAAAAGCAAACGGAAGCGTCCGTGTTTGTGTGGATTACCGTCGTCTCAATGCAGTAACCATACCCGATCCGTACCCTATTCCAAGGCTTGATGACCTCTTACATGAAGCGAAGCCAACGCCCTTCATGTCCCTGTTGGATTTGAGAGCTGGATATTGGCAGATTGGAGTACGTAAAGAAGACCAAGACAAGACAGCCTTCATAACGCCTTTTGGCTTATTCAAGTTTACTCGAATGCCATTTGGGTTGCGGAACGCTCCAGCTACATTCCAGCGATTAATTGATCGAATGCGTGTAAGCCTACCGACTGTAAAGCTGCTAGCTTACCTAGATGACCTTGCCGTTTTCTCTGAATCATTCGAACGTCACCTGGGAGATTTGCAAGAAGTGTTCACTAGACTTACAGAGTTTGGTCTAACAGCAAATAAAGAAAAATGTAGATTCTGCTGTTCATCTATGAAATATTTGGGTCACTACATTACACCGGAAGGGCTACAGGTGGACCCAGAGAAGACTGCTGCTGTCGTGAATCTTCCAACCCCTCCAGCCTTAAACACCTTGTTAGTTTCCTACAAACTTGTTCCTGGTACAGAAGGTTCATCAAGGACTTCGCGAAGATTGCCGAGCCCCTGACTCGCTTAACGAAAAAGGATGCCAGATGGCAATGGACGGAAGAACAACAGAATGCATATAATGAATTAAAGCATCGTCTAACGACCACCCCAATACTAAGACAGGCTGATGAAAACAAACCCTACATAATAAAAAGCGACGCAAGTTCGTATGCGATAGGAGCGGTTTTGGTCCAGGGGGAGGGCGAGGATGAGCACCCAGTTGAGTTCGCCAGCCGACTCCTGACCTCAGCTGAACGTAATTACTCAACAACAGAAAGGGAAGCACTTGCGGTTGTTTGGGCAGTATCAAAGTTCCGGGGATACATTGAAGGTCTTCCGGTTACTATCATAACCGACCATCAAGCCTTGAGGTGGTTGATGTCACTAAAATCACCCACTGGCAGATTGGCAAGATGGGCCCTACAATTACAAGCATATGACATGACGATTAAATATGCTCCTGGTAGAAGTAACGTCGTGGCTGATTTCCTTTCAAGACCGCCATGCGTCGCCGAAACAGTTCAGACTTGTGGGATTTGTACTGTGACCGTGGATGTACCTCAGCGGAGCCCTGCCGAAATAAGAGAAGAACAATTGAAAGATAAAGGATTGAGCCATATAGTAAAGGATCTGGAAGCCATAAATAATGATGAGAAGGCTGTGTACTGGAGTAACAAAGGCTATTTGATGAACAATGGGCTTCTCTACCGACACAGCCCTCATTCAGACTCCGATGAGGCACAGTTAGTTGTACCTGAACACGAATGGGTCAATATCTTGAAGACTTATCACGACAGCCCCCTAGCAGGCCATTACGGATCAGACAAGACCCACCGGCGAATATCTCAGAGATATTACTGGCCTGGAATGAGGAAGTTTATCGATGGTTATACGAAGACCTGCCTGGAATGTCAGCGATACAAATCATGCAATCAGAAGCCTGCGGGATTGCTCCAAACAACAGTAATGAACCAGCGGTTCGAGGTCATATCTTTCGATTTGTTTGGCCCATTACCCTCTTCACCTGATGGAAAAACCTGGATTCTCATAGTGGAAGATGTGACAACGCGCTGGGTGGAACTATTCGCCCTACACCAAGCTACTGCGGAGAGTTGCGCCATGACACTCATCAATGAAGTGTTCCTTCGCTTTGGATTTCCTCGGCGCATGATAAGCGACAACGGTCCTCAGTTCGTCAGCGCTGTCATGCAGCAAGTCGCTTTTACCTTGAATATAAAGCATGCATTCACACCGGTATATCATCCCGAGACGAATCCAGTGGAAAGGAAGAACAGGGACCTGAAGCCACAATTAGCGATTCTAGTCAAAGATAGACATAGGGACTGGCCAGATCATCTCCCAAGCATTCGATTCGCGATGAATACTGCCGACTGCCTCTCTACCGGGTTTAGTCCAGCTTTCTTGACCTTCGGTAGAAACCTAAGGACTCCAGATGATACATCGCATGATTTCCGGAAAATTCTACAATCTGAAAATTTCATACCAGAAATCACCCCAAAGCTTATGCAAATGGCCACTACCTTGCAAAAAGCTCGTGAGATACAGGAGCATGGAGAAGAAAGACGCAAGAAATACGTGGATCAACACCGCCGGGAGGACCCTAGCTATGATACTGGGGACCTCGTACTCACGACTAATCATTCATTGAGTAATGCTACAAAAGGCGTCAGTAGCAAATTTGCTCCGCGGCGCGATGGTCCTTATGTTATCAAAAAACGACACGGCCCAGCATCATACGAGATTGCGGATCCACATCATACCGATGTTGCAATGGGCGTGTACCATTCTTCGGCCTTGGTGCCCTTCATAACTGACTCCCCTGAGTTGCCCACTCCAGTACAACCATTAAGGAAAAGGGGACGTCCACGTAGGGAGAAACCCGACGACAGTAGTAGCGGCAGACAAGCCCAGAAAAGAGGAAGACCCAAGAAAGGAACTCCTAATCCTGGATCATCATCGGGACGACTTCAGATCCAGAGGGGGAGCCTGTAACAATACACATCATCACGGGCGAGCGCAGCGCGTCATAGCCCTGCGTCACTGCCCCACCGAGCGCCCCACCGTGGACCGCCGCCGGCCGGCGGGCCTATATAAGACGGCCCGGCGCCATAACGCAAGCGAGTGTCCACTGCGCTCGCAGACAGCTTCAACCTCTCTGGTTGGACTGCTCTGGGAACCAGCTCGCCCACTAAATTGCATGTACTGTGTTTACGAACTAGTTGTTGATACTTTGTTAGTGTAACATTAACGCATTAAAGAAGATATTAAATATTTGTAATCAGTGTTTGAATTAAACCTGTTACACTAATATATTTCGGAGATACATACATAAATAAATTTAATTATAATATATTATTTATATTTATATCATTTATTATAATATATTATTATTAATTATAATAAATAAATACACATAAGTACAATATGTCTACATACATACACACATGAAATACTAGACGTATATTTGTAGGCACTATTCGCATCACACGTGTCACCCGACGAGAAATATCTCATCGAGAATTATATGACGTGATGTTTTGATAATGTACTATGAGTTCGTATGCGCTTTCGAAGTTTGCTTTTTGCAATGTTTCACCAGATATATTTTTTAAACATTTTATTTCTTTGTAAAGCTATTGCTGTAGTTACCAGACCAAGATAGAACCATTTTACTTTGGGACGAAAGAGAAATAGATTTCATGGTGTAGATTGATGACCTTTGATCAGAAATTAGAATTGAATACCTATGTAAGAATTAAACCAAATCATTTATTATTTGTTTCGTAACATAAATAGTGAGGAGTAGTATAATTAGGCACTTTTGAAAAGCCAAAATGGATTTGTCCGTCAGTCTGTCCGTCAGTAAAGCTAGGTGCGCGTTCCACAGTGTAGTTCCGAATGGAGCAAGATCGAGCAAGAAATTCTATCGTTTCTCTTATCAAATTTTTTTTTTACAATCTCATAGGTACACTTCTAAACACCCCTTTAAGAAGTAACAAGGACAATGCATATACATGTGTACATACATATATAACTTCACGCCTGTCTCTCATTGGGTTAGGCAGACACTATGGAACGCCAATTGCTACGATTCTTACATACCTTTTTCCATAATATTAATTATTATATTATTAGAAGCATAGACAAAATAAAAAACGTCATCGCGTAGCGGGAAATTTTAATCTGTGGTTCGAGAAATGTATATAAAGTCAAGATGGCGAGAACTCGGAAGTTATTGAGACGGCGTATTAAAATTTGTTGTTCAGGGAATTTTAATCTATTTGAAAGTTAATTTGCCTATTTATGTGTTATTGTTGTTTCTCTTTCCAATTAATAGTAATGGTTTAGCTAGTACTGATTTTGTAATTTGATTTCGATGGGTGCATTTTAATGGTTGTATTCTTTGATGTCGCTGCCTTATGAGTTTCTAAAATGCAATGTGGTTTAAAACCAATAAGTTTCTAATACCAAAGAGTAAGCGAAACTCTATAATATGATCAAATTGTGCAAGATTTTGAGGAACCATAAAATCTCGACCCATCAGAGTCACCATGATTAATGATAATTTTAACTCAGCATTTATTTAGCATAGTCGGCGATCCTGGTTCCCAAGGAGACTACTTGCATTAATATTCCATCAAGGTGATATTTTGTGTATTTAGCAATTTGTGCTTTGAAACTAGTGGTATACAGTACATTATAGCTTGAATTATTTTGTTAAAATGGGAATAAGGTCGCTATATATAGTTGCGGTCCATAACTGGCTAGAATTAAAACGTACAAAATTCGAATAGGTACTATAGAATTGGTGTCAAAACGGGATTCGAATCTAATACTAAACAGTCATTATAGCAACCACATAATCATACCATATCTAACCTAACCAAAAAGGATAAAATGGCGTAAACGGCATATACAACAATCCCGAATTATTCCTTAAATAATATTATTTTTACCTACTATAAGGAAAACCAAAGCATTTCTTATTTCCTGAAATCTAAGCAATTATTCGGGGAACCCACTTGTAACCACACTTCAGTGACTACTAAGTCTGCCTACCCCATTGTGGTATAACGCTATATTTCTTTATTTGCTGCCAACAAATGTTCATTTTTTCCGCTATCAGCTTTTGCAAGCAAGTAATGAAGAACGTAAATATTAGACGAAGCAGATCGGGTCCTTGTATTAATTCAGTTATTATTAGAGGTATTATTGCTTTTTTGTTGTTTTCGTTTTTTTTCGTTTAGGTGCTTATGTGATTGCGAAGTATGGCAATAGAGATTTCCTAGAAGGTCCTATTACATAGGCCTGGTAAGATATACTAAAGTCGGTACCGTAAAACGGGGTGGATAGGGATCGAGAGGTGAATAGAGACAGAAGAGGGGTTAATCGATATTGGGAAATTTTACATAGTATTTATTCACCCCTATTCTGTCCCTATTTACAACTAAATCCCTATCCACCCCATTTTACCGTAAGTACTTATAGATTTTGAGATTTGTATCAGACAAAGCTCCAATTTAGGCTGCCTGTCCATTGACGCGGAGAGTTACGTACTGTGTCTGTCCATTATGGCAGAGCGAGGAAGCGGTGCGGAGCCAGCAAGTATTCCTGAGGGGAGTAATGGACTGTCAAACTTCAGCGATATACTATACTATCCCAAAATCCCATAGCCCTGCTCTGCTCCCGAGACCGCTTTCCCGCCGCCAGCTCATCCGGCTGCCTCACTCCGTCGTCTCGCACAGCTACCTCGCACGGCTACCACGCGCCGCTTCCCAAAATGTATGAATTTTTACACTAGCTCGCTAGTCCCTTTCCACTAAAGCGGAGCGGAGATTTCCTTGAAGAATGCCTTGGCGTTTCAGATGTCCTTGGGCGACGCCGATTGCTTACCATCAGGTGATCCGTCAGCCCGTTTACCGGATTATGCCATAAAAAAAGATAGGTACTTAGATAGGTACAGTGATGACCAAGTTGTAAAAATGACGAGACAAAGATTGATATAGGTACAAGTCTAAAAATCCCTATAAGAATTCTTTCACGTCTACAGTTCTGTAACTTCCTGAAACCCTACTAACTTACTTGATCTGTTTACTGAAAAATCTGTCCTTCAAAGTTGAAAGGCTCGATTTGGGGAACCCTTTTTTATTGTTTTGAGCTCAAATACTATTAGGTACCTATTTCTTGTACCGTTCGGTTTAAAATACCTTTAGATATTATAATTGTAGGAGCGAAAAAAGTTGCTGAAGAATTTTTGTAGAGTAGAAAGATATTACAGATTCTTATTCAAGGAAATTCCAAGTAAATCCTACACAAACGAAAATTTGATAAATGAATGGTACAACAAAGTTTTACTTGAACAGTGAATTTAAGTCTATTAACTTACTCGGCAGGATCTACTTATTTAGTGCGAGTTATCAGTTATGATGAATACCTAAAACGCAATTAAAATTATGTATCTGTTAAAGGTGATCCCACACCTATCGAGCACGGCTCCGGCACGGCTCAAGCACGGCGTTTTTTGCTTTGGAAACAATACAAAAAGATTGTAAGCATGGCCGGCGCTCTGACAGGTTTAAAATATGTCATACGACATACGATTTAAAGTTCATATTTATATAGCAAGGTAATTGCTATTTTGAAGTCGTGTCGGGACCTTGCTTGTTAGGTGTGCGATGGATATAGATATTTCATATTACCACAATTTCTACCTGACTGCATTATAAAGAGAAGTACACACCCATGTTTACTCATAAAAGGTCTACACTTCCAATTATATCTCAATTTGCACGCAGTATCGTTAAGTACTTACGCATCTTATGAAACAGCCCAAGCGATGAGATGCACCCCTTAGGGGACGAACCGAGGGGGGAAACGTGACCACACATACAAAACTGAATTAATGTGATAAGAAATACTAAATTAATAATTATTATGTAACAGCTTACTCACTCACAGTTTATTTTTATTTTAAAAAAATGTTTATAAAATAAAAAAATATTGTAATTATATATATGTATCTACTTAAATAAAAATGAATTTCCTTTTGTCAGTCTCGCTAAAACTGGAGAACGACTGAACCGTTTTGGCTAATTTTAGTCTTGATATGTTTGTGGGAGTCCAGGAAAGGCTTAAAAGGCGAGAAATCAGTCGAGCCAAAAATGTATGAGGTGATACGATGTTTGCCGGGTCAGCTAGTGTAAATAATAATTTGCACGCTTGATTGCAGGCAGAATACAGCGACTTTGACTTTCTGGTGATCTGTAACACAGGTTATACCTTTAACAGACACCAGTCTCTTAATTGTAACATATTATATAATTTGTATCCGTATTTTTGAGAAAATAAAGATTTTTATTATTATTATTATAACTTTTAGATTATAAGATCTTTCCTATAAACCATATTGTATTTCTTGCAAATAAATATTATGGAATTTTTTTTTATTAATTATCTATCTTATATAACGACTGCCTCGTTGACCGAGTGGTCGCGAGTGCGACTACCGAGCAAGGGGTCTCGGGTTCGATTCCCTGGTCAAAGTTTTACTGGGTTTGAAAAATCTCAGTAGTAGCACGGAGTCTGAAAATGTGCCCGGTATATGGCAATAGGCTCACCCCTATTACATGGGACTCATAACATAAATAGTAAAAAGTGGGTGTTACATTGTACAGTGACATTAAGTGCCGTAATGTGCACCTCTGCCTACCCTTTCGAGGATAAAAAGGCATGATGTTATGTTAGGCTATCTTATATATTAATCCAAAAATTATTCAGTCACGCCTGTCATGACTATGAGTCCCAGTAGAGCTCGAAACTAGTCAGGTTAACTCATATAATGCAAGTTATTAAAACATGATTATTAATTTTGTTTTATCCGTTAGAAGTTTTAAAACGAAAATAAATACACCAATTCACTTCATAATGAGTTTATTAACATTATTTATGTACATAAAGTCGTTAAAGATATGTATTCACAAACTAATATTATTCATTAAGTAATCACTATTTTATTAGTATTACCAAAATTAGTACTAGACTTACGAAACAATGATATTTGAAAATTAAATGTGAATTTTCGGCGAAAACATTAACTAGGTATATAATTTCCGATGCTATTTTTTATGCAGATCTATTTTGTTTTTGGAGTTCCAGCAATATGTGGGTTTTCAGAAGCATTGACATAATACTAATGGACATGCCTTAGAGATAAGAATTGTGGCACTCCGAAAGAAAGAGAGGAAACGAAGTTTCGGTCTATCTTTATCTCTCTCAAAATAGTACCGTAGTTAAGTTATAAGCGAGAAAGAGATAGCGCTAGATCGAAAGCATAGGCCATCTCTCTCACTCTTTTCAAACCAAAAAATTACTGTAGATTATACGCGTTCGGCATGTTCATTAGTATAATATGTCGATGATCAGAAGTAAATGAATTTGATTTTTGATACTTCATTCAACTATTGTCAAAAATTGATCCTATTACACAGATTTCGAACTAAAAATACTGTTACACATGTTAATTTTAATACGAAAACATGTTTATAATATATGTTTCGTGGGACATACTTATTTATTACTTTTTTACTCGGCGACTCTCTCCGTGTCGCGGGTAACGAAATGCTGCTCATGTATGGAGCATCTAGCATTGCTTGAAACTGGTCGAGTTCTTCGTCAAATAATTATATAAGTAAGCCAAAAAACGTGATAATTAATTATGAAAGCATGATTCAATTAAGCACTTGTCACTCAGTATGTGTCGGAATGTTGCTGCAGTTAAATGTAAGTTAGCATGCTCATTTCAGCAGCTGTAGCCAAATGCCATTTAGCGCTTGTTTACTTGTAGAATAGAAAACCAAATTATATGGGATTGACGTAAATTTTGACACTTGTCAGTGTCATCCTCATACATTTTGTTTTCTACTCTCTCTGTATCTGTAGTGGCGGTTGGCTAACGGCACAGGTACCTATGCTTGCGAATAGACAGGCGTTCATTTTTGAAATTTTTTGAGCATGCTCAATCAAACGCTTGTTAGCATGCAGCTATTTTAGAAATGTGTAGCAGTACCTTTAGTTCGATTATCAATTAAATCCATAAGTAAAAACTATTCAGTGTTCGTATTTACATATTTTAATGTGCTATTTAAGTCTTATTACGTAAATGCAACCATAAGTATTCATTTTCTTACAAATTAATAAATGCAATGAAACAATACTCATAATGATAAAAACAAAACACTACTTAACTATAATATGCCGTGAAAAATTGTATGAATAGTCACAATAGGCGATGGAATCAATTTAAAATGTATCTTATTATTGTATTATTTAGGTATGTTTTTTATTAATCAACCAAAGATATGTAAAATCTAACATTTACTAAAGCAGATTTAAAAAAAATCTTTAAATCAACTCGTATTAAAAGTGTGAATAAATCATGTTATAGGAAATTTTACAACTTATAAAGCGTTTAAACGAATATAAAGTCGGGATTCGTGCAGCAGTCGCTTCTTTTGTCCGGATTTTGAGCAGCTTTCACCCACTTGCCGTGGCAATGAGGTGCTACTAGGGCGTAGAAGCGGGTCGCGTGGCCGGGTACGCCATGCCCACTGCAACGCCATTTTAGGTCTCGTCGAAGAGCTGCTGTCTCACAGAGCACGCAGACTGTTGCTCCTGGGGAAAGACAATCAAGTTTTAGAAGATATTTTGACTTGATGGATAACCTAATGGTCGGATAATTGACTACTACACGCGACACATATTCACATGTCGCGGGCGAGATTCTCAGTCGAAACTATTAATTGTAAGACCGACAAATTACTGGTCCATATTATATGTATATACTGGTGTGATGTGTTTGTAATAAGAATACCTATAACACGATTTACGAAAAAACTTGTTCTTTTAAATATTAATTTCTTGAGAATCTATTGTAATTTTATCAAATACAACTTTAAATAAAACACAATATGTTCTCAAGTTTTATGAAAAAAAAACGTTAAAAGTATATAGAAAATACAGTGTCAAATATTCTCTTCTAGCATTTTCTATCTCCGTGTTTAGAGAATAAAATGTTTGTAGGTCCAATTCATCTAACGTTGAATTAAAATCGCTGAAAGCCGCTGGTAGGTAGAATGCAAATGCTTCCTGAACAAAGCAATACCTATTTTTGCAACTTATTAAAATTTCCTTTGCCTCAGGAAAACTATTTATTAATTCAATAGTGAAACATCAAAATGCACTCAGAAAAGAAAACTTACAACCTTTTGTTCTCAAGCAAAGGAAATACTAAAATTGGTTTTCTTATTTTCTGTTTTCCACCTAGAAATAGATGCAAGGGAAAACGTACCTTCTCTTAATGCTTTGTAGTCGGAGTCTGTGTGGCAAGCTTTGGACACCTTGGTGACTTCGAACTGGGCGCAGTATCTGGACAAAAGTAGGGAGAAATGAATTATAAGGGTAAAAAATAAAATTTATTGGACGTATCGCTGCATTGTCGGTTCGATTCCGCACAGGAAATTAATGTGCAGGAGTATTTTGAGTTGTCGATGCGTTTCAACTTGTATGTTCTTGACTAATGCTGATCAATTGCCGTTGATTTGAAATTAACTCGTTGAGTACCGTCTTTGTAGACACAATTATAGAACAATAGGCAGTTTAATAGGGTAGATGACTAATTTTGATTTTAATGTCCGTCTGGTAGATTATTTAAAAACATTAGACTTTTTATTTTTTTACGGAAACGAATAGTTTCGAAGATATATTGATTCGAAATGTCGCGTGATGTCACTTCTTCTATGTACATTTTATACGTAGGAATGACGTCTTAGCCCCCACTCCTAAACTTTGATTCGTTATATTCATTTTATTATACAACAAAAAGACTAAACGGTTGGTGCGGTGGCTGGGCAACCGGCTGCCGTACAACGTGTCGCGAGTTCGATTCCTGCACGGAACAACAAATTGTTGTTTCGGGTCTGGGTGTCATGTGTATGCGAACTTGTATGTTTGTAAACGCACCCACGACACAGGAGAAAATCCTAAAGTGGGGCAACGTTTTTAAATTAAAAAAAAATACGTGTCTAACACTTTTTATTACCTTACAGACGGACTAATTACATTTTTAATTTACATACCCTGTCATCATACCTATTTTCATTTTGAGATCTAATGATCTAATATTATTTTAATTTTTTTAAAAGAGTGCGAATCGTCACACCCCTCTTGGACAGACACATCTTACAACCCTTCGCGTAATAAATTAAGCTAAAGACAAATTACATAATAAACAGAGTATTAATATTAAGTAGGTAATACATTGTACAGTATGTCCCGAAACTCAACATCAAGGCGAGGCGAGGTTGTACCAGTTGTAAATTGAAAAAATAATTTTCGAACACCCATGAGACATTCTTAAATTAATACTACTTCAAAAGTTTTGAAAAACAACACCCTAGATCACGTTATTTTTTACGTTGAACTTCAGGACAACCTGTATATATTAAACAACAGACTGTTTAATTGTACTGTCGTACTAAACCATTGTTGTAACAATCTTAGTATTATTTATATGCAAAACAACCTATTGTTACCCGACTGAAATAGTTAACTGTTGTTTTTCGCACGTATCTTGTATGTATAATTGTTGAGTCATGCACTCAATGGCCTCCGCTGCGCACTGGAGGGGACGACAGACGGCGGCGTGCGCGGCGACGACCGCCTGCCCCGCACGGCCGGCGCCGTCTCGCTAGTCAGCTGTTGGACACTACGACGCACGTCCGCGCTCGCGCCTTCTAATCCACAGTTATATTCATTTTCTTATAACCATTATTGTAACAGTCTAGTTAATTATTATATTGCGTATTATACAGTCCACAAGTACATTATTTCTCTCCACTTAACCATCGAACCAACAATAATTCATTAAATTAATTAATTATTTACAATATTCGCAAAACTTGCAATTAAATATTTTTAAAATACAATATTGCGGAGGTCAGGTTTCAAGTTGTGATTACGATTACGAGAAGTGTCTCATACATCTCATACATTATGTCTACATGTCCTGTGGGACATGTGCCAGTATGGTAATAATTTCCCCATATAGTAGGTTTATGGTTAAGGCTACATATATGTCTCACTGAAAAATATCAAGATCCGTAACTTTATATTTGACGATTGACCACTATCTCGCCTGGTGGTAAGCGATGATGCCGTTTAATGATGAAGCACGTCTTCCCATGAGCAATCTATAAAGCGACGTCTCGTGGTAAATTTTTAAACTTACGGATATCTACTCGTAAAATTCTAAACAACGACAGCCTTGTTGGCCGAGTGCTAGTCCGACTGCCGGGCAAGGGTCTCGGGGTCGATTGCCCGGTCGGGCAAAGTATTACTGGTTATTTAAAAAAATGTCTGTAGTAGCACGGAGCCTGGAATTGTGTCCGGTATATGACAATAGGCTCACCCCCTAGTACATGGGACGCATAACATAAATAGTTAAACGTGGCTGTTACATTTTAAAGTCGCATTAAACTGTCAAATACCAAGCGGTCACCGGTGACCGCAACCTATTGTTCTATAATTGTGTCTGCTAAACCGGTACTCGACGAGTTAAGTACCGTAATGTGCACCTCAGTCTACCCCTTCGGGGATAAAAAGCGTAATGTTATGTTATGTGATATCAAACGTTTACGTTTCTTAAAAAAATACTAAATATAACACACTGTTCTGATTGGTGTCGACAGGTGCTCTCTGATTGGCCGAGGAGAAATAATATATTATCTTGTCTCTCGTTTTCAATCCTACGGAAATTTATAATTTTCGTAAGTTTATTTTCCTGTGATATGCCTTTGCCTTTGCCTATCCCTTTAGAGACTAACAACCATTTTCTATAACCTATCTATCTATCAGAAGCAAATCTACAGATTCTAAGAATCTACGAAATCTACAGATAGATAGGTTATAGAAAATGGCCGTAAAAGATCTTACTAGTACAATTTGGAACATAATAGCTATTCTACTTTATAAACGCATTTAGATCAATGGCCCACACAGCTGCACGGAGTTTCTAATTTCCTGTAGTCATGTCAACAGCTCAGATGTATTGTCGACCAGTCCAGACTAAACTGATCTCCTTGCATTGTCCTACCACATAATAGATATTATATTGTGTGCTAGTTCGAATGTTTGGTTCAAATACGCTTTCCACACTCTGTATCTAACCTATATAGAATGAAAGACTCCACGATATTTGGTTTATAGAAATAAATGTCTCAAATTAGTATACAATGTTCAAGCTACTTTCCCCTGTGATACAGGGCTTTCCCCCTCCTGTAGTACAGGCATCTACCTGTATAAGTATAAGGTCTACATCGCTTAATAAGATAACATTTTGACAGAGACTAAAGATCGGAAAAGGAGGATCCTCCGACCAGGCGAGGTGATCGTGCCTGGCGGGCTTTCTGCCCAACAGTTGTTCGTTGGGATTTTCTATCCGTGTTAAATCGAATGTAAACTTCGCATGTGCGATGTAGGATTATATGACGTCATCCGTTGACTTGTGACTTGTGTCGCCACAATAAAGATTATTTATTTATTTAAAACAGTATTCAAATCACATAACAAATTGGTTCCAAATAAGCAAAAAGATATTCCTTAACAAATTTATTTTAACGATATTTTTTCTACAATTTTCTTTTAAATTCAATGCCTATCATTCATTTATTGAATCTATAGAAAGTAGGAACGCTTTAGAATTCCTGAAATCTTTCACTTTATTTACGGGATCATTAAAAACCTTAATGGTTAGTCTTATAGACCTTTTATACTGAATCTATTCATAACACATAATGATAAGGGATCCCTAATTGCTTTTATATTATCCCTTGAACTTGAGTGGTATTGGTAAGTATTATTGGGTTTTTTTTTAATTCTTAATAGTAGCACAGCGTCTGGAATTATGTCCGGTATATAACAATTACGTGGGAGGCATAACATAAATAGTGAAAAGTGGGTGTAACATTGTACAGTGTATTAAACTGTCCAACACCAAGCGGTCACCGGTGACCGCAAACTATTGTTTTATAATTGTGTCTATAATGACGGTACTCGACGAGTTAATTGCCATAATGTGCACCTCTGCTTACCCCTTTGGGGATAAAAGACGGAATAAAAAAAAGGGAAGAAAAAAGGAAGAGGGGATAAAAAACATCATAATATAAATACTCACTCTCTATGGGAGTTAGATTCAGGATCGTCAGGGTTGCGTAGACGCAAGTTCTTGCGGATGTCCACCGTCTCATTGGAATGGCGGCTCACTGACAAACCGCCCGGTAACAGCATTGCAGTCTCATCTGTTTAAGAACATACAAAAATAATTTTAATTCAATATGACTTTCTTAGAGGACGATTTATATTTGGTAAAGACAATTTTCTAATTATTTAATCCTCAACAATCCTCAAATTTTTAACCCCTAAACGACTGGTAACGCATTTGTAACAACCTCTCATGCTTTGGATGTCTATGACCGGCATCGATTGCTTCCATAAAAAAATGTAAAGGATATGAGTTAACACAACGACAAAAGTATAAATAATAAATTGGTCGTTTCCATCTATTTAATCTGGAAGAATATACTTTTAATCAGCAGTTGACAATAGTGGTTGGTCAGATGCAAACAGATACAAAAATTTAATGGCTAATGATTTGACACTGGCTAATTCTCTATTACAAAAACAACGCTACATGAACGCCATAATGACGAACTCCTGGATAACCACAAAAACATGTATCCACTCACCTCTCAACGGCACGTCGCTGTCAGCAGAACAGCCTCTATGTTCCTGGCAAGCTCGTCGCTGCACCAATGAGGGGCAGTGTCGGCCACCGTGCGCAGGCGCCTGTACCACGCGGCGGCTGCGCACCATGCTGCCGGAGCCGCAGTTTGTGTCGCAGTCTGACCATGGACCCCAACCAGATACCACGCAGTCGATTACTGGGAACAAAAAGAGGGGGTAATAGTTAGTTTTCGATTTCGATTGATTTTCAAATGTTTGCACAGAATAGGCAAAATATGTTTATACAGACATAAATACATAACTTCGTTTGTCTCCCATGGATGAGGGTCGGAAATGACTATGGAACGCCAATTGCTACGATTTCTACACACCTCTTTCGCTTCATCAACAATCATCAATCTTTTCAAGCATGATCGTCGGTTAAGGGTACTTTTAATTATATATGTTTTTATATATGTGTGTTTATATATATCGTGTTTGATATTATATGACATATAAATATATTTCTCGTTACAAAAAAGACCTTGTACACATTGGAATAAAGGTGAAATATAATAAAACATACGTTTAATAGCTGTCTCATTACATTGACGTGACAATGACACGAGAATGAACTGTCTTCTCCCTCTATTCATTCATGTGTGAATTTATGAATTTTTATAACATCTCATTGAAATATGATTGTCTATTATTGTTCTGGTGGTTGAGGTGTTACAGTTGTAAGTGACTGCTGAACTCTGAAGGGATCTCGGCCTCCATTGCTGGAATTTTACGAATCTCGAAATATAATTCTGGATATTTTAAACGTTGCACCACAAAAGGGTCTCCCATGTGTCGTGGGTGCGTTTACAAACATACTAGTTCACATACATATGACACCCAGACTCAGAATAACAATTTGTTGATCACACAAAGAGTTGCTCCGTGCGGGAATCGAACCCGCCACACGTGGCGTGGCAGCCGGTTGCCCAGCCACCGCACCAACCGTGCCGTCATCAATATGGCTCACCCTGTATTCCGTAAGACTCATCATCACTGTCGAAAGTTCGATTGTGTAAACTCATAAGCAGTCTTAAATTTCGATAACTTGCACTTTTTATACAAACTTAACGTTGCACAGTGACGTCACAGCCCAACGTCCCGTATATTGCAATAGTTGAAACATAGACAATGGAAGTTAATAGACATTAATAATTAAGGTATTTGAAGAAACGAATGCGTTTTTTATGGAATAGGAGCCAAACGAGCAGTCGTATCACCTGATGGTAAGCGATCACCGCCAGCAACACCAGAGAAGTAAAGACTTTAACGCAGAAAACCAGAGCCTCCTTCGTCGGCGGCCACGCTCTTAACTGCTCGACCAACCGACCCAGTCACATTTTATTTATAGTGGCCCAAAAACTCAACGGTACGGGCTATTTGACGGAAAAGACCCCGAGGCTATCGTGTGGAAATTGTGTATTGAAACAGTCTACATTTAGGAGTGTAGCAATATTTTACCATTTCAATACCAATACAATACAATTGAGGGCCTTTTTTATTGTATTGTATTGTATTATTCCGAGACGTAAATGAGTGGGACTTGTATTGAGGAATTTAGGACGTCCGTTGAATGCCTAAATGAGTCGTTATTTGAGTCCTAGGCATTTCAGGGGTACGAAAAGTAATGGAGGATGCTAAGGACCAAAATTCTTTTAATATTTTGCGGTATTTTTATTCATTGAAATGAAATTACTACGATACGATATGACATAACATAACATCACACCTTTTATCTCCGAAGGGTAGGCAGCGGTGCACATTACGGAACTTAATGCCATTGTACAATGTAACACGCACTTTTCACTATTTATGTTATGAGTCCTATGTAATAAGGGGGTGAGCCTATTGCCATATAGCGGACATATTTCTAGACTCCGTGTTACTACTGAAATTTTTAAATAACCCAGTAATGAATGCTTTGCTCGACCCGGGAATCGAACCCGAGACCCCTTGCTCGGCAGACGTACTTACTACAACTCTGCCAATGAGGCAGATACGATATGAATATTCATTATTTACTGGTGCTAGATTTTGAGAAGTAAAATACTTGAGAACCAATAGACAAATACTTAGAAAACCTTTTCATATAACTAAAGACATTGATTTTATCATGAATGGTCACTTAAAACCGATTATTAGCACTCTAACCCCTAAAAAAATTCGCGGAGAACCTAACGGGTTACGGGGGCTCCGGCTACGGAGCACGAACGACGAACGCAGGAGTACGATAGAGTAGGAATAGGAACGGGGTGGTTTTTAGTCAGTAAGAGTTTGACACTCCCTCCCGCCTCACGCAGGCAGGAGAAGTCATTCGATGATTTTCCCCCCTTAAAAATAACCTCCAAAAAATCCATACATTTGTTATGTTTTCATCAATGTAAACTCTATCTTAGACTAAGGCTTCTAGGACACACTAGTTCTAGTTCACAAGAATTAACCACACGATTCTACATAACTAACTGTAGTTTGTAGTGGAACCTGAACAAGTAAAGACTGTTCAGTTCCACTCGGTGTACCGAATCGAATCGCAGACCGGCTTCAAGTTTTAAAGCTAAACTTTGCACTCTGATTTCTCTACGGGCAAATACTAGAACTTGTGTAAAGTGAGTCTATAAAAAAGGGAGTTTCTTGCTTTCTAGTAGAGTTATTGACCTTTAGAGAAGAGTGGCTTTGTGCTAGAACGCGATTAGTTTCTGACAAACAGATGGATAGTTATAAATTCGAATTATTACCAATTTTATGTTTTCAAAATGACAATGTTTTGATTTTGAACTCAATGCAATGTTCTAGTCTCGTCATCCTCATAGGAAGGGCCTTTTTTCCTAATTTACAACAATTAGAAGTGGCTACTTCCCGACTTTTATCAGTTTATTACATTTGTATATTATTAAATAAGACAAACCTCCTGTAAGAGTTTTATCTCGAAGTTATATTTAAAAAACCACTTTGTAACATTTCTATTTTTGAAACTAGAAATAGAATTCTTTTTGTGCCCAAAATGGCTGAGTTCTCACTTTGCACAATGTTCGCATAGTCGCCGCACTTTGTACAATTGCATTCGTAGTAGAGACGTGACCGTTTTCCAAGCTACGTTTACTAACCTTGCATTTGTACAAAATTACATTAACAATGTGTTCACGTTAACACAAAAAGCTGAAGAATAGCTAGAAAAGATGTAGACAGAAGGTCAAGAAGATACGATAATTTAATTTTGATGTAGATAAGTTTTTATAATAAATAACTATCGTGCGACATACTAAATTAACTATAATCGCGAGTTACTCACGTGAATATATGTAAGTTGCTCTGGTTTCTATTTCACACAAAATTTACTTATCCTCATCAAATTACTAAAACTAAATCTACCGACCTCACGTGAATATAGGAAGAACACTCTGTGGTTCGAAACTAGTAGAGCTTTTCTCAGTATATTCACTTATTTTGTGTCATAGAGATAGCTCTATTACAAAAAATATTTAAAAATTGAGGCAGTCGATAAAAGAGCGACGAAGTATTAGAGACATCACTTCTTTATTAACCTACTTTTATTGATACTGTTGAAAAAGTCATTCAACCTAAGCCAATTTCGTGAACCGAAACTTGTGAAACCCCAAGCACTTGTGTTTTAACGCACACGCCAAAATTCCCAGTAGGAACAAAAGACTCGTCTAAATCCGTTGATTGGAAGCTCGCCCAATATTGTTAGCAATAAATTACAAAGCATATATCTACCGCTTTAGGGCTTCCACTTGATACCACATTTCCTCCACGTAAAGCACCAATTTGCCGCGTCATTTATTCTAGATCTTGGCTTACATAAATCACTAGAAAAATTCGCGCACATAAAACAATTTTACATTATTAAATAAGCAATATATTCAAAAATGTCGTTACGAGCGCTAAGAATGTTCGGAGACTGCGAACACGGGTCCAGGGCCGGGGTAATGGCCTATAAAATGGCTTTAAGAGGCCATTTATCATGAACGAGTGGGACTCCGTCGCCGGGTACCTATTGCGAATTTATTGACATTCGCGGGATGACAGAATACCTGAATCGCTCGTTTGGACTGCATTTATGATGACTCAATCTACTAAGCTAGCTACAAATCGTGATTTATTGATGTATTCCTTAAAATCTTTAAAGTACATATTATTCTCTACTCGCTTTTGCCAGCGGCGTCGCTCGCGTTACCCGGATGAAAAGTAGCCTATGTATATCCCAGACAATAATCTACTTCTGTTCCAAAATATCATCCTAATCCCCATAGCCATTTGGACGTGATTCAATAACACACAAACTCACTCATAAACATTTTATGTGCATGTATACTGTAGCGAGCATGCTCCAATTAAGCACTTGGCATGTGTGTTGGAATGTTTTTCAAAATGAGCAAGCTCATATTTTCTTTTTTTTATGAGAAAAGCCGGTAAACGGACAGACGGATCACCTGTATAAGTCTGGTAAGCAATCGGCGTCGCCCATGGACAGTCAAAACAGACCGGGGATTGGGGAGACTGGAGAAGGGGGTAATTGGGCATCCGGTAACCTCACTCACACGACGAAACACAACGCAAGCATTGTTTCACGTCTGTTTTCTGTGAGGCCGTGGTATTAATCCGGTCGAGCCGGCCCATTCGTGCCGAAGCATGGCTCTCCCACACTCATGTTCGCATATAGACGTTTTTTAGCAAGCTATTTTAGAGCATGTATGTACTTTAAGTAGAATTCATCAACGATACGTTCTTTGTTTTTTATTCACGTGGGTGTTTAGAACGTTATTAAAGGGTAGATGTTTGTTTCCCGATGTCGTTTAAAAGGAAATAAGTGGAAATTCACCAAAGGGATGTAAACATCTTCACGTCGTACCTTTTTCTGTATAAAACTAATACCACTCTTGTTTTCCTGGAAGTGTAGGGTGTGAACTGTGAAGTAGGTAGACAACACCTACTTTAGAACGGTTATTTGTTGCTAGGTCAGCCCGGTTTTATCTATGCGGTGAGGAAAGACTGCCTCGTTGGCCGAGTGATCACAAGTGTGACTGTCGGGCAAGGAGTCTCGGGTTTGATTCCCAAGTAAGACAAAGTGTAACTAAGTTAGGCTCACCCCTGTTACATGGGACTCATAACATAAATAGTGTAAAGAACACCACAATGTAACACCACATTGTGCATATTGGCATAAATCTGAAAATTAGTGTCAGATGTAAGTTGCTTTGTTTCTTTGAAAACAATGCTTGATTATCCAGTCATTAAATAAATTTGTAATGTATTTTTTTTGGCATAAGCTAGTAAACGAGCGGACTGATCACTTGATGGTAAGCAATCAGCGTCGCCCATGGACATCTGGAACACCAGAGGCGTTACAAGTGCGTTATCGGCCTTTTGGGGATTAAGAGTATGAGGATCGTTGGGGATTCCGGGATTGGGGAGATTGGGATTTTTAGAATTATTAGAATTACAAATCAGATTAGGTTACGAATTATTAGATAATATAATTGATTTATTTGATGAGAAAAATGAGTGTGCAATTCAGTATTTTTGGTGGTGATTTCAAATATTTTGTTGAAAAAAGGGAATTTATTTATTTATTTAAAGCTTCATGCACAAAATGTACATAAGGATAAATGTACATACTTAATGCCGCAGGCATTCTCTCCCAGTCTGACCTTTGGGTGATGCAGAGAAGAGTTAATGGTGTGAGCAAGAAGCAAGCAATTATTTAATAGAGCAAATAAAATAGATACACTTACATATTTCAGAGATAAACATAAATAAACATAATTATAATATATATACCTACACACAAGTACAACACAATACACATGCATGAATTCATACACATATACATACACACATACATACATACATACATACATACATACAATATACAGTACAATTTACTGTTAATGTATTAAATACCACCCAAACTAAAACAACATACCACATCGACTATTCCTTTACGAACTACATTTATTAGCAACCAAGTAGTTACATTTGCCAATCAGACACAGTAATCTATTGCTATATTACCACACTCCATTAAAGGCAGACAATAGATCTCTGTACACTATCAGATCTTCTATAGTGGCTGTAGTGAGACAGAAACTATGTATTGTGGACTATTCATTGTTGTATTCTACCTCTAGTGTTGTTGTAGGTAACATTGTATTCTTGTATGGTTAGATAGATTAAAGATTTGAGATAATGTTGGTATTACGTTTTGTAATAATTGTTTTATACATAATATAAAACAAAGTAACTATCCGCCGTCTGTCTGTCCCTATGTATGCTTAGATCTTTAAAACTACGCAACGAATTTTGATGTGGTTTTTTTAAATCGATAGAGTGATCCTTTTATGTACCTCTATAATACATGCAAAATGCACTCGTGCGAAGCCGGGGCGGGTCGCTAGTTGTTTTATAAACAATCATAACATAACAACACGCCTTTTATCCCCGAAGGGGTAGGCAGAGGTGCAAATTACGGCACTTAATGCCACTGCACAATGTAACACCCACTTTTCACTATTCAATGTTATGAGTCCTATCTAATAGGGGGTGAGCCTATTGCCATATACCGGGCACAATTCCACTGAGATTTTTTTAAAACCCAGTTATACTTTGCCATACCCTGGAATCGAACCCGAGACTTGTCAGGCAGTCGCACTTGTGAACACTCGGCCAAGGAGGCAGTCGACATAACATTCTATTTTTAGTAAGTTAAAGATATTGTCCACTTCTTTCACTGTTACTCAAAAGAACGTAAGAATGACAAATGAGTAGCGTAGCTTTACGTGACGAGATTACATAACAGCGGTCAACGAACTCGTTTAACTAGTCGAGCACCGTCATTATAGACACAATTAAAGAACAATAGTTTGCGGTCACCGGTGACCGCTTGGTGTTTGACAGTTTAATGAGCGATAATAAAGAATGAAGGGATAACACTCGTCCCATATTACATCATCTATCTAAGTATTGAAACCTCTGAAATAAATTCATTTTACCATAAATATAACTATAGTATTAAATCGATTCGGATGACATTCGAACAGCCGTAGAATATAGAATACCTTGGCAGAGACCAATTCAAAAACCCAATTTCTATCAGATGTCATTATTTTACGCAGATAAAGTCGCGGGTAACAGCTAGTATATACATATATAAAATAAAGTCGTGTTTACACAATTTATAGTAACTCAAGAATGTCTATATCGATTTGGCTGAAAGGGAGACGGATACGCTTACCTACATACAATTCTGGGCCTGGATGTAAAAAGATGAAACTGGTGTCAATTAATAGCTACTTTATTAACAAACAATCGCTGAAACTTTTGCAGATTTTGGCAATCTGAGACCCGAGATATAAGAGATTTAATTAAGAAAACTGAGGTTAGAACAATTATATTCATCAACAATTCAACAGCCTATAAATGCCCATTGTTGAGCAAAGCCTCTTCTCACACGGAGAAGGTTTGAGCATTAATCACCACGCTTGCTCAATGCGGGTTGGTGATTACAAACTTATGATTAGAAATTATAAGCCCAGGTTTCCTCACGATGTTTTCCTTCACCGTTTGTCAGTGGTGTCTGAATAATATTAGAAAGTACATATAACTCGGAAAAAGTCACATTGGTACTTGTCGTTGGTAGGTTTTGAACTCGCTCCCTCATGCATGAGAAGCGGGCGGCGTCTTAAACCTAAGGGCCACTACGACAATATTCGCAAAGTACATAACAGAAAAAAGACCCATTTTTTAAGCTAAACCTCAACTTATTACTATTAGACCCAGAAGTCCCCATCTCCTTTTATGTATGTACAAATAAATTGAATCGATAAACAAACGAATTATTCTAATGAACAAATTCTTACTGAATTAGTACATAATTATGATTAACGTAATGTATGAATGAATACAACAGTATATTATCACAATATACAATATGTTCTAGACCAAACACTTGATTACAGGTCAAGCTGTCTGTAATTAATGCAGTGGCATACACTAATTCAATTACTTTAATTGTTTGGACAATAGATACGTAGACTTAATCATTTCCAGGCTACTTGGCTTACGTTCCTCTTCATAGACACCTGGGAGCAAGGAAATGTAGCCACTTTTTCTTTTTCATAGGTGTAGGCAGAGGTGCTCAAATGCCGCTGTACAATGTAACACCCACTTTTTACTATTTATGTTATAAGTCCCATGTATTTAGGGAGTGAGCCTATTGCCATATACCGGGCACAATTCCAGAGCTAGTACTGAGGTTTTGAAAAAAACAGTAATACTTTGCTCGATCCGGGAATCCAACACGAGACCCCTTGCCCGGCAGTCACACTTCCGACCACTCTGCCAACGAGGTAGTCAGTTTTTCCTTTCCATTTATTGATAATTTTTTTGTGATACATGTACCATATTGGTAAGACAGAAATATTAAAAAGTATATCTGTGTTGGTAACGAATTTCATAATTATAAAAGGCAATGTAAGTAGTTAAGATTAAAATGAGAACATTTTATTTTAAAGACAAAGATTTTTTTTTAAATTCACCCTCCATGGTTCGATAAAATGAAAAGAAGAAACCGCTAGTGGCTCCGTTCCTTGCCCAAGTATTTATTAAGAGGAATGTAAACCAGTAGTCTAGAAGTGATTAAGTCTATGTATTTTATTGTTCTTCTCAATAATGATATGAATTTCGGTGTTTTATTCAGTGTACTGTTTTATGTTACAATGGAGCAAATGATTTTTTTATGGGGTAAGCTGGTAAACGAGCTGACGGATGACGTAATTAGTGCCGTCCATGGACACCCGAAACACCAGAGGCGTTACAAGTGCGTTACCGGCCTTTTCGGGATTAGGAATTTAAGAATTCGGGGAGCAGGGAGATTAAGGAGGGATTGGGCCTCATGTGACCTCACCAAAATAAATAATACTCTGTCAGTCAGAAGCTAGGTGAAGCTAGAAAGAACAAAAAAAATCATACAGTCTTACATGGTGCTCACATATGCACACTGACAATCCAAAAAAATAGTACTACTATACAAGAAAAAGGAACTGATAACGAAGGTACGAACTCAAGAAGTTTACCAACGACATTAAATCCAGCTCCAAGAGATTAGCAAGTTCCATAGTACGAGTATAAACAAACACTTCAGCAAAGTAATATTAGCTTAAAGTAGCTCCTTGTTATGTAATTCAGTATTTCTGGGTATAATGTAATGGCTACTAGAACAGTTTCAGCAGCTAATATTTACAGTACACAAGAAGCGCAGTACCATGCATGTTTGTACATATTTTGATGATGTTTTCGGGGTGGAGGTACATTCTATGTTTGAATGATTGTTTTTTTAATTAGTTTATCGATTACTCTGCCAATTGTGGACCGATTTTCAAAGTTATTTTTTTTGTTTAGAAGGTTATTATTCTCGAGAGCATCCCATTTTTACCAAGTCGGGATAAGATGTTGGAATCCTAGAAAATACGAAGGTAACTTTTGAATATTGTCGAGGCGAGTAATACGACTATTATGTCTTTCTATATTGTACATTTATGACGACAACAAAGGTAAGTTTAATTTTATGAACAGTTTAATTAGGCAAAACTAATGATTGTAGCGGGGTTTTTAGTCATTTGTTGCATGGGAATCATAAGAATTAAAGATAAGTGGGTGTTATATATCCGTATTCCTGTTGACTGTTCGAAAAAGATGTGGATATAATCTTTGTAATAAAACATGTTTTAACACAACCCATTTCGAAAACCCACATCTCAATATGGGCGGAAATAGAAGGAGATAAAACACGACGACGTATCAAAATAAAATCAAAAACATCATATGACTTTCTTTCAGCGTTTGTTCTCAGAGTAGTTAGTTAGGAGATTAGCCGTTATCTAGAAATTTAAAGATTGACGCGTAAAACTGTTTCCTTGTAACCTATTTGCAGAATTAAATATCAATTCATTCTATAATTATTTTATTTTAAATGTTGCCCCACACTAGGATTTACTCCTGTGTCGTATGTGCGTTTACAAACATACAACATCACATACACATGACACCCAGACCCGGAACAACAACCTGTGGATCACACTAAGAGTTGTTCCGTGCGGGAATCGAACCCGCGACACGCTGCGCTACAACCAGTTGCTCAGCCCCGCGCCAACCGTGCAGTCACTGCACTACAGTCGTGCAGTCATATGGCTTGCAAGAACCAGCTTCTTTAATATGCAGACAGTACATACTAAGTCAGACCCATTATTAAATTGCCCTGGCAGATAACAGCCTTCTAGACATCTAGAGACTGTAAATTACTATTTCAACCACTATAGATAAGTACTACCATTCAAGCTCCATTCCCCACTTAGTCATCAATCCACGTACTTAATTAACTTCCTCATTTGTCTTAGAGAACACAGCCGAGGATCTGAATAAGATATTGCATAAAACAACACTTGACAATTAGCAATGTAAATAAGGCCTGACTTGGTACACGGGCAACTTATCTGTGGGGCAACTATCGCGGCTGATAGTATACTGTGGTGAATTTAAAGTTGATGACGATGATTGTTTAAAGTATAGAAAAATACATTGGGTATGTCGTTAAAAATGCTGAATACGCTAGGGAAAAATTAGAGGTCTTTCTTCTCTACTTAAACCTTTTTGGATCGCTATTAACATTAATGCAAACAGTACAATGAAAAATGGTTAGTAGTGCAAGCTGTGTTCTTTTACGAAAAAGACGAATAACAGTTATACCTATATAGCATATATATCTATATAAATATATTGGAGTATCTATTTGCAATATGCAAATAACCAGTGTTTACTACATAAGCCATGCACAACAACCACAGTTGCTTCCAAATCGCTCGTCTACTACAAAGCAATGTCTCTCAGCTTGTTCCGCAGTGGGCCTCAAGATTAAAGCCTTTTAATTAGAAGAGAATGTTTCGGCTTAATGGTTTGACTGTTTGTCTTGTTGTCACAATGTCTGTCGTAACTAAACGGGCGACAGTTAATGTGAACAGAATCGTCTTTGTTAATGACGTACTGGTGATGAGGAAAGTTGTTTGTGAATATTGTTTTATGGGTGACAAAAATCTATTGTTTTGTAACATAAACTTAAGTGTCAACTTTTCGAATGCCAGTTAAATTTTAACTGAGGAATAACTTTGAATATTTGACAATTATACCGTACTAATAACTCTCAACTGTCAATTATATTTTTCACATAACATAAAGCACATAAACACAATGTAACAGCCACTTTTCACTATTTATGTTATGATTCCCATGTAATAGGGGGTGAGCCTATTGCCATATACCAGGCACAATTCCAGACTCCGTGCAAGTACTGAGATTTTTAATGACCCAGTAATACTTTGCCCGACCCGGGAATCGAACCCGAGACCCCTTGCCCGGCAGTCGCAATTGCGACCACTCGGCCAACGAGGCAGTCAATTATATTTTTCACAATTAAGAATTAACTGATGATTGATAGGCTCTTAGCATTTTCATCCACTGAGGTATCATTTACTTCCTCGATAGTCGACTGCCGTATTCCAGCCAGCTAGTCACTGCTGTTACCGGTTACCACTGTATACCTCTAGTTGTCATCTATCCTCCTTCATATTGGTAGACCTTTAATCCTTAAGATTTTTTTCTAACAAATGAATCCAATTTATGTTTGATGTCGTGGTGGCCCAGAGATTAGAGACGGTGAGGGTGCGAGTTCGAAACCTACCAACGGCAAGTTCCAATGTGACTTTTTTCGAGTTATATGTACTTTCTAGATCTAGAAACGACTGACATACATATAACTTGGAAAAAGTCACATTGGTACTTGCCGTTGGTAGGTTTCGAACCCGCACCCTCATGCATGAATCCTTAAATATATGAATATATATAATTCGTTAATAAACATATATGAAATAATTACCTAATCCAAAACCATTCCTTTGATACTCATGCAAAATGTACCAACCCTCATTTACGTAGAGCCATTGTAATTACGCCCCTTGCATTACGAATTTCGACATTTATATGCCTTTGTGTTATAGCCACAGTTGCGGGCATGTGTCCCGTCCTGCGCATACCCTAAGGCTATACGACTTAATGCTATGGTTATAAAGCAACCATTATTTTCTTATGAAACCAAGTAACGGTATGGGGTTTGGGACTCTTTGAAAATATCAGTGTTCACTACACTTAAAAAATCCCTTCGGATATAAAGGTGTGATGTCATGTGTGTGTTTTGCAAACATACTGCAGTTTCAGGCTTTTTTTTTAAGGGGGAAAAATCATGGGACTCTAATTCGATGTTACATTTCAATGAGTCCTTTGCCTAGTCATCAAAAGATTGATGATGTTTCCGGCTAGTCTTGGCAAAGACACCGAGTCCAATGGTTGTAGCTGTGATTTTCTACAGCTACAACCATTTTTAGCATCAAATATTTTCCCTTTCATATCTACACAATATTAAAGTTTGACGAGCATACTAACTGGCTATTAACTAGCTCATTTTGTGTTATAGAGGAGTAAGATTGCGACGTTCAGTTCACTTTAACCTTTAGGTTCATTTTTAACGTTAAGATTAATGTTTTTGACTGTAACCGACTGGTTATAAAAATAAAGGGTATATTTTGAAGACCATTTTATAACCTTCAAGAATAGAATTGAAAATAATGATTGTTTGGCCAATGGCTGTGTTTTTCTAAGACAGAAGTAGTAATTTCGATGGTGCGTTGTTGTACATGATACTTTGGTTATTATTTCTTCTTCATTACTGAAGGTCGTGTCTAGTCTGGTGCACGCGTCATTTGATGTACAACCCTCCTCCAAACGCCCCTGTCCTCAGCGGTCTTTATGGCTTGTGGAACTGTCAGGCCGGTTAGGTTTTTTACAGCATCCAACCACCGGGTAGGTGAGCGACCACGAGGTCTTTCCCAGTTTACTCGACCAACAACCACAAGCTTCTCCAGATTGTTGGGGTCTCTACGCGAAATGTGGCCAAAATATGTTAGTATCCGCGCTGTAGGCATATGGTGGACAGCCTCGTAGTAATTCCGATTTCCGATTCCGGTTATTATTTAGTGTATGGTATTTAGTTCAATATTCTCTTTTGGTCAATTTTAGATGTACCGGGGAGACAGTAAATGTCGAATGACTTCTCTCGCATTGGGTGAGGTGGGGGAGTGTCAGACTTATTGTTATTTAAATCATTCTGTTCTAACTCCTGCTTTGAACCAGAGCCCGGTTACTTCCGTCTCGTTAGGTCATTCACAAATGTAACGAGGAGCTCCAATTTATAAAAGTTCAATTGTCAATATTTTTTTTATTTCCGAAGACATTAATTGTATCGCCAATCGTTGTGTCAAGATGGCGGACGGAGATTGCCATTTAAATATAGTTTACATTACACTAAGTACTGGTTTACTTCTGAAGATAATTAATGATTTAACATAAACCGTGTCTTGTTTGTCATTAATTTTATTTCTTTGTATTTATATCCTTAAGAAAATTCAACGCACCAATTTACTTAACGATCTCGAAAACTTTATTTAAACCCCGCAATTAATCACCAATTCTTTGGTGTTGTTTACATAAAAAAGTATCCTTTATTTACCCAACTACGGTTTAAAATCGCCTTTCTCAAAGGTTCTCTCTAATTATTCAAGTTAATTGAAGTTTTGTCGGGGCCCCAATCTCGCTTGAAGAGATATGTGCCCTTTCGGACCCTAATCCGCAGCTAAATTAAAAAATACTTGTTAAATTAAACTTGTTACGTGGAACAGGTAATTTTATGATGTCATTGATAACCATTCCGTGTGTTTAAAAAAAAAGATTTGTTGTCTACGCGGTCTTATTTTGAATTTTTCGAACACGTAGATTTTGTCATTGTATTTTTTTTCGGGACATTAATTTGATTGATGGCACACATTTTCCGTTCTTTTATGATTATGTCGCTCTGTGATTGAATTTTTTTTTTTGTTTAATTGCGTGCGTGTTTCCTGATTTAATGTTTGCCAAGATATTGACTGGAATGATAAATTAGATTTGTTTTTTAGAAATTCTGTCATCGTTTTTATTTTATACAGGTACAGTCAACCGTGTTATTAAGTATGCACATAAGAATAAATATTGATTCAGTACAGAGACAGTGAACTGATTGTCTACAGAACCGATGGTTACAATAAACATAGCTTCATAGAAAATCTACAATTTGATTGGACAATAGCGACTGTCTTTGTACTGAATCAATATTTATTATCTTACCTCTATAGGTACGAAATAACTTGGTTGACGGTCCATAATTATGACGTTAAAATAACAAACATGATTTAAAAATATGATATATTATTATTTTTAAGTATGAGTGACCCATGCTTCGGCTCGAATACGTCGGCTCCACCGGAGTGATACCACGGCCTCAAAGAAACTGACGTGAACCAACGCTTGTGCTGTGTTTCGTCGTTTGAGTGAGGTTACCGGAGGCCCTACACTGCCCAATCTCAATCCCTGAATCCCCAACAATCCTCAAATGGTCGGTAACGCACTTGTAACGTCTCTGGTGTTCCTGGTGTCAATAGGCGACGCCGATTGCTTACAATCAGTGATCCGTTTGCTCGTTTACCGGGTTACCCCATAAAAAATGCTGATTTACAGTCAGCCAGCGATATGGTTATTAAAGGGGATATAATATAAAGACTACATACAATATTTCATACTCATTACAAAAATATTGTATGGTTTCGCGAAAAGTACTTGTGATTCATTCGTCGACGACTCACGATTAATGAGGCACCCAGTGACACATGAATATTTCAGCAACCTAATTAACAAATATTAATTATTTATTTTGAATGTATATTTGAACACTTTAAATGTAATTTACATTATATATAGGCTTCGTTGGTCAAGGGGTCGAACGTGTGATTGTCGAACAAGAGGTTTCGCATTCCCAGATCGAACAAGGAATTATTTGTGCGAATGTGAGAAGCATGTTTATTAATTCAGACTACAAACATACTGATCTGACTGCCTCGTTGGCCGAGTGGTCGCAAGTGTGACTGCCGGGCAAGGGGTCTTGGGTTGTATTCCCGGATCGGGCAAAATATTACTTGGTTTTTAAAAAATTCTCAGTAGTAGCACGGAGTCTGAAATTGTGTTTGGTATATGGCAATTGATACGCTGACACCCTATTACATGGGGCTTTTAACATAAATAGTGAAAAATGGGTGTTAAATTGTACAGAGGCTGTGCCATAATGTGCACTCGCGGGAGTCGCGGAGAACCTATCGGGTTACCGGGGCTCCGTCTCAAAGCGCATGAGAAGGAACGGGGTGGCTTTTAGTCAGTAAAAGTCTGACACTCCTTCCCGCCTCACCCAGGCGGGAGTAGTCATTCGATGATTTTTCCCCCTTAAAAAAAAAGCCTGAAACTGCAGTATGTTTGTAAAACACACACATGACATCACACCTTTATATCCGAAGGGATTTTTAAGTGTAGTGAACACTGATATTTTCAAAGAGTCCCAAACCCCATACCGTTACTTGGTTTCATAAGAAAATAATGGTTGCTTTATAACCATAGCATTAAGTCGTATAGCCTTAGGGTATGCGCAGGACGGGACACATGCCCGCAACTGTGGCTATAACACAAAGGCATATAAATGTCGAAATTCGTAATGCAAGGGGCGTAATTACAATGGCTCTACGTAAATGAGGGTTGGTACATTTTGCATGAGTATCAAAGGAATGGTTTTGGATTAGGTAATTATTTCATTTATGTTTATTAACGAATTATAGATATTCATATATTTAAGGATTCATGCATGAGGGTGCGGGTTCGAAACCTACCAACGGCAAGTACAAATGTGACTTTTTCCAAGTTATATGTATGCCAGTCGTGTCTAGATCTAGAAAGTACATATAACTCGAAAAAAGTCACATTGGAACTTGCCGTTGGTAGGTTTCGAACCCGCACCCTCTCTTATATATATCTCGGTTATAAAATGGTCTTCAAAATATACCCTTTATTTTTATAACCAGTCGGTTACAGTCAAAAACATTAATCTTAACGTTAAAAATGAACCTAAAGGTTAAAGTGAACTGAACGTCGCAATCTTACTCCTCTATAACACAAAATGAGCTAGTTAATAGCCAGTTAGTATGCTCGTCAAACTTTAATATTGTGTAGATATGAAAGGGAAAATATTTGATGCTAAAAATGGTTGTAGCTGTAGAAAATCACAGCTACAACCATTGGACTCGGTGTCTTTGCCAAGACTAGCCGGAAACATCATCAATCTTTTGATGACTAGGCAAAGGACTCATGAAATAAGTCGTAATAGTATGCATTAGTCAAAATTTTACAAACAAAAGGCAAGCCAAAAAAGCTTTCAAACTATGATCGCTTGTCCGCTGGCCAAGTACGGAGCTCATGACAAATCCTTGTAGGAAATCTCCTCTGTAATCTTCCAACTCGAAAATTGAATTTATGACTCCCGGCTCTTATACTCTTACTCGACCTTTCACCAGTCAAAAGAAACTTTATTATACGCATAATAAAATAATATAATTATATCTAACTTTCCTAAATGAAGCGAAAGGTCTGACAAGATATTTTTATATTCTATTTTAGTCTTGCTACTAAGAATACCTCACTCACCTCAGGCGAGAAACGCGTGACGCGTACTTGGAAAACATTTGATTTATAGCTTAACAAACAGTGTAGAAAAAGGTGCTATAATTATTATTATTTCATCCTATCATTTTCTATTTTTATTTATAGTTCTTCACGAAGAAACAATTCATTTTCCCAGGCTTTATATTCTGTAAGTAATTTTACAACTAATCATTCATTTGTTTTGACACAGTTTTCGTGTAGTATTTTAATAAGAACTTAAAAACTTTGCTTCTATTAAAAAGGAGGTAAAATACATGTCAACATAATGTTACGTCTATAGTCAGAATTATAATTAGATTCCAGATTTGACAATAGCTACTGTCATTTTGTGAAATAATGATACCACATATAATAGTGCAGTGATGAACACAAAAATCGATGAGGTACAATCAGTGTTGTTTTATAATAAATGTTACAGAAAGTGACAGGATAGCGATAGCGATGACGGAGACAATATATAAAATAACTTATTACCATAACATATATCTGTTTTATTTGTCATGTTCCTTCATGATTACATTTTTTTTATTTATTTCAAACACAATTATAAAAGAAAAGTCTCAGATCGTTAATTAATCGTCAAAACTAAATTATCGGTTCAGAAATATTGAATTTCCTGATATACCTCTAGTTTTCGAGAGTAAAATTATAAACGAGAATAATCAGTCTTAAAATAATCTACCAGACGGACATTACAATCGTCAATAAAATCGGCATTTACTGTTGTATTCTTGTCTCTCTATTGCCACATCCAAGCACTATTTCAGATGTTAGTGTTAATGAAAAAAAAAATCTATTGGTAACTAACCAACCCAATAATTAAATCGTTTCTTAAATAATTAAACATAAACTAAAATTAATTCAGATTAAAAATAAAGCGTTTATGCAGCTTGGCATTTATGGCCATGCAAATTAAATGTGTAAGTATACAAAATATTACGGTACCGGTTGAAGATATCTACTGCAAAATTCAATACAAGGTTGTAAAAACAATCGAATATACTAAGTGTGGGAGAGTCATGCACCAATGGGCCGGCTCGACCGGAGTTATACCGCGGCATCGAAGAAAATCGACGTGAATCAACGCTTGCGTTATGTTTCGTCGTGTGTGTGCTCACATTTCCTAATCTCGCCAATCCCTGGATCTCTAACAATCCTCAAATTTTAATTCCCCAAAAGGCCGGTAACGCACTTGTAACGCCTCTTGTGTTCCAGGTGTCCATGGGCGCCACCGGTTGCTTACCATCAGGTGATCCGTCTGCCCGTTTACCGGCTTATACCACACATAAAAAAATAGGCAGGCTACATAAAACCAGGATTAAAACACAGTTAAATTAAATTTAGCATTCAACCGTAGTGTTTAACACCCCTATTCAGCACTTGATTTGCAACCCATTCTCTCATAAATACTACTTACATTTCCCCAGCCCCCATTACCCGGATTTCTAGGAGAACATCAAAGTAAATGAGGATCATTGCATCACATGAATGCATGGATTCGGGCACCCAGATATAAGGCGAAGGCCATAACGACACGGTATAAAATACCCCTATGTTGTAATATGACGTCATTTTTACCGTGTGTAAACAGCTTTGCATGTTATAGGGTGTATTAAGATGGTTGGCCTGTTATTTATGGTTGTCGTTTAGTATTTTATTTGCTTAGGTTGTTGTTGAGTAAAGGATGATTGTATTTATAGTCACAATAAGACGTTACCCAAAACAAATCGTGATTTATCCGCCAATTGTGAATTACACGAAACTCTTCAGTCTGGAGGTATTGAGGCTATGTATTTCAGTAATTCAAAACTTAAAAACACAATTATACTTCTACCTTTAGCCAATCAGAAGACACACTAATATGCCCATGATAATTTATTTAATAAATCTTTTATTAGCTGCCTCGTTAACCGAGTGGTCGCAAGTGCAACTGCCGAGCAAGGGGTCTCGGGTCCGATTTCCGGGTCGGGCAAAGTATTACTGGGTTTTAATTCTCAGTAGTTGCATGGAGTCCGGAATTGTGCCCGGTATATGGCAATAGCCTCACCCCCTATTACATGGGACTCATAACATAAATAGTGATGTGGGTGGTATATTGTACAGTGGCATAATGTGCATCTCTGCCTAACCCTTCGGGGAAAAAAGGCGTGATGTTATGTAATGTATGTAATCTTTTATAAACGACATTTAAAAATAAAACTTCAACACCCCTCCCTTTATTAAGTCTGTTATTTATACACTAAAAGCTTCTTCTAAGTCTAACAAACACTTTTCTGAAAATTGCAGCAAAATCGGTTCAGCCAACCATGAGATAATCGCGCACAAACACATATACATACGTTGAAAATTGTTCAAATTCATCCCCTAAATTTGTTCATACAAAAGTAGTCTCTAAACATTGGAAATACGGTCTATAATGTAGTTAGTGGAGAGCGGTCAACGGTGACCGCTTGGGGATATACGGGTTGTATACATACACTAGCTACTTCCGCGCGGTTATACACGCTCTGCTCAGCTCCTATTGATCGTAGCGTGATGTTTTATAGTCTATAGCCATCCTCGATAAATGCGCTATCCAACACAAAAAGAGTTATTCAAATCTGACTTGTAGTTATGGAGATTAGAGCATTCAAACAAATAAACAAAAAACAAACTCTTCCGCTTTATATACCTCTAATAGTATAAGATATAGCTCAAACTGACAATCATCTTCTTTTATCTGAAGTCCGTTAAAAATTATCCTTTTTTATCCTTCGACTTACTATAAACTCGTTCGTACAAAAACAAGAACAAATTAAAACAATCAACATTAACAATAGGTACGGCTAAATCTCGTCACATCACTCAAAAACCACCCTTTTATCAGACAAGCGTCCCAGAAGCAGTCCCTACAAAGAGGACAACATCCATAGGTAAGATCAAAGACAGAATAAAAAGAAAACAAAGAATTTTATCTTTAAAGTATACCAACAAAAGAAATAAAGAATTATTTGAATTGTAAATGCCTTTATAAAATTTAATTTTCGTATTGTCATGGTTTACCATTAAGGGCTGTGTAGACGAGCAACTGAATGAGTTTAGAAAATAACAAAATCTTCTGGGAATTTATTTCAACTGCATTAGGTGTATTTGAGGTCTTATTGGTAGGAGAATCTCGAAAATACATCGAGAATTTACTTCTACTTCTACTACATTATGGCAATATTAGTTGTTTTTGTTTGATATTCAGTTGAGTTTTTAAACATAACATAACATCACGCCTTTTATCCCCGAAGGGTTAGGCAGAGGTGCACACTAAAAGGCACTGTAATACTCATTATTCACAATAGAGGTATATGTTATGAGTTCTATGTAATAAGGAGCGTATTGTCATATACCGGGCACAATTTCATTTCCAGGCTACTATGGATTTCTAAAAAAAAACTAGTAATACTTTGCTGGACCTGGGAATCAAACCCGAGAGCAATTGGGCCTCCAATTTTGAATAGGATAGTTTTTTATTGTTATTTAGAGGTATATTTGATGGCCCGACGTTTGACCCCTATCTCACCTGGTGATAAGCGATGATGTGGTCTACGATGGAACACGTCGTTCCAATAGGATAAGACAGGACACTACCTCTAATATTGTAAACTAGGTTCTGCTTACGATTTCGTACGCACATGCCCGTTTCAACCATACCCGTAGGATTTTTTCTGTCATGAGAACCTTATCCTGACGTTAAACAAACAACAAAAAACATCAGCCAAATCAGTCTAGCCGTTCTCAAGCTATGGCGTAACAACGGGAAACGGGTTTTATTTATTTATATGTATATAGACTATCTATGTAAGTTAAAAAAATATCCAATGGATAGTCCCTCGTCTACACAAACCTTTATTAAGCTTCAGGGGAATAAACTTCCATTACTGAAGACATGTAAATGTTATGGACGATGACATTTTTTTTCATTGAAACATTATGATAATGAAGGATCACGTTGAAAATGATGACTTTTGTTAATGATGGTAATCGAGCTACTTTTTTTGTTGGTTGTTAATGCGATAGCCCTTTGGGCGTGTCTGTAGTTTTGTTTGGTTGTGAGAATCTGTACTATTAGTATAATATTATGAACAGCGAAAGATTATTTTTCCTTGGTTATGATTAGATAGTGATTTTATGGTGTTGTTGGACTACAAAAACAGATACACACATGCACACACACACACTCTCATTAACTTACATACGCACACACACACATTCATACACACTCACATGCATAAATAGGTATACCAACAGCTTTTGTATACATATTAGAAAAAATTTTAGTAACTAAAGAGAAACTACTACTTGTACGTTATTGTTATTCTTATTTAAAATGTATTTTTTGTTCGCGTGGGTCACCAAGTCTACTTTGATCAGCTATGGCCTTAGGTGAGTCGAGAGAGAGTGTCAGATTGTTATTGACTAAAAATCAGACCATTCCAACTCCTGCTTTGAGCCGAAATTTAAAAGTGAGAGTGAGTTTAAATATCAAAAATATTTCTCAACTAACTAATTTAGCTAAAAATAAAAATTATAATATTATTCAGACAAAAATTGAAAAATGAAACACTACAATAATATTCACATTTTCCTCTACAACGCGTTTCACCAAAACCGTAGCTAAAATCTTGTGATCGCTACGCCGGCTACGTGCTACGCCGCCTACGAGCGCTACGCGATCTCGTAGCCTCGTACATATTCATGCAGCATTGCTACGCCTGCTGAATTTTCGAAGCCTACTAACTTTCAGAAGGTCCTTCGTGATACAGGACGGATCTGTTTGTCTTTAGAAGTTAAATATTTACTTTCAGTTCAAGGTTTTTGCTTGAAAATTGTATTTTCTTGATTTTTGAAGTTGTGACAGTTTTTCGTTATATTGATTAGTTAAGACACGATTCTTAGTTGTGTTATCATTTTTAAAATGGGTAAAATTGTAATGATATATTATGAAGTAATGGAAAATCGTATAACATCAAAGGAGTCATCGGTCTTCGCGGTGTACGCGGTCTTCGCGTATGAAAAGGTTAATCATATATTTAACGAAACAGTAAGTTTTTCTGTTCCACAAATTGTTGTTTCGAGTCTGGATGTCATGTGTATGCGAAATTATAGAGGTATATCTGGAAATGCACCCACGGCACATGAAGTAATCCTAGTATTGGGCAATGTTTTTTTAACCGGAATACACAATAATAATGCTATATTCAACCAAACACGCCTTTATTTTAAAAAGCACAGCTTGTACCAATATTCCCCAACCATTATAATTGTAAAACCGCATGCGACTCGTAGCTCACCGTTTTCATATTAAAATTTTCTCGAAGGTAAAATGGAAAACGTAAACATGATGCTAATTTTCCTTTTCCCATGGGTTTATATCTCTCAGCCTAATACCTTTTTAAATTTTCGCCTTACTTGAGTTGATCTTTAAAATCCGTGTACATTTTCCATCACGCACCATGGCACTAATAGGGCTACATTTGGCGATTCCTTGTTTTCATTATCTTGGTAGCTTTTTGTGGGTTAGGAGCAAACGGGCCGACAGATCAGGTGATCTGTCTGATTGCCTCACATGGACACTCAAGAGTTAGTAGTATGTTGTAGGATTTTTTGGGAGGATGGGATCTCCAGCCCAGGGTGCCTGCTCTTGAATCCAATCTCAATTTCAACGCAATTTCAATCCAATAAAATCTCAACAATCTTTCAATGTTAAAACTATACAACGCCAATGTTAAAATAGCATTCAGAGTACGGAATATAAAGCAAAGCTTCAATATCATTTAGTTTATTAAACATCCACGCAATACGGATGCAATGAGCGCTAGTGTTCCAACTTAAAAGTACGAAATTTCACAATAGATACCAATGTCGATCAAAATTGGATTCAAGAGTAAGCCTAGCAGTAACCTCATTCACTCAGTGACTTTTTTTCAATTCAAAGTCAAAGTCAAAGCATTTATTTCAATTAAACCATAGTTTGGTACTTTTGAAACATCAACAAATACAAATAAATAATAGTCTGTCAGTCAGTCCGTCAGTGAAATTAGGTGAAGCTAGGTGCTCATTCCAAAACGTAGATTCGAATGCAGAAGAACGAGCAACAAACTCCATTCGTTACTCTTTTAAAAAATGTATGTTCTACAATGTCTCTGATACATATTTCAATACTGTACGCATATGTAAGAACAATGCAAAGACACGCTTGACGCATTATACCAATAACTTACTAAAATAAAAAAAATAAAAATCTTAAGTCTAACATGGTGCTCACATATGCATACTGACAATCCATAGAAATAGTGCTTCTATACAAGAAAAAGGAAACTCTTTGTTTTAATAAAGAAAGAAATGCTCGATGCCATAAGGAAACTAGATTGTCTACATTAGAATTAAAGTATTAAATTATGTATTATATTACCTACTATTGGAATTTAACTACTGACTACATTTGAGTATTGTCCAGTGGAGCCGAACCAACATACTGCCAAGCATTCTTATCTTCAAGATAATCTGTCAGTGTGTAGTAAGCTTGATTACATAATTCGGGCTTAATATATGTTTTAAATTTACTTTCATTTAGATCTAGTATGCTATTTGGTATTTTATTATAGCATTTAATACCTAACCCCATAAAGGATTTCTGTACTTTGGACAGTCTGAATTGCGGTATAGCTAACTTATTTTTGCGTCTAGTATTAAAATTGTGTCTATCGCTTCTTTTTACAAACAATTGCCTATTTTTCCTTACATACCTCTACATTATATTTTCATATATATATTGACAGGGCACCGTTAAAATATTTATCGTTTTAAACAATTCTCTCAGCGATTCGCAACGGCGTAAGTTATATATTGCTCGGATAGCCTGCTTTTGCAGAATAAATATTGATTCTATTTCTACAGCTCTAAAGACTTATTATCACTCAGTATTTAGACATGGACCAAATTCTAAAACTCATGTTTATCATTCATTGCCCTCAATTTAAACTACAAGAGGTAGAACCAAGTGATATAGTCTTATAGTATTTACGTATATATTCGAGTGTATGAAAAATGAATGGATGAGAAAATCATTGACATTCAATAAATTATGTCGAAGCTCATATTCATACATTCACTTTTTTATATAGGTATTTCCTCGATTCGACTAGCGTGTATACCATTTGTTACGCGTTTTATAGCAAGAACAAGCCGTAATGACTTGAAATTATGAGATTATACAGCTTGTCAATGGAATCACCCCTTATGGTAACATACAATGCTCCTGACAAATGCTGAAAAAAATACAATTTTAATAATTTTTGTTTACGTGTTATTTATTTTTATGAAAATAAAAATTTTTTTTGACCAACAACTCTCGATCTTTTTCGGGATCTTTCTTTTTACACCCTATACGTGCCTATAAATAACAAACCATTTGCTTTGTTTAGACATTACTGACAAACGGTAAAAGAGAACATCGTGAAGAAATTTGGACTCGAAATTTATTTTTAGATATAAGTTCGAAATCACCATCCTTCTTGAGCAAGCGTAGAGACTAATGCTCAAACCTTGTGCGTGTAAGAAGAGGCCTCTGCTCAGTAATTCGCACTTAAGTCCATGTGTGGGTTTGTTTTGTTTCATAAATTCCAAGTTTATAATGAAAATATAATATAGGCCAATGTTTCACGTTCTCAAAATATATGTACCCTCATAATCTTTATATAAATGGTGTTCAGTATGAGCATAATATTTTTAGATCCCTACAAAAATAGATATTTTAATATAATGCTATTATTTTAATATTGAATAGCACCCTCTTTAATATTTCATCAACGCCACGAGATTAATTTGAAATTTGAATAGATATACATTTGTTTTATGTTAGGTAGATGTATGTTCTCTGTGAAAGGTCACTGGTATAATACGATATCGTATGTTCCTTTCTAATTGTGAATTAAAATTATTGTACCGCAAAAATTTATTTCTAGAACATCAGTGTAAGTATCGTACTAGCAAAACTTGAATATATATGGATGTAGAATTGTTCATTGATATGTGTATTTTCGTTTTTGTTGCGAGTTCATTGATATTAATAGTTCATAGGTTGGGTTCGATACCCGAGTACTACAGGGTTTTAAAAAAAATCTCAGTAGTAGCACGCAGTCTGGAATTGTGCCCGGTACATGGCAATAGGCTCACCCGTCATTACATGGGACTCATAAAATAAATAGTGAAAAGTGGGTATTACATTGTACAGTGGCATAATGTGCACCTCTGCCTACCCTTTCGGGGATAAAAGGCGTGATGTTATTTTTATTTTAAGAAAGGTATAGACAAAAATAGTAATATAATATCTACTTTTATACAGTTAAGCTATCACCACATTAAAATGACACTGACTAGTGTAGAAATTGGTTCGTCCGTTTAAGAGCTGGGTTGGCACAAACCGACATACAGAGATTGGCGTCAACGTTACAACACCCTTTTTGCTTTATTACCTACTATAAATGAGACGTTAAAAACCAACTAATACCGCAACTCCTCACAGTCATAACAACTTATTAGATAATATTACATCTCATCACTACAATAGCATCTCGCTTAAAACAACATTAATTTAAACGAACACAAACACAGATAAAATCAATACGGGTAATATAAAACCGACCCCTATTTATAATTCAGTTACATTTTCCACTACGTTACACTCAGTCACCGATTACCAGGTAGCTTATTTAATGAATATAAAACCTCCTGTATATGAGAATGAATGAAATGAACGAGAAAATTATATTACGTTCAATTCAATAGGTTTTTGGGTTCTGTAGTGTATGGGGCGATTTGTAAAGGGGTTTTTTTGGAATAGTTCGGGATATTGTATAATGATGGGTAGTTAAATATTCTGTTTGTATAGTAATTGGGATAATAGATTATTTGATGAAAGAAAGAATGTGAATTTGAGGGTTATTTTTTTATTGCATAGGCTGGTAAACGAGCAGGCGGATCACCGGATGGTAAGCAATCGCCGGCGCCCATGGATACTTGGGCGTTACAAGTGCGTTACCGGCCTTTTGGGAATTAGAAATTTGAGGATTGTGGAGGATTCGAGGATTTGGGAGACTGGGGAGAGAGGGTAATTGGACCTACGGTAACCTCACTAACATGACGAAACACAACGTAAACGTTGTTTCTCGTCGGTTTTCTGTGAGTCAATTAATAATACAAGAGTACCTGGAAGACCGCGCTTTGCTCGGTGTCTTTCTTAGAAAACGAAATCTTCTGAAAATGAAATCTAGCTAGATCGATTTATCGCCTCCGAAACCCTTATACAAAATTTCAAAAATTCATATAAATAGTTCCGAGATCGTTGATACATATGTACATACACAAGAATTGCTCGTTTAAAGGTATTAGATTTTATATTAAATCTCGCAGCAGCGCGACAGTCGCTGCGTCGCGGGTCGCAGAATGCTGCTCATGAATAGGACTTCTAGCATGGCTTGAAACTAGTCGAGTTCCTCGTCAAACAGTTACGTGAGTAAGCCGTAAACAAAATAATTAATTAGTATTATATGACACAAATGAACCGGCTCGACCAGAGGTCAGAGGAGACCGAATTCCCCTCTATTTTATGGGACTCAAAACATAACTCAATAAAATCCTACGTGACATTTAATACCTGCTCTTCTACCTAACCCTTCGTAAAACAAGCTCAATATGACGTCACCAAACTACCACTACTCCTCAGAAACCACTTCATCAAAATGTCAAACCCGAAAGGTACAAAAGTCATTTCGATTCAAATTCCGGACGGCACCGGATACGGTCGTCCGATTGGTTAATTTACCTCTACAAGGGTAAGGGTACGTACGGTTTCGTTCCGGTTTCTATTCGAGCCGAGCATGGTTTCATCATCCTTTGATGGTAATTTGAGGTGAGAGGTCTTGAGATGACATTGGAGTATAAACAATACTTGTACTTATGAAGGTAGGTAGGTACTCATTGACTCTGAAACTATAGATGTTTAAGTCCTTGGTTCGGTGAAGTATATCCGAAATAATAGTGGTTGTATTACAAACGAGGAAGTTTGTGTATGTATAGATTTGTTAAGTGACGGATTTTGATGAAGTTTTGCTATCTGTAGCATGTCATTGTTTGTCAAAGCACATTATAGAGGTATATGTCAGTAGAGAAAACAGATACATTAAAAAAAATAAAAATAAGGGTATTCCCTAAATAGGTACGTACATGTTTGGAATGAACTTAACAGTATATCGAATTGTGAATAAATATAACGACGATGTTATTTATTTATAGTTAACGATCACAAAGAGATCGAATTCGCCAATCGCTGACTCCAGAGACTACTAGAAACCTTATGATCAGCTACTGTTATACATCATCAAGAAAATCTTTTTCAACTACATAATATACCTCATTCCTAGTATCCACACTACAAAATTTTTTTTTTTTTATGGAATAGGAGGCAAACGAGCAGACGGATCACCTGATGGTAAGCGATCAGCGCCGCCCATGGACACCCGCAACACCAGAAGAGTCACAGGTGCGTTGCCGGCCCTTTAAAAAGGAGTACGCTCTTCTCTTGAAGGTTTGAAGGTCGTATCGGTTCGGAAATACCGCCGACGACAGATCATTCCACAGTTTTGCTGTGCGAGGCAGGAAGCTACGTGAGAACCGCATAGTTGTGGCCTGCCAACCATCTATATGATGGGGATGCATATGCTGTCGTGAGGTTCGTTGGCGAAAAATATAACTAAAATACTCGAACCAGGTACTTGAATTCCCCACAAAGCGAAAGCCAAGTTCAAACTTTTGTAAGAATTCAAGTATTCTTTGAAAATATTCCGGGGTCCTTCACAACAGCGTTCGAGAGAAAATTTCACAAATATCTACACACCGCTCGTTTGGAAACTGTGCATTCAGGATCAAAGGCACTTTACAGACCATCGACGGAATTTGAGCAGAATTAGGAATAGCTAGCTAAGCGACTTTTTTAAATTGAGTCATTAAAATTGATAGCCTTTAAGGTTCAATAAATAAGGTTTAAGTATAGTAAGTATAGTGTGATGAATCTTTTTTAAATGGTGAAAATCATCGAATAACTTTTCCCCCCTGGGTGAGGCGGAAGGGATTGTCAGACTCTTACTGACTAAAATTCACTCCATTCGTACTCCTGCACTTCGAACCGTAGCCCCGGTAACCTTTTACGTTCTACGCGGCTCCGTATCGGCATCAGCCCTATTGGGCCCCATCCGTGGTGGTCTGATGGCTCTTCGAGTGGCTCACTCGGGTTAGTGTAATAAATAGATTTATGTTTGCTTATCAAAAACATAATGTTTTTTTTTTCTAATGAGATAAATTAAAAGTTTATTATTTTTTATTACTTCATTAGTATCTTTCTCGCACAATTTTTCTTTCCTATTTTCTTAGCTCCGTGATTGTTAAATCAATAAATTAATAAAAAGTGGTAATTGGTCGCCTTCAATCCAGTTGGACTATAAAATGACTTGTACAAACTGGGTGCTATCTGCTCACCTCTGCTTAGCATTATGAAGTATAAACTAAATGTACGATACAGTCATACATTTAATCACATTACAACCAGATTTAGTCATATGACTAATTCATAGTAATAAATAAATTAAAGACGAAAATATAAGTAATCTTAAATTTTTTCCGCTATTTTAGACTTTCAGCTGGAACAGATTGAAACAGTCCTTTCCTTGCCTTGATACTATTATTATTATACACTATGTTTCTAAATTATAGAGGTCACTCAATCTGCAGTCAATAGACGAAGTAAGATTTATATGTTCACATTCCGACTCTTATAAGATTTTAAACAACCCATATACAACTTCAAATACATCTAAATATCGACTTCAAAATACTAAAGGAAATCCAATATCCTTAGTTGCATTGGAAAGTTTTCAAGTAGCATTGATTGCTTCCAAGTCGAACGCAATATTTAGAGTGAATTCCATTTAATGAGCAGGCAAATACGAGAGGCAAGGCAATGCCGGCGTTATGAACTTTTTAAGCACTTGCCTCCAGTCTATGAAAGAGGATTTTCATTTCGATGCTCATGCACTTGAATATATTAAATAGATACTCGTTTAATAAAACTTCAAAGTTAAGTTTGACTATTCGATTCTTGTTGGCAGTTTCATTAGAGTGCAATTCGAAATGTCTTTCTAATCTAGATATGTCGCGATCTCCGGCCTCCGTAAGCATGGGCTGCGGACGGCGAGCTTGGGTAGCTCGCCGCCTGAGCAGACCCAGACCCTAGCGTACAGCGCGTTGCGTTCGATAACGTTTAGATAAGTCTATGGCAACATTCTCGCCATATCGCCACCTAGTACATGGGATTCGTAAAGACTAGATTAAAATTAGATATTTAATTATAAGCTTTTTACTTACCCTTCAATAAATAAACGGTGCGATGATGAGTTTTGAGACTTAAACTTGAACAAATTATAAGTCTTCATATCATCAAATAATACTAATCTTAGATACTTAATAATGTTAACAAAAAGTCAAAAAATTTAAATAACATAAGCGCCTTAACATTTTGTGATAGCAATAACTCGCATACCCGCGATTCTCTCAAAGTATCCATTTTTCCTAACATGCCGCGACGTACTTTAAGAATCTCTTCAAAGTCATGATTGTAGTAAGAAAACTCTTACGTCATTATTAACATCGTAAACATTTTTAGCACATTCCCTCTTTTGCAAAGGAATTTCTTTCATCACTAAAATTTTATTTAAGGCGTTTTACATACACTTAAAAGCATATATTATAAAGCATTTTAAAGGACTTTGTGCCAACAAATTAACGGGAGGGGAAGAAAAATGTTGAGGAAATTGTTTTATTTAAAGCTTTACTTTGCTTAGGCTGCAGTGGCCATATTTATTGTATAAAATAAATGAGAAAAGCGCACATCTTTATGCTAACGAGACTAGTTTCCTTAAGCGCCTGACGTTATTTTTCTTTGCGAGTGTACACGCTAGATTGCTAATCTTCATGTTGCGTTATATTTTCTATCAGGCGCTTGTTTAAGCATTATCATGTCATTGTGTCCTACATAACGATTATTTTTAAAATTGTAAAGATTTTTAAACTGTGATATAGTCTTGGAGGTTTAACAGTTACTTTAACTAAATACGAATTCAATAGACTGCCTCGTTGGCTGAGTGGTCGCAAGTACGACTGCCGAGCAAGGGGTCTCGGGTTCGATTCCCGGGTCGGGTAAAGTATAACTGGGTTTTTAAAAAAACACTCAGTAGTAGCACGGAGTCTGGAATTGTGCCCGGTATATGGCAATAGGCTCACCCCCTATTACATGGGACTCATAACATAAATAGTGAAAAGTGGATGTTACATTGTACAGTGGCATTGTACACCCGGTGTACATTGTAAACCTCTGCCTACCCCTTTGAGGATAAAAGGCGTGATGTTATGTTATGTTACGAATTCAATAATTATACAGATCTTAAAGCTACCTTCATTAGAAAATTCAAGTACTTAAACTTCAGGGAAATAAGCACTTTTTTTCAACTCAGACTTATTATCGACATTTTGCTACGATTCCTAAGACAATTGACTAAATGTATAGACCAAATACTACATCTTGTAATTACCAATTCTTATTATCTACGCCTAGCCTAGTCTATCTAGAATTGTACTCTAAGGTGATTGATGCCCATACTGTACGTAGTAAGAGTTAATCTCTATTGTACCTAACACAGGGAATTGTTTGTGTCTTAGTGTAATCCGAGACTAGATCAGGTGCAGTGCCTCATAGCGCACCCACCTATTATGAAATTAATAGCGAACACTGTGATCAATCTTCCTAGTCTTAATTTAATTATAGCTAAGTGAACTCTGTAGCTATGGTTCTTCTGATAGGAACTCTTTGTTGTTTGAACTTTAAAATAGATCTGTGAGTAGGCTTCGGTGTATTTATCAGCTCGTTTACCGGCTTATTCCTTAAAAACATATAATATTAAAATTAAAACAATGGATGTCCAGAGTGGACGAAAACAGGCTGTTAGTGATGATGACGTCTCCGGCCACCGTAAGCACGGGCCTGCGGATAGCGAGCATGGGTAGCTCGCCGCCCGACCAAACCAGAGTCGAGCGTGCGGCCCGTCGCTTTCCGCGCGCGCCTCACAGAGCCATCAGACCACCAATAGGGCTGATGCCGATATGGAGCCGCGGAGAACTTAACGGGTTACCGGGGCTCCGACTCGAAGTGCAGGAGTAAGAACGGGGTGGTTTTTAGTCACTTAGAGTCTGACTCTCCCTCCCGCCTCGCCTAGGCGAGATAAGCCATCCGATGATTTTTGCCCCTTAAAAAAAATGATGATGTCATCATCATCATCTCCAAAGAGATACTAATGTTTAATTCATCAATACTCTTTTTTAATAAATTACATGATGTATAATCGTAGGCTGGTAGTAGGTAGGAGCCTAAGATTGAATGACAAATTAGTTCGAACACGAACCTAAACCCAAATAAATCTTATTCAGTTATTCCATAAATATTAATCAGATATCTGACATTGACCTCGGAAGTTTTAATCTTAAATTATTCTTATTTACAAAAGTAACATTTAAGTTATGAATAAAATTCATTGAATATCGTTTTACTTAAAACATCACGACTTTTGTTTCACAAGTTTGGTAGAAGCATTTAAGTCAAATAACAAATAGAATTCAATAGTTTTACATATTTACGTGCTAATTAATCGACATAACATAACATCACGTCTTTTTACCCCCGAAGGGGTTTTTTTTTTAAGGGGGGAAAATCATCGGAGGGAGTGTCAGACTCTTACTGACTAAATACCACCCCGTTCCTTCTCCTGCACGTCGAGTCGGAGCCCCGGTTACCCGATAGGTTCTCCGCGACTCCGAATCGGCATCGGCCGTATTGCGCTCCATCTGTGGTGGTCTGATGGCTCTTTGAGGCGCGCGCGGAACGCGACGCGCCGTACGCTCGGGTCTGTTTCTGGTCGGACGGGGAGCCACCCATGCTCGCCGTCCGCAGGCCCGCGCTTACGGTGGCCGGAGATCGTCTCGCGATCCCCGACGCCCGGTGTGTCCTTCGCGATGGCTGGGTTGCGAAGAGGCAGCGCTTCGCTGCCTCACGCGTGCCGCCTCCTCCTTAGCTAGCATGACTGCTTCGCAAAAAGAGGAGACGGCACCCCAGTCCCCCTCGCTCCGCATCATGGCCTGCACTAGCCCCGGACCCGAGAGGTCGCCATCGCCGATCACTTCCCTGAGGGCACGGCGGTGCTCAGCCCACGCAGGGCATTCTCCCACCGTGTGTTCCACCGTGTCCTCAGGGCGATCCTCGCAGTGATGACACCCGGGCGTTTCCTCCCGCCCCATCAGACACAGGTACCTCCCGAAACTTCCATGTCCGGTGAGGACCTGCGTCAGGCGGTAGGTGAGGACGCCGTAGCGTCTCTCAAGCCACTCCTCAAAGAGGGGACTTACCGCTGCAATGGCAGCGAGCCCAGCCCTCGGTTGCGACAGTCGTTGCTGCCATTCCGCCATGAGATCGCGCCGGAGCTCATCCCGCCACCGCCGGAGCTCATCCCGCCACACCCCCGAAGGGGTTGGCTACGGCACTTAATGCCACGTGTCCAATGTAACACCCACTTTTCACTATTTATGTTATTAGTCCCGTGTAATAGGAGCCTATTGCCATATACTGAGCACACATTCATACCCCTTGCTACTGCTAGGATTTTTTAAAAACCCAGTAATACTTTGCCCGACCCGGAAATCGAACCCGAGACCTTTTGCCCGGCAGTCACACTATTAATAGATGGACAAGATCAAAAAACGAAAAGTCACTCGAACAAAATATTATGTCCCTACTTAGACACTACTGCTTGTGTCTTAACATACAGGAAGCATTATTTTGTACCCTTCAGCAGTGTTTTTTTTAAACATACAAGTTCACATACACATGACACCCAGACCCGGAACACCAATTGGTGGATCACACAAAGAGTTGCTCCTGTCGAGAATGGAACCTGCGACACGTTGCAATCGCAGTCGACTGTCGAGAAGACTGTGTACTTACAAGAACAGCTTTGCACGATTGGGTACTTGCGAACTAGTCAAATTCAATACTTTTTTCTAACTGTCAAAAACGACAGTTTTCTATGAATTTTGTACGAGATTGTGTATTGTGACGTCACGTTTTTTTTGAGTCAAACACCATACTTACTTCTTAAAAATTTGCTGGAATAATACTAAAATGAAGTTGGTCATAAAATCAATTAATGAAAGTGTGATTATTTTTTAATATTTTATTGTACTGAACAGTCGAAATAATTTAGTTTTGATAAAGGAAAGTACCCAATTTTCGGGAACGTACCTCTCGGAAATTAAACGTGGATTAACTGGAATTACAGGAGAATTACGTGAAGGGATTAATAATATAAAGAAAATGTTGCGAAGTGGACTTCCGTAGTGAACTTCCGAAGCGGTTTTCCGGTTTACCATTGTATGCACGACTGGGTAAGTAAAGTTTTCAGTATGTATTTATAGGATTAACTAGCCCGCGGCTTCGCTTGCGCTTAAGGCATTGGGGGCAAATATACAAAAAATAATGTAGAATTTTGTTGTTAAAATCACAAACAATCCACTCATCCACAAATTTTTAACTTCTTACCTTGAAAATTGCGAAATGCTCCATATTAACTTCTACATTCCCTTTTAGCCACTAAGGGGTTATAAATAGACAAGAAGCCAACCTAAGTTATTCTCCACACCTTCAACTATCTCCATTGAAATCACGTCTATTTTTTTTTTATTTTTTTAAATCTTTATTAAGAAAAAGGCTTTAATCGCGAAGCGATGATGCCAGCCCCATAGTGAAAGTAAATAACAAAAATAAGTAATAACTAATATCTTAATTTAACAATTATACAACATATCTTAAAAGCTAATTTGGATGTAGGTTTAGACAAAATCAAATTACACATACCGACATCGTATTCTAACTCTCTCCGGTCCACGCCAATCCGAGAACACTCCACCATAGCGTGGTAGACATCTTCCCTTACATCGCAAGTCAAACAGTTAGGAGAATTAATAACTTTCAGATAGATGTCCAAACGCATTCAATGGAATGTGCCCGGCTCGCAAACGTAAGCATGTAACCAACAATTGTCTGTTCATCTTAACTTCAGTAAACCAAGGAATCTTAGGTGGCTCGGATTGTATAGTTTTATACCATATACCCTTCTCTTCAGATCGTTGGTCAAAATATTCTTTCCACCCTTTGTAACATGAATGTCTGATATCTCTTAGTATATCCGTGAAGAAGGGTAAATGGCTGACAGACATTCCTTCATATACTCCTGCTTTGGCTAACTTATCTACTATTTCGTTTCCTATCAGACCTACATGCGACGGGATCCATTGGAATTTAACGAATTTGCCAATATTTCTCAACCTTATATAGGTCTCTAATATGGAATAAGCTACAGGCAAGCCTCGTAAACCCGAGGTGCACCGAGCTATATGCTGCAAAGCGCTTTTGGAGTCACAAAATATAACAAAATTAATATTATTGCAAGACATTAAATAAGACAGACACTCTGAGATCGCATACAATTCTGCTGTCATAATAGATAGTTTACAGTTTAATGTAAAACTAGCTCCCGTGTTACACTGTGGATCAAAAAATGCAGCTCCCGTTCCATTGTTGTCCTTGGATCCATCGCAGTAAATCTGATAGAACCCATGGTAATGCTGTGCTATAGTTCCTATACATTTGTTAAGGAGTTCTAATGAGGAATTAAATCTTTTAGGGCCTGCCATATTACAAATGTTTAGATTTATGTGTGATTTTATATCTATATTCGCCATTCATGTTGACAGTGAACATCTCTAGAACTTTGGAACTATGTAAAGATTGATTAGATAACTCACTGTTCACCATAGTTAGCAACGGTTTTTTCTTATTCCGCCAATATAAATTGTGCTCACATAGCAAGGTTAATTTTAATATTATCGTAATGGTTTCGCCATTAGCAACAGACTTAGCTTTCAAATAAAATTTAGTAGCTAAATATTTTCTTCGAACAAACAATGGTGGCAAACATAACTCCGATTCCATCGCGTAAATTGGGGCGCTTTTCACAAAACCGCCAACTACTCTCATGGCTTGATTTTGAACTTTATCTAGCCTTGAAATATTAGTCTTGGCACTATTATCAAAAAGAAAACTGGCATAATCTAATCGACTACGAATTAAAGCAATATACAGTCGTCTTAGATGTAATGGATGGACTCCCCAAGACGAACCTGCTAGAATCTTAAAAACATTTAGGAATTTCGTGCTCTTTTCATAAATTTCATTTATGTGTTTACGCCATTTTAAAGATGAATCTAGCCATAAACCTAGATATTTAACGGTCGAAACGTTTTCCAAGTTAGTATTGTTAATATTGATTTTTACTGGTTGTAATGACTTTCTCCTAGAAAATAAACAAATCTTGCTTTTTGAGGGAGATAGTTCCAGACCCAAAACCTCTAACAAATTCAATAACGTATCCAATGCTTCCTGGAGGGTAGTCATCATAAGTCCAACATTCTGGCCAGAAATATAGAGGACAAAATCATCCGCATATTGTGATACATATACACTCATAATCTTTTTACAAATGTCACTTGTCACGATATTAAATAGAATTGGAGACATAGGGTCTCCTTGCGCTAATCCCATGCATGTCCATCTTGTAATCGAAACATCACTTCCCACTTCTGACACAGATAGATGTCTTTCCCTTAAATATTCCCATATATACCTGCATATAGAAGCCCCAACTCCCATTTGATCCAGTTTATTTACTACTCTCAAGATATCGACATTATTATATGCATTATTTATATCTACAAAACATCCCAATGTCATTTGATTATTTGTATAACCTATTTGAATCTGCGAGACTAGGCGAACTAAGTTATCTAGACACGATTTAGATCTTCTAAATCCTATAGTGTTTTCAGAAAAAAGGTTATTACTTTCATAAAACCATTCGAGACGTCTTGTTAAAATGTTGTGAAATGATTTACAGATGCAAGATATGAGCGAGATAGGTCTTAATGAGGTTACGTTACACGGATCGCGTCCAGGTTTTGGTATAGGTACTACTTTAATATTTCTCCACTGAATTGAAACTCCACTTTCATTCAAACATTTATTAAATAACTCGATTATAAGGTGTTTGTTAGGAAAGTTATAAATCATCGAATAGGAAATATCGTCTGCCCCTGGAGCGGTATCCTTCGTCTTCAACACATTTAACAGTTCATGAGTCGTGATTTGTGCTTCTAACTGTGGGTTAATTGACCTAAAGACAGGATATTGTGGGCTTACGTAATCTGGAGTCAATTGCCTTAAGAATGTGGTAGCCGTCTCTTCATCTAGACAAATTTTATTACTACAATACCCTTTAAGCCATCTCATTTTGCTCCATAACTCACTGCTAGATGTCGTCTCTCCAATACTGTGACAGAACTGTCGATAAGACTCTGCACTTGCTATACGGATTAGCCTCTGTGCCGTAGCAACTTTTTGTTTAAGAACTATGAAATTTACTGGCGTTGGGTTCTTCCTAACCTGTGCCAATGCCAATCTACGTTCTGCGACCGCTTTAGATAATGCGGGGGACCAATATGATCTAGGGATAAACTTACTAGTGGGGTGTTTAGGAATTTTAATATCTGGAATCGCTGATTGAGCCGCGTAATTAATTAATTCTACAAGGTGATTATAAATCTGTTGGTAGTTGCCTGTTAATCTAAAAGTATTTATTTTATTTAATATAATATCCGAATACATTTTTCAATCTGCTTTTTTAAAATTACGTATTGATTTTGTTGACATGTTATTTCAGTAGTGATAAGAATCATTAAGTGGTCACTCCCCAGATTTTCATTTAGAACAGTCCACTTGAACTGTAAAGCTATGTCGCACCTCCGCTCAAATAGTGTCATAAGTCAAAAAACCTAACTTTCGAGTAAAACGCGTTTGAAATTATTGCTAACTTTATTTTTCACTTTTCGGCTCATAACTCAAAAACTGTCAAAGTTACTGCAATATGATTTTAAGTAAGTTACAATGATTTTTGACGCTCAACAAAATGGTGTAGTAGGTTTTTGGAATATATTAAAAAAAAAATTAAAAATTTTGAGTTGTGACACTTTAAAGATGAAAAAAACGAATACTTTACGAAATATTGTTTATTTAAAGCGTTCCAAAAAAAAAAACTTATTACGAAATACAATGAAAATATAATCTTGTGACTCTCACTAACTCAACAATTTCTTATACATAACATAAACATACTTTTTTAATCACAGGTAAATTAGAACTCAAACATAAAACTTGTTTTTCTTACTTAAAACACAATCAACAAAAAATATAATATTGTTAGAAATAATCAACATATAAAAATTAAATAGAAAATTAGTAAAATAATAATAAATCTCACAAAACTAAACGTACTTCACAAATTGTTGAAAAAATCAGCATAAAAACTTGGAATATGATTATTTTGTAGCAAAGTCATCAAATCAGTCTTTTTATTCTCTTTAATTGGTATTTTAGTAGTGTACGCTCGCTTTGTATCAGGAATGGTTAATTTCTTATTTCGTGAGAGTAAATTACCTTCTGACCATTCGGTATCCGTGTAAGATGTTTTGTATTTTAAAATATTTGGTCTGTCTTTGGCAATAGTCATCATTTTTACGTCTGAGATCTTTATCTTATTATTTAAAGTAATACCCATGTCACTAATTAAGCTTTTTAGTGAAATAAAATCATTGTGTGACAGCTCATTTACTCTCAATGGCTCCCCAGTTTTCTTAGCTTCCTTAATTATCTGTACATATTGACTAGGAACGTATATTGGACCTGACTTCAACGATCGCTTTATTTGTTTTTCAATCACGGAATGTACCGAGTCGCCTTCGTTCTGCGTGTGGCCGGCTATTAAGAACTTATGAGTAATCGAATTTAGTTTATTGTATTTCATTACCGCATACATGTACAGCCTGACAATATATTTATTTTTATTCTGCCCACAGCAATTGTCAGAATAAAAAATTAAATCAATGAGATCATTACCAGTACGAATATGCAATTCTTTTTCTATAAATTTAAGCAAGCAGCTACCGATTTCGTCTGCACCACGATTGCCTTCACCCTCATGCCAAAAATAGCATTCAGTAATACTTTGATTAACAGTGGATTCACTATCATTATTGTTACTTCTTGGTGGTTTCTTATTTTTTCGTCCTATGTTTTCTGCTTTCAATTTGCTTATCGTGAAATTCATGTTGTTCAGTTTACTCTTATAGTAAAAAACAGAAACATCACCACGCGGTAACTGCAGAACAGCCTGTAAGTCGTATACTGCCACGGTAAGGTTTTGGTTTATCTTAAGAGCTTCCTTGTCTTCCTTCTTTTCTTCTCTACTTAAATTCTTTTCTACTAAGTGTTCATCATATTTTTTCTTAAGTTTTTCTTTACCTTCTTGGTTTGAATTTTCATAAGCCACACATAACTCACATCTATCTTTCTTTGGTATAAAGAAACCTAAATTATATTCACCATTAAAAATGCGACTATACATTACATAGTTTCCATAATTTTGTCCAGCCTTTTTACACTGATCTACGTAGTCCCTATGTAAGTCAGAAATAGATTTTCCTCCATCAATGTATTCGCGGGTAGTTTGTGCCCTCAAATAATGGCTTTCAATTCTTGGTATTCCTTTTATATGAGCCCTTATATCATTTTTAATAGTTTCGTCTACAGTATAATGTTTCTTATGTTTTCCTCTTTGATCTTCTTTCAAAATACCCCCAATAGATTTTTCAGTTACAGTTCTGATTGTTCTGTCGTTAATATCCAAAGTATTTTTAAACATAGTTTTGCAGACCCTCTTCAATGAATCTTCAACATTGAAATAGAAAGCATAATTGTTTTTTCGCGGTTTTTGAGCTTTGACATATCGGTACTTCACTTCTATAGGTCTTATATGTTTATGTATAAATTGTCTTTGTTTCTCTAAATCTTGCAAAGCCCAGTAAGAATCAAACAATTGAAGCCTTATTTCGTCAGTAAGAAAAGAACTGCATTTCAGCCTGCAACATTCGCCACAACCTTCTTTAATATCTTTTTTAGGAATATATCGTCCTGATTTTGTTTGATAAGGCAATCCTGAGTTCCTTAGAACTTTAGTCACATTTTGCTTCCATTGTCGTTCAACACGACGCTTTTTACGTGAAGTTGGCATTTCTTCCGACACCTCATTTTCTTCCTGCAAATCTAAATTTGATACTTGTGAAGTTGATGGGCGGTCTTCGTGAATATCTTCACTTGGTTTTGCTTTAGGTGACAAAATTGACGATCTACATGAGGATGATGAACTGGAGGAGGATAAACTTGAGTCGGACGATGAAGAACTTGAAGTACTTGATGATGATGATGATGATCGACGTTGAGGAACGACCATATTTTTCTTACTCTTTTTACGAACCGTATCATAATTTGGATCTTTAACTGAATCATCTGTGTCTTCCTCCCCAGATAAGTTCTCTTGCATACGTTCTTCATTTTCAACAGGATTTCCGAAAGTTTCATTTAAATTAACATTTTCTTTGTTTAAGCTGTCATGTATTGCTTCTAAATAATTTTTTTGAGCACCCTCTGGTATAAAAATGGATTCATTTTTTTCTTCATCATGTTGTCCATTCGGCTCCAGGCACAGAGACAAAATTTTGCTTGATCTGGACATAGTATATCTTTGTAGATACAATCACCTAAGGACAATAAAAATAATAATTTTAGTTCAAAAAGTATATTATAATGTCTTCAATTCATACAAGATACATAAACAATATTAAAATATGTCCTAACAGTACCTAAAACAATAACACATTTTGACACAGGTCAGTTTAAATTCATAAAATGAATAACTTTATCAAGTAAACCACCATAATTAGACACAAAACACTGTAAATTCCAAAATATAAATACTTTTTGTCTAGTCCTAATCACATATAATGTAATATGTCGAAACACTACACTTCATCAAAATAAAAATAAAAGATGTAAAGTAACATTTATCACATATAATGTCATAACTTAATAAAGATCACTTTATTGCGAATAGTATAGTGACTTTTGACTTACCTTGATCAAATAAACTGTCTTAAGTCGAAATACTTCACTTTTATTGAGTAAGCCCACAAATTATTTCTAATAGCTTCAACACATGTACCGACACAAATCGACAAACAACGCTCTATGCAATATTTCGACAGATGACCACCTCGCGCAAGCAGTGACGTGACACTGTTTATGTTTGGTAAGAACATTCTTTCACTTTAGGATATAATGTCATAAGCGCCATCTATGGCTAAATAGTTGAACTATGTGCATGACATTATTTGAGATAAGATTTCGAAGTTTTCTGATTCCAATAGTGCAATAAAATTGAATTTAATTTTTTTTGAGTTGTGACACTATTTGAGCGGAGGTGCGATGTCTGATGAAACAAAAGTGATGTCTGGTGAACTTTTTTGAACCTGATTTAAAACTAACTTGAATCTGGTATGGTCTCCAGTGTTAAGAGAAACATAATGCCATTCATCAGCTGCATCGTGGATTTGTGAACCTCTGGAATCAACTTTGTATGACCAATTGGTGTGGTGTCCATTAAAATCTCCCCCTATTAAGGTTTTATTAGACCAACTAGAGAATAACATTTTCCAATCCTCGTCTACAGTTTGAATATTAGGTGGACAATAAACAGCTACAACATTTTCTATAAAACTACAGTTAAATATCTTAATATGGAGTACTTGAATGTTTCGATTACGTAATGTAAAACTGTTGATCTGAGTTTTAACGGTGTTATGTACCACAATAGCGGCGCCGCCGAATGAATCATCACGATCCCGTCTATAAATATTATAATTACTAATTTTCAAATGACTGTCAGGTTCGAGCCAAGTCTCAGTTATAATGCAAATATGAATTTTACTAGTCAAAAGAAAATTTTCAAAAGTTTTAAGTTTAGGTCTGAGACTTCTTGCATTCCACTGCAGTAACTTTAATTGAACAATTTTATTTTTAGGATCCATTATTTATTTAGACCAAGAAATAACTCTAAACACTTGTTAACAATAGGCCACTCAGATATACGATCTACAAAAACTAACACTAGCCATTTACTACAACACTTAATAATCTCATAAAACTTTTCGTTAATACTATAATTTCGCATAAAAATAATATCCTTCAATCGATTTATTAACTCGTCAAAATGTACCTCTCGCGTGTTGTTTACATTATCGCTGGCATCCTTATCAGTAGTAGTTGGTTGCTTAGGAATGTTGTCCGACGACTCCCGATGTCCGTACCATACCGATTCATTTTTATTATATAAATGCGATTTCTTTTGTTTACTTACTTGCGGTGAACTCGCTCGCTTTGGCGTAAACAACGGTGGGAATAGATCTGTTGTATACTTATAACTACTACCTGATTCTTCAATATTTAATCCATTAAAGCTGTTATTGGGATCGATCTTCGGTTTTTCATTTTGTCCCATTGTTTGTGAATCAATTGGCAGCTGAGGTTTCACGTACATGTTACACGCTACGTAATAGGAACAGTTATATTCTGCCATGAGTTCTCTCACGCGCTTCTCTCGAGCATAAACCGGACAAATCCTGTTCAATGCCATGTGGTCGTCCCGACAATTCACACATTTGAATTTGTTAACTTCACAATTACTATGCTGTTCTGTACACTTAGAACATACAATTTTATTAGATGGGCATCTTGTTTTAATGTGGCCAAACTTCCAGCACTTTGAGCATTGGGTTACCGGAAAAACAAAAGGATCTACCTTGGTGCGTAAAAAATCTATATAAATAAAGCTTGGTAAGTGTGACCCACTGAAGCCGATCCTAACTACCTCATTTGGTACCCAACCGCTTTCATGGCGCCTCTGTAGCCTTTTTACAGATATTATTTGAATGTTACTAGGACATTTAATCGCAGTTAATATTTCGTCTTCTTTTAACTCCAAATCCACGTTCCGTATAACTCCATATGAGGTATTCACGTCCGTGGCGCTGTACACCTTCCAACCTTTGGGTTGAAACTCTTGACAGTCCAATAACTTATTCACACATTCCTCAGTCGAAACTTCAATTCTTAATTTATACGAGTTTATGTACTTAACATGATTTATCTCAGTTAAACCTATACTGTTAAATAATTATGCTATGGCAAATTGTTTAGGTAACTTTTCTTTACTCCATATAAAGACTTCTTTTTTAAATTGTTTATGTTTTTTCCCTTTGTCTCTTACTACTTTAGTCCAACTTCCTTCTTCATCATCTTCTTCTCTTCCTCGTTTTATTGGTTTACTTATTATATTATCTTCTTCCATAACTTGTATTTCATTATTATTAGGTTCTGCAGAGTTTTCTACCAATTCTATTTTGTCTCCTCCTTCCTCTTCTATTAAAATGTGTGACATCCATCTATCTCCTGGACCTTGATTGATGTCTTCTTGATCACTCGTACTATCATCACTGCACCCTGTGGCCATTATCAGACCGCGTTCATAGCCGATGCATCAATATAAGATTAATTTGACTACGTTAAAACTACAAACACGCGCGCGAGTGGTTTACACGAGTGCCGTGACGTAACTGAAATCACGTCTATTCGTTGTTCTGTTTAGCCAGGAAAAATAGACAAATAAACAGACATACACACTTTCACATTTATAATATTAGTATGGATGTGTCTGCTATGCCACTGAATAGACGCTCGGGCTGTGATAGTTATTTATTAATAAACTCGCGTGGGAATATGACCTTTGTGAATAAAGGGTATTTTATACCAGAAAAAGTTAGGTAAAATTCCCAGTAGTAGCACTGAGTCTGGAATTGTGCCCGATATATGGCAGTAGGCTCACTATTACATGGGCCTCATAACATAAATAGTGCAAAGTGGGCGTTACCTTCTACAGTGGAATTAAGGACCGTAATGTGCACCTCTGCCTAACTCTTCGGGGGTAAAAGACGTGCGGCATCCAAATCGAACCCAAAAACCTTTGCAAACCCGACTACTCGGGCAACGAAGCAGTGCAAAATGGTGGTATGATATAAGTACTGTCATTATTAACAGGCAAAAGATTGAGATACCTCAAGGGCAATATAAAGTCCAAGCAAGCAAAAACCTGGTCTTACAATAAAACAAATGAACAATGATACTCTTCATACGAAGAAGCTACCACATATATAGTGCCGGCGTTAGGGGGGGGGCGTGATGGGACGATGGCCCAGAGCGACGAATTCTAGGGGGCCCGAGGTCTAAAGTTGGAGTCTCTCTCTCTCCTCTCTTAAACCCTCAGAACTGTGCTCTATGCTCTGTGCATATACATATTTATTATTTTTAATTTAAGAAAGTGGATCAAAAATTAACAAAATGTTCAATCTAAATTAAAAGTAAATATATACATATATATCTATATATACATAAGTATATAAAAAAGAGGAGTTACAAAACTTTCTACGTTTCGTTAGCTCTGGGTAACGCTAAAGGAAAGATGAAATTCTTTATATAATTTTACTTGGGATCAGCAAAAAACTAACACTTGATATTGCTTCCCTCAAGTGGGCGCCACAATATTTTCGCCCGGGGTGTCAGTGGCCCTTACGCCGGCACTGCACATATACAACAAGTTGAAGTGACAGTCCACAAGTTTATGTCGGAATTCGTGCCAAAACAAGCCACAGACCACTGTTCCCCCACAAGAAGCTCTCGGCTTTACAGACAGAGGTACTAAAGTGACTGGATATAGCCTTTTACTAAATATAAACCTTCTGTAGTGTGTTGGGGTTTTGACCAATGGAAAGTGATAAAATATTCTTGACTTTAATTGTCTGAAAGCGGCGAGTTGACACACATCCACGAATAAAGGCGATAGGCAGAGGTGCACATTACTACACTTAATGCCACTGTACAATGTAACACCCACTTTTCACTATTTATGTTATGAGTCCCATGTAATAGGGGGTGACTCTATTGCCATATACCGGGCACAGTTCCAGAATCCGTTCTACTACTGTGTTTTTAAAAACCCCAGTAGTAAGTAACACTCAATTTTTATTGGTTGTATTTAGAAGTTCCAATCTATTATTTTTTGTAATTTATTCAAATATTATAATTATTTGGAAAAAAAACTATAGGTACAAAAATGCCTATCTCGGCAAATCTCGCTTGAGGCCCAATATCTCGAGATTTGCATTCCCTAGTTGTGTGTATCCCATGTGATCTATGCATGCAAATTTTAATATGACATCGATATATGCTTGCAAAAGGAGGAGAATTTTATAAATCGTTATACAATTTCATATTTAATACTTTAACTGTGTGTTTCAAAAGTGGATTCTAAATTTTATTTTAATATCCATCTGGTAGATTATTTTAAAACATTACATACATATTTTTTCTTTTCTCACAAAATTCAATACTATCGACAAAATATTCATTTGAAATATCATGTGACGTCACAGCGTGCTACGTTTTACGGCACGTTGTGACGTAACGACCCCCCACTTCTAAACTTAGTGTCACTTTATCTAAGTATCGTAGCTTTATACGAGAAAATAAAAAAATACGTGTCCAATATTTTTTCATTATCTAACTGAAGGAATAATTAGATTTTTTAATTTTCTTACCCTGGCAACAACCCAGTGTCCAATATTTCTTCTAAGAAGTTTGCATATTAGGTTTGCTCAGCAATAGCCACGTATAGGCTGATAATGACGATGATGATGATAAATGCGAGCAAAGCCGCTGACAGAAGCTAGTCAAAAATATGTTTGAAACTAGACTACCTAGCTATTCTATCTATGTGAACTAGGTTACCAGTGACCGGCAATATACAGGGTGGTCTCCGTTGTGTGTATACAGGCTGATGGAAATCGTGCTAAAATTAGCTACGTGTGGCACGATGGAGGGTTGTGCTAGAAAAAATGTGACTTTGTATAGGTTGGGTAGACAGTAGAACTAGTAGGAAAATTATTTTTACTTAAACATTGTTACTAAAACCACTGTTTAACTGTTAATGAAATCGTTACTAGTTAGGAACTGGAATCCTAAACACTGAACAATAAATTGCAAGTGCGGCAAATTAAAATCTATTTGCTGATACTCAGTTTAGATTTTTTAAGTAACTACTGTTAATGGCAAGAAAAATTGAAAATATATACATATATTTTCAATTTTTTGGAAAAAACCATTATAATATCTACAGATATTATAATGGTTTTTTCCAAATAAAAATCCTATTTTTCCCACCATTCACAAAATAGGGCACCTAGACAAACCTAAGACATCAGTATGACCTACTGTTGTTTCAGTAGAAGCACAGATTACATTACGAACAGAAACAGCACACAACATAGATTAGCTGAAGGACAGAGACTTCAAACAAACACACACAATTATTATACTGACGCAATGATCGACACTCGACACAGATTAGCTAAAAGACGGAAACTTTTCACACACATACATACATCCACACAAATATACTTATGCTGACACAGTTTAGTGGTCTGCAATCGAAATATATTAACTAAAAGAAAGAGACTTCGCACACAGACACAAAAATATACACAAACTCACACACATACACAATAACATAATAATATGCATATATTATGGCACAATCATGTCCTATGCTAGGTACATAGATTAACTAAGACACAGAGACATCGTCAAACACACGTCTTGTGCTCTGTACTCGACATAGATTAGTCGAAATACAGAGATATCACCTAACACACACACACAGACGCCCTTATGTATGCTGACACATGTACCATAGTAATGAATAAGGGATCGGGATATGCGACCTTCTTTATAGGTCATTCACACATGTAAATAAAATGGAGAGGTGGGTGGAGGTTTTGTGTTGTCAATTTGAGTGATAGGACGAGAAGGAATATTTTTGAATTTGATATAGGCGAAGGGACATTTATTATTACTGGGTGTGTTGTTTGGAAATTTTCCGATCTTCATACATTTTTAGGGAGTTTTAGGCATATTATGTGAGGATATTGTGCAAGACAATGGTTTTGTTCTTAAAAGAGATGAGTAAAATAATATACCTATCTAATAATCCTTCAAAGTCAAAAGTCAAAATCATTCATTTCAATTAGTCCACGCAGGAAGGCACTTCACACAGTGTAGATTCGTATGGAGAAGAACGAGCAAGAAACTCCATAGGTTTATCTTTCAATCAGGTTCACAATACAATTTTTAGTTACCCAGTTTTGTTGGTTCAATTGTGTCAGAACAATCTATACATCAAAATACGTCGCGGAGAACCTAACGGGTAACCGGGGCTCCGGCTCGACGTGCAGGAGAAGGAACGGGGTGGTTTTTAGTCAGTAAGAGTCTGACACTCCCTTCCGCCTCACCCAGGCGGGAGCAGTCATTCGATGATTTTCCCCCCTTAAAAAAAAAAAAAAAAAAAGCAAAGTTACTACACAATATTATGCCTAAATACGAATGTAGTAGCACTTATTATCTGTACATTATTTATTTAGATTTTATAATAAAACGATTAAATATAAAATTAATATTTTAACTGTTATTTACATCAAAATACAGTCAGAGATCGAAAAAGAAAATAACCCTTAGGACAATAAAATTATACAGTCCTTTAATGGCGGTTTCAGCTACGGCTACCATTTCTTGGATTAACTACTGACGTCTATCATGAGGTATAAGTACCTGAGTGCCAGTAGTCCTTAGCCAGTTCTTATGGCATGCGTTAGAAGAGGAGACGTGAGACGACGAGGTGACTCCACCATCCGATTTCAGAATCAAAGCGACCACGCAAGGTTCACAAGTGGTTAAATACCACTTTGTCAAAGCGAATACTTTATTTTACACTGTCAAATTCCCTGAATTACCACCTAGTTATACAAAACCAAACCCAATAAGCTTTGCAATAAAAAACATAATCCCAACAATGCAATTCTCTCAATAATAACGAAAACAGAGAATCTCTCGCAATGGACAATGTTTTCCGATATTGGCATGAAATGTATGATTTATACCTCGGGCGAGTATGACACGACCATTCTGACGTGACCCTTCAAAGAAAAATATTGTTGTTTGGTTGAAAATTCGGAGTGATGAAATATAAACGCATTTACTATAATATTGTCTATTATTTTGTCTGATTTTATTTTCTATATTATCTGTGGTCTGGCAATATACGTTTCGTTTGTTTATTTTTAACTAGCGATCCACCTCGGCATCGCACGGGTGCAATATGCATGTATTATACATATAAACCTTCCATAAGAATCACTCTATCTGATAAAAAAACCGCATCAAAATCCGTTGCGTAGTTTTAGAGATCTAAGCATACATAGGGACAGACAGACGGCGGATAGCGACTTTGTTTTTTACCATGTAGTCATAATTCACACAAAGTAAATTATTGTTAGGAGAATAAAATAAATGAAATGAAACACTAATATTCACTCATTATATTATAAACTTGTGAATTTAGGTTAGGTAAGAGCGATAGCTCATTGTCTAGATGTATAACGCAAGTCTCTGTGTTAGCACTAAGAATTTGAATCGAAAATCTCGAATGTATTCAGCCTTAATCGACATAATACTGTGTTTGCCTGATATAAAAATCGAATCCGATTGATTCTGCTCAGCAGTTCAGACTCGCAAGCAGCAATCACTCGACTTATATCTTGATATAGTTAAAAAGACCCTACGACAATAAAATCTAACCCAAGATTGCCTGATATTTACGTCCATCTTGAATCGATAAGACTACACACAGTCCGGTCCCTCTGACCAAAATACACTGGCCACTTTGTACCTCATTTTTCGCTTCATATTTCAGCAAAATCCAAGGAGTGTTGACTTAGGAGGATTTATTTATGCTGTCCTCGAGGGGTGAGCAGGATAGCTGTCATTTAGAGGAAATATCCATTAGAGTGAGTCTTGTTATTGTGACGTACGTGAGATTCGGTGATGTAATTTTGTCAATGGAGTTGTAGGTACATAGATGTGGGTGTAATAAAATATTGTAACAACGATTGTAATGTCTGTGATTGTAGATATTGATGAATTAATCTAAAATCAGGCCCTTTTTATTTTAGAAGGCAGAACTACAAATATTTTGCACGCCTCGGAATTCTAAACTAAGACCCATTGGTTGACCATTTGACCAAGGAAATAGTCGTTTCTTTATAGGCAGTTTTGTAATTAAAAAGGCGTAATTAATCTACATACATATTGGAACATGGAACACGTATTTAAACTGACGTATAGACTGACGGACATTTCCATTTTGCCGGTTGAAAAGTGCCTATTAAATACTATCACGTACAAATACAAACAAAACACTCAAAAATGTTGTCCTAATATATTAATTAATACTCATGCTTTGAACTAAAATAATCATAGCTAAACATTATGTAGGTTAGGTAGGTCCCGTCCACTCAACAGGGAACGGATTCCATAATCTAATTAAAGGCCAACTTACTTCATTTACATAATAAATCAATTAGCCACATTTTTATTATGTCATCATGAAGTTTAATGTTACTCCACCCTGCTTCATACAATTTTGTATTAAATGACTACAGGTAACATCCTCTTATAAAGGGCAAAAATAAAGAATATAAAACACAAATAGCCCATTGGTGTGGTTGTAGGTACTTGTAAGTACGACTGCCAAACAAATGGTTAAGGACTCAGTAGAAAGTAGAAGTCAGTAAAATCTTATTGGGACTCTTTCGGTTTTTCCAAAAAACCTTAAAAAGGAGTTCGAAATTGTGTACAGTTTTTTTTTTCAATGAGACCAGCCCACATTTGTCTCTCAAAACCGCTGCAACTCCCGTAAGCCAGGATTTACAGTAGATACAACCATGAAAACACCGGAACACTGAAGTCGTGCGGCGCGTCCCATCTTTATATATATCGGCGCAACAACAATAAATTAGTCAATAACAATAATTAATAACTAAGTTTAATAATTTGATTACGTCAAAACTAGTTTATAAATCAAGAATTTATTATTGTTTAATTTTGTAGTGTAAAAATCTTGTGATTAAAATAAAGTTAGTACTACCTACAATTAAAAAATGTGCACATGCTCGCTACACTATAAATACGGCCGCACAGAGCGCGCTGGGTCAGTCTTGCTCGAGCTGTCGAACTGTACAGATCTACTTAAAATAAGTTGTTACGCTGTCAGTTTAATAAACGAAGCATTTAGTAAACTTATGGTGTTTTACTTTGAAAACTGAAGATGAGTGATCACCATGAACACAGTGTCAGTGACGTCAGCAATGCTGACGTCACACTTTTAAAAACAGAACGGGGACCGATCCTCCGTCATCAGAAGTGGGATCACAAGAGATCTCTACTCAAGCCACTTCCTCATCAGCTCGTTTACCACCTGAGCAACTGGAACCAGCCAACATTCAGCGTCAGGAGCCTATGCTGGGCTCCAATACATCAATAGACACTACAAATGAATCAAGACCGCATACATACTCTGATCAAAGAATGCGGATGGACGGTATACCACCACAATTCCTCATGCAGATGGTGGAAATGATGCAGAGGATGTCGGAGCGCTTGTGTGCTCCACCTACCCAATCGAAAATAAGTATCAAGGACATTTACCTGCCGTCCTTCGACCCGGACACCCATGTTGGAGTACGTGAGTGGTGTCAACATATTGATCAAGCTATTGAGGCATATAAGTTAAGTGATTTCGACGTTCGTATGAAAGTCTGCAGTCTACTGAAGGGACGTGCTAAAATGTGGATCGATGATTGGATGGTGACCAGTAGTACCTGGGAAGAGTTGCGGAAGAACATCATCACCACATTTGAACCTGAGAACAGGTACTCCCGAGACATTGTTATGTTCAGGGAACATGTTTATGACTCCTCAAAGGATATTGCTGAATTCTTGTCACGGGCATGGATCCTATGGAGAAGAGTCACCAAGGACAAGTTGGGAGACGAGCACGCCGTGGAAGCAGTGATTGGATGCGTTAATGATGAGCGATTGCGCATTGAATTGCTGAATGCCAGGGCGACCACTGTTCCTGAACTGATTTCAGTGGCAACATCTATACGGAAGAAACGTCCTCATCCAACCTCAAGTTCCACAATACCTAACAAGCGTTCACGATTTACGGACAGTCAACAATCAACATCTAGCTGCCGCATATGCAAAAAGACAAACCACTCGACTAATGATTGCAGATTTAAACCTCAGGAGCCTAAACCAGAAACTAGTAACAAGGATACTAAAGCACAAACCATAGTTACCTGCACCTATTGCAAGAGACCAGGCCACAGTTATGAAACGTGCTTTAGACGGGAGCGATCGTTGACTTCAAACGTCAATTATGTGGCAAGTAATAAGCTGGCTCCTATTTTTATCAAAATAGGAGAAAAGACATTACAAGCTGTGTTTGATAGTGGGGCGGAATGCTCAATCATGCGAGAATCAGTTGCTTTACTTCTTCCAGGTCAAAGGAGCCCAGCAGTAAATTATTTGAAAGGAATTGGACAATTTCCAGCACTATCATTAACCAAACTTACAACCATTTGTGTTATAGATACCATCAGTATTGAGCTGGAGTTTTACGTATTACCCGACTATGAAATGTCAACAGATATTTTAGTGGGTATGAACCTGATTCATGATACCAATCTGAATATGATAATTACACCTAGTGGGACGAAGCTAGTTCACAATACAATCATCAATGTGGTGAGTAAAAATTCTCCTATTTTTAATAATCTTGATTGTGATCTAACCAACGAAGATGAAATCTCATTATTACGTGGACTTCTGAATAAATACGAACATTTATTTATTCGTGGATATCCTAAAACTCGGGTCAACACAGGCGAACTGGAGATCAGACTGAAAAACCCAGATAAATTTGTCGAAAGAAGACCATATCGCCTCAGTCCACTGGAAAGGGAGAAGGTACGTACTATAATTCAAGATTTGTTGACACATAACATCATACGTGAAAGCAAATCACCTTATTCAAGCCCTATTATCTTGGTCAAGAAAAAGAATGGTGATGATCGTCTCTGCGTTGACTTTCGAGAACTTAACTCGAATACTCTACGTGATCATTACCCCCTTCCGTTGATTTCCGACCAGATTGACCAGTTGGCGAATGGACATTTTTATACAAGTCTTGACATGGCAGCTGGTTTTCATCAGATTCCTATCGCTGAGACCTCGATAGAGAAGACCGCCTTCGTCACACCGGATGGGTTATATGAATACCTCACCATGCCTTTTGGCCTGAGTAATGCTTGTTCTGTTTACCAGCGATGCATCAACAGAGCCCTGACATCATTGCTGGGAACAGCTGCACAGGTGTACGTGGATGATGTACTCTCCAAATGCACAGATTTTCCAGAAGGAATATCACACCTGGAGCGGATTCTGATAGCACTACAAGGGGCTGGCTTTTCTATAAATGCTGATAAGTGCAGTTTCTTCAAACGATCCATAGAATACCTTGGCAACGTAGTTTCTGATGGACAAGTACGACCAAGCCCGCGAAAAGTCGAAGCTCTGGTCAAAGCTCCAGTCCCTAAGACTGTCAAGCAGGTGAGACAGTTCAATGGACTAGCAGGGTATTTCAGGAAATATATTCCTGACTTTTCACGTATAATGTTACCATTGTATGAACTGACAAAACAAGGTGCAAAATGGACATGGACAGATAAACACGAAAAGGCACGCAACATAATAATTGAATGTTTGACGTCTGCTCCGGTACTGACTTTATTCCAGGAAGAAGCACCCATACAGTTGTATACGGATGCTAGTAGCCTTGGGTATGGTGCAGTGCTGGTACAGGTTGTCAACGGACGTCAACATGCAGTTGCATTTATGAGTATGAGGACCACTGAAGCAGAGAGCCGTTACCACTCCTATGAGTTGGAAACATTAGCAGTGGTCCGAGCTATAAAACATTTTCGCCAATACTTGTATGGACGAAGATTCACGGTGATAACGGATTGCAATGCATTAAAGGCGTCCAAACACAAGAAGGATCTTCTACCGAGGATTCATCGTTGGTGGGCATTCTTGCAAAACTACGACTTTGAAATTGAATATCGTAAGGGTGAACGTCTCCAACATGCTGACTTTTTCAGCAGAAACCCGACTGAATTTGCAGTGAATGTTATGACAAGAGACATGAATTGGCTCAAAATTGAACAGCGGCGTGATGATGAACTGCGACCTATAATGGACAGTCTTTGCGATGGCAATTCAGTAGAGAGCTACGCTTTAGAAGATAACGTCCTAAAGAAACAAGTAAATGATCCTGTCTTTGGTCGGCAGCTTAGTACAGTTGTCCCCAAGGCCTTCCAATGGAGCATTATTAACTCTTTTCACACAGCACTGAAACATCCTGGCTGGGAAAAGACATTACAGAAGATCAGAGAAACTTATTGGTTCGATAAAATGAGTTCTACTATTCGAAGATTCGTGGACAACTGTGTGATATGCCGAACATCGAAAGGAAGATCTGGTGCTATTCAAGCCCAAATGCACCCAATACAAAAGCCGGCTGCTGCTTTCCAAGTGATTCACATGGATATAACTGGAAAACTGGGAACTCCAGAAGATCAGCAATATGTTATAGTAACTATTGATGCTTTCTCAAAGTATGTACTGTTCTACTTTTCTAGCAACAAGAATCCACACAGTACATTAGCTGCTCTGAAACGCACTGTAAATTTGTTCGGTGCACCAATTCAGGTAATAGTTGATGGTGGGAGAGAATTCCTGGGTGAGTTTAAAGACTATTGCGACCACTCTGGAATAAATATTCATGCCATAGCTCCAGGAGTTAGCCGAGCGAATGGTCAAGTAGAGAGGGTTGTTGCAACTCTCAAAAATGCATTGGTAATGATTAGAAACTACGAAACAGAGCAGTGGCACACTATACTTGAGGAACTACAATTAGCAATGAACTGTACAACTCATCGTGTCACTGGAGTTGCTCCATTGACACTTATTACACAACGAAAGCACTGTGTACCTCCTGAGCTCCTTAATTTAGTGAATATTGATAGTGCAACAGTCGATATTGAGGCGCTTTCTCAACAAATATTACAGAAAATGTCACGTTCAAGTGAACAAGACAGACAACGATTTAATCAACATAAAGCCAAAATTCATCATTTCCAAAGAGGAGACTATGTGTTGATTAAGAATAACCCTCGTAATCAAACATCACTCGATCTTAAGTTTAGTGAACCTTACGAAGTGTGTAGAGTTCTAGAAAATGACCGATATTTGGTGAAGAAAGTAGTCGGCAGGGGGCGACCTCGCAAGGTAGCTCATGATCAGCTGCGCCGCGCACCACAACCGGGTGAACAGATGACCGTATCGGCGGGAAATGTATCACCTGACCATCAGGAGTCTGCTGCAATTGAGCCCATCCCTTCTACTTCACGAGACCCAGAAGACCACCAGCTACAGGGTGAAAACAATTCATCAGAATAAACAGTAAGTAACTACATTCAATAACAATAAATAAAGTCTTAAAACATATGTATCTACAAAAATCTACGAGAACCTCCGAGAACCTTCGAGAACCTCCGAGAACCTTCGAGAACCTCCGAGAACCTTCGAGAACCTCCGAGAACCTTCGAGAACCTCCGAGAACTCTTCGAGAACCTCTGAGAACTCTTCGAGAACCTACTAACTTCAATTACACTGATATCACATGTTGTGTGTTGGTGTTATAACTAACATAAGCAACACAAGTTGCCTACAGATATCCGACTCAAAAGAAGTCAAATCCTTTGTTGCAGGTACGAAATAAGACCAACAAACAACGAGGCTGGTGCAGAGCTCGCACCGCCTGTCAGTATGGCCGTATCGGCGCAACAACAATAAATTAGTCAATAACAATAATTAATAACTAAGTTTAATAATTTGATTACGTCAAAACTAGTTTATAAATCAAGAATTTATTATTGTTTAATTTTGTAGTGTAAAAATCTTGTGATTAAAATAAAGTTAGTACTACCTACAATTAAAAAATGTGCACATGCTCGCTACACTATAAATACGGCCGCACAGAGCGCGCTGGGTCAGTCTTGCTCGAGCTGTCGAACTGTACAGATCTACTTAAAATAAGTTGTTACGCTGTCAGTTTAATAAACGAAGCATTTAGTAAACTTGTGGTGTTTTACTTTGAAAACTGAAGATGAGTGATCACCATGAACACAGTGTCAGTGACGTCAGCAATGCTGACGTCACACTTTTTAAAAACAGAACGGGGACCGATCCTCCGTCATATATTATAGAGGTATAATTCTTCTGTGAGTGTGTATGTCACTGAACTTCTCTCAAACCACTGGACCGATTTTGATGAAATTTTTTGTGTGTGTTCAAGAGGATCTGGGAATGCTTTAGATTCACAAATCAACCCGGCAGATGGCGCTGCAGTCGATGTCTTTTTTACTGAGGTTAGTAATCCTGAACGGCTGAACTAATTTGAATGAATTTTTGTTTATACATTTAAGTGGATATGCAGGACAACGTCTGTGGGGTACGCTAGTAATTACATAAAGCTCTTAGCAAAATTGTTGATGCTTAGCCATGTAACGGAGGTTACTATAGATGACCAATTCTTCCGATTCAAGGCAACCGGCAACGCACTTTTAACTTTTTTCGACGCTGCAAGTGTTAAACCCCATATAATGTTGCAACATTAAACTGACGTCTGGCAACTCCCATTGCTTACCATCAAGTGGTACAACCGATTGCCTATCCTCAGGTGGCAACATTGTTTGCTTATCATCAAACCATCTGTCTGCTCATTTTCTTAATACAAAAATGCATGAACCTAAATACAATCAAGTACAGTGATACTAAAAACATTATTAAAATGTAATCTCATAATCACTGGCTTCATTTTATTTGTTTTGGTACAGTCGTGTGATAAACTGCTTCCCAGCCATTGAAATTAAGTGCAGTATGAATTTATAATTGTATTATTCGCTTTTGTGAGCGCTCTGTCTGAGAAATGTGGAATGTATTAAATTTTAATAGTAGGTAACTACTTTATATTTGTAATGGTTGTATGGATATAATTGAATATGAACAAATTAATTAATAATGTATAATGATACTGCAGATATTTAATGTAGGTATAAGTGTAAATTTTAAAATTAATGTAATAATTCACAGTCATCAAAAAAAAAAATTATATAATAGATATTTGCACGCCATGATAAATGGCAGACATGTCGTAAGCCACTTTTCTCTAAGATCTTGCATGCTGGATTATTTTAATTCTGTATGCACACACATGTTTGAGCAAATAAAATTCTTATTCTTATTCTTATTCTTATGGTTAGAAATATTATTTTTTTATGAAGTACTAGCTGACCTGGCAAACTTCGTACTGCTTCAAAAAGGCTTTTCTCACCTTTAAAGCCTTTCCTGGACTTCTACAAACATTTCGAGACCAAAATTAATCAAATCAGTTCGACCGTTCTCAAGTTTTAACGAGACTAACGAACTGAAATTCATTTTTATTTATATAGGTAGATAGATATGAAATTGTAGTCAAAGTATAGTATATATAATATAGTACAATTAGGTTTAAATTGTATACGTCCGATATACGGAAATCATACATTAACGTAGAAATAATAACCATTACTCAATTCTGCGTAGTATTTTCAAATTATTAAGTACTTTAACTATCTATTTTCATACTTATTTCTTAATCCAATCTGAGATAGATAAAATAAAAAAAATGTTATAGTATCCTTCCTATTGTAAAATTAGTAACGAAATACCATCGAATTGCAATGTATTAAATTCCAAATAACTTTTCCTGACAATTGTACTTTTTTATAGGATAAAAGCGGTAAACCGAGCAGATGGATCACCTGATGGTAAGCAATCGGCGCCGGCTATGGACACCCGAAACAACAAGGCGTTACAAGTGCGTTACCGGCCTTTTGGGAATTGGGAATTTGAGGATTGTGGAGGATTCGGGTATCCGGGAGACTAGGAAGGGGGGTAATTGGGCCTTCGGTAACCTTACTCACACGACCAATACTTTTTTACGAATTTTTTTTAAATAAAACTGTAGTCTTACATCAAATAGAACTGTGCAAACTAGGATTGACATAAAAACTGGAACCCTACGTTAGGAAAGTATGGCGCAAGGCTCAGACCGTATTACCAGAGGATTAGTGGCGATATTACCTTAGCAAAATAAAAGAAATACCATCTGTGTATGCCGTATTTAGTTGTGGGCTTTCGTCTGTAAATTACATCGTGTTCTGTTTAATATGAGCAAATGTGTGTGGTTCATGTGTACATTCTTATTTATTTGGATACAGTAGGGAAGAAGAGGGTAAGAAGGTTGTATATTTATGTTGAAAAGGAGGTATGTAATAAGGCTGATTTTAGGTTCCATGCCAGGGATGTTAAAAAAACGGACGTGATGTCACTTCGCAATGATTGAAGCACCAGAATGTCAGTGGTGTTTTTAAGTGTGCGTGTAAGAAAGAAAGAAGAAAGAGAAAAAAAAATAATTTATTCGTCATTATGCATGACCCACCAAATATACAAACATAAAATAAAATTTTAATATAAAATTAAAAAAAACAATAATTACATAACACAACATTAAAAAAACAGCAGCGAAAAACAACAAAAGCAAATAACAAAATAAAAAAATAAACGACCAACAGGGTGGCAACATGCCCATGACGAAAGGGCCTGCCAACTCAGTATAATTAAGCTGGGCACAGTAAGTACCCAACACTGGTTTTCAGTTGGCACCCTTGCAGCAACGCACGGATGGAAGCAACGAAAAATAATTAATACCTATATATTCGTGTATTCGTGATGTGTACTTGCAACACCGTAATGTATGAAGTGTAATGACGGCTCATGTCATATGATAGATGTCCTTCGTGTCAAAGTGTGTGTATTCTGTGGGCCACAGTTGCAGTGTTTTATGAAACTACTAGCTTCTGCCCGCGACTTTGTACGCGGAATCCTGTTTTTTCCCGTTCCCGTAAGATTTTCAGGATTTTTCTGCCTTAAAAACCTTCTCCTGACAATAACAAACACAACAAAAAAAAGATCAGCCAAATCGGTCTAGCCGTTTTCAAGTTATGGCGTGACAACGGGAAATGGGTTTCTATATATATAGAGGTAGACTAGCGGACCCGACAGACGTTGTCCTGCCTATCCACTTGAATGTATAAACAAAAATTCATTCAAATTAGTTCAGCCGTTAATAACTATACCTAACCTAACTATAGGATAACTAACCTAGACATCCACTGCAGCGCCATCTGCTGTGCTGGTTTGTGAATCTAAACCAGTCCCAGATCCCCTTGAATACACACAAAAAATTTCATCAAAATCGGTCCAGTCGTTTGAGAGAAGTTCAGTGACATACACACTCACAGAAGAATTATATATATAAAGATATATATGTCCGTCTTTTCTTCAACGTCCTTGCTCCATACTATTTATTACAAACTCGGAATTTGGATAAAATATTGTTTGTATAGCAATCGTATTTACTTACACCTAATTATTTACCTAAAATCTAAAATCTGAAAATACTCAAGACCCCTTGGTTGGCAGATGGCACTTACAGTGGATGATTAGATCAACGAGATAGCTAGTCAAAGTAATACCTACATACATACATACTTAACCTCACGTCTGTCTCCCATGGGGGTAGGCAGAGACTATGGAACGCCAATGGCTACGATTCTTACATATGTACCTCTTTCGCTTCATCAACAGTTATCGGTATTGTCGTGCATGCTAGTCGATGAAAGGTACTTTTAATCTGGTTCTTCTGTAATATAATGTAGTTTACAATTAAAAGAAACATAATTCCAATAACTCGTCAAGTTGATCTAAATTATTTAACCTATATTAACCCTCCCCAGAGCCACACAAGAAGCTTTTACACTTACAAATGGCCGACTTTTATGACCCTTTTTGTCCATTTACTATATAGGTACTCTCAATTATGAAACACCTGGTCACATAAAACAGATATTACGGGTTTTCCCATTACATTTTTAGCTTTGTAATGCTAAACGTAATTACAACAAAGCCTATGATTAATTTAGACACGCAAACCTTTTTTGTTATTACAGAAATTACGTTAGATAGGTTTACACCAGACGATCCGAGCCGCTTCGTCAGTATTTCGCATCGGGTCGTAGATTAGCACATGGAGCAACTGTTTGTGTGATAATCTATCTATACATTATGTATATGTATATAAAAATGAAACCCGTTTCTCGTTGTCACGCCATAACTTGAGAACGGCTGGACCAATTGGCTGATTTTTTTTTGTTGTGTTTGTTATTGTCAGGAGAAGGATTTGTGATAGAAAAAAAATCCTGAAAATCTTATGGGAACGGGAGAAAACGGGATTGCGCGTACGAAGTCGCGGGCAGAAGCTAGTAAGCATATAAATAGTGACATAAATGGTAGGCACATACAAAAACATCAACCTTCCATAAACTGTCAAACACCAAGCGGTCACCGGTGACCGCAACCTATTGTTCTATAATTGTGTCTACAAAACCGGTACTCGACGAGTTAAATCGTCTTTTCAGTTGCCTCATATTCCATAAAAAATATGTTTCGATTAGCATTTAAGTAGTTGTACAGCATCGGCCATTTAGAATGTCGTCTGGCGTGAATCTTACTATTGCTATATTTCAATAATTGTATAGCAATCTATTTCGCCGTGTTTTTGCTATCGATAATAAATATTGGGTAGTCTTCAATGGTCGAGAGAATAAAAACCAAATTACATACATTGATAAATTAGTACGTTCGATTCGATACAATAGGAAAGTTTCCTAAATTTTATTTTAAATGTCCGTCTGGTACATTAATTTAAAACTAGACGCGTATTTTTTCTTCTCTCACAAAATTTAATACTTTCGACGATATATTAATTTGACATATCGTGTGACGTCATAGCGTGCCACATTTTGTAGCACGTTATGACGTAACGACCCACTCCTAAAGAACAATGCCCACCTTCCATACATTTGAAAACCTGATGATGAAAGTATATGTATAGTTATTATATTTTATATAAGTATTGCAATTTAATATGAGAAAATAAAAACATACGTGTCTAATATTTTTTCATTATGTAACTAATGCCGGAATACTGAAACGTTACTCAATTTTAAGTCGTGCTTAAATATCGTTCCATCTCTGTCATTTTACAAAGAATTAGTGGAGACAGAACTATACTTAAGCGCGACTTAAAATTGAGTAGCGTTTCAGTATTCCGACATAAACTACCCAATTATTTGAATATGTAGGTACGATTACACATACCATAAACAACGTTACATTTACTTTTCATCAGGTATAGAGGTATAATATGATACAGTGATGAGAACTCCATGCTATTGCTGAGAATTTTCCTTTTTTCATGTTTCAATCATTTGATTAGCAAAACAAACAAGATTTACATTTTACCAGCATCTTTTGCAAGCCTTTTAGCATGAACAACACTTATAGCAACATTTAACAATGAATATGCAAGATTTATAATATTTTCCTTTTAAAAAAAATGCTTTATCATTATTAATTAACGCAGGAAACGCCGAAACATTTTTAAAGAAAATTCGTTTACAAAATGCAACATCATAATCCAAAAGAATGAATAATTCAATTTTCTTTCCCAACAGATTTTTTTTTTATTTTTCGATCCCTGCGTATAACCTGGAGATTAAAAATTAATCATTCGTGGTATTTCAGTTAATTGGAACCGAATAGGAGGATGGAGGGGATTAAAAGGAGGATTTAAAAGGCTCGCGGGGGCTTAAAACGTATTTTTGCGCACCGATTGTGGAAACGTACCTGGGGGCCTAGTATAACCGGAGTTTATTGATTACCGGGGCTCCAGCTCTAGCTCAAAGCAGGTGTAGAAACAGGGTGGTTTATAATCAGTGAAAGTCTGTCACTCTTACAATAGTAAAAGCCTCATTGGCCAAGTGCCCGCAAGTGCGACTGCCGGGCAAGGGATCTCGGATTCGATTCCCGGGTCGGGCAAAATGAGTATTACTGGGTTTGTAAAAACCTCAGTAGTAGCACGGAGTCTGGAAATGTGTCCGATATATAGCAATAGGCTCACCCCTATTACATGGGACTCATAACATAAATAGTGAAAAGTGGGTGTTACATTGTACATACAGTGGCAATAAGTGCCGTAATGTGCACCTCTGCCTACCCCTTCGGGGATAAAAGGCGTGATGTTATGTTAATATGTCTGTCACTCTCTACCCTAACCCAATGTCGAAGAAGTCATTGAATGTTTATCCCACTTCAAAAAAATAGTTAGAACCTATACTAGTTAGTACTAGTTTGTTTTACATTTGACAAAATCAACTTTCGGCGCTCTGATTGGCCTGGCACCAATGAATCAACCAATCTGAGGTCGGTAACGTTTCGATGTCGACATACATAAAACAAATTCATTCTATGCCCTCTGTTTGCTTGTTTTAACATACCATTTAGACAAATTCGTGGTAGCTGTGGTCTGAATAAAATATACTGTTATGGAAAAGGTTCCTATATTTCAGTACTGTTTGCTATTGTGTGTACTTATTTATTTAATTTACTTCCACTGCTGCGTTTAGACGACCGTGTTCAGAGTTTCAATTCACCTTTTTAATTTCCATTATTAATTCCATTGCTGTCCACATCTCTGTGGGTTTTCGGATTTTAAAGTAAATTGGTTTATCTTTGTCGTGTTAGTATGGATTGGTTTTATGTTAGAAAACATTATAGTATGAATTATTTCATGGTTTTATGTTAGAAAACATCACGTTTTGTTAAGTAATTGAGCTGTGCATAATACTACTGCTGTTATATAGTCCTAAAGAGTGTTTCTGTTGTTGTTGATTGGGGTCTGCCAAATCTGGATTACCCTTAACTAGATTTTGTATAACTGTCTTGAGACGTAGCGACTATGGTCTGCCTTTCATGACGAACATACTATATATATATTTTTTTTAAAAAAAACGTTGCCCCACATTAGAATTATCTCCTGTGTCGTGGGTGCGTTTACAAACATACAAGTTCACATACACATGACACCCAGACCCGAAACAACAATTTGTGGATCGCACAAAGTGTTGTTCTGTGCGGGAACCGAACCCGCGACACGTTGCATGGCAGCCGGTTGCCCAGCCACCGCACCAACCGTGCAGTCGAGTATTCTTAGTTAGACTCGTGATCAGTTTGTTTAACTATAGGTAACTGTAAAGACTGTCGGGGGTTTTAATTACTGCTATCAGCACAATGCATACTTTTTAGTCAGTTTCATATTATTACCCAAATCACAGAACAATTTATAAAGAAAAATCACACATATTAAAGGTTTATCTATTCAGATAAATAGAAATTTTTCCTCGTTGGCCAAGTGCGACTGCCGGGCAAGGGGTGTTGGGTTCGATTCCCGGGCCAAAGTACTACTGACTTTCACAAAAAAAATCTCAGTAGTAGCACGGAATCTGGAATTGTGCCGGGTATATGGCAATAGGTTCACCCGTATTACATGGGACTCATAACATAAATAGTGAAAAGTGGGTGTTACATTGTACAGTGGCACCTAGGCCTATACCTTTGGAAATAAAAGGCGAGATGTTATGATGTTATGTATAAATAGAATTGGAGTGTCTCTTTGTAATATTAAAATAACCGCTTAAAAACGCAGACGAAGTAGCATGTTCAGCTAGTAACCCATAACATGTTCTGTCATACGTTCAAAACTAAAATTTATACACGAAAGTAATTAGCTAAACGAGCAATAATTATATTACTTATTAGTAAACTTCAACGTCAACTAACTAAATTGGTTTTAATCCATTTATGTTCCTACATAGCTTGTATAACATTATAATTTGTATATTCTGTTAATTATTAAGTAACGAACTATTCTAATTGGCTAGTTTCCTTTCCTAGGTTTAAAATAAATTGTTACAACTTTTCAATGCAATGAATGATTAAAAACGGGGAATTTTTTACTGCACCTCTATTTAGAAATTTAAGCAAACTATTTCTCCACTTATAACCTACTGCATACCAAAAAAATTAACCGTAAAACAAAAATACTGATTTGCACACTAATTGTTTAATATTAGATTTGGTTAGGTTTGTTTTTTTTATATATTGTTGTTTTTATATATTTTGTTGCAATCGAAGACTTATTAGATTTACTTTTAATTAAAAGATAGTCATTCAGTAAAACAGTTAAGCTTTAACGATCTAACAGTATAGTATAATTGATTTATTTGATGAGCAAATTTAGTGTGTAGTTCAATATTTATGGTGGTAATTTCGAACATTTTGATTGCAAAAAGGGAATTTACAGTTAAAGTATTAAATACCATCCATTAAAAAATAATCATACTCTCATCCATTGATTTGACAATTTACCTACTTTTAGTTTTTTTCTAGCTAATTTTAAGGAAATAAGTTTGCTATTTGACACAGAAATATGATGACGTCATAAGTTGCGATCCAATACAAAATTAATAGAAAAGTATCGTTTTTGACATTTCAATAAAAGTATTGAATTTGACTACTACCTGTCAACTACCGTATTGGAATTTCCAGATTGAGTTACGACGAAACGCAGAATGCACTGAGTGCCAAGCGCGAATAACTATCGCATGCGTAACGTAACAGTATCGAGCGCGATCGGCGTTCTGATTGGCCGGCTCTAGTGAACCAGCCAATCAGAGCTCTTAGTACAAGTTTGTTCAACGTTTAAAGTAATCTAAACGGGTACGTGTTCGATTACTTTAATACTGAGATTTGTTGGTTTACTAGAGCCGGCCAATCAGAGTGCCGATCGCGCTCGATACTATTACGTTACGCATGCGATAATTATTCGTGCTTGGCACTCAGCACATTACAATCCACAGCTAGATTATAAATCTCCTCTTGATACGAGGGATTTGTCATAATCTCAAGGTTTGAGTCGTAGATCGTAATTTAAAAAAACTTAAGAGTATCTGAAAGCGCTGCAGTGCGGTCTCTGGTAAATGTATTGTATAGTCTATTAGTCGGCTTTTACGACACCGACGTGATGAATATTTTTTTTTTTTTTTAAGGGGGGAAAATCATCGAATGACTGCCCCCGCCTGGGTGAGGCGTGAGGGAGTGTCAGACTCTTACTGACTAAAAACCACCCCATTCCTTCTCCTGCACGTCGAGCCGGAGCCCCGGTTACCCGTTAGGTTCTCCGCGACTCCGAATCGGCATCGGCCCTATTGGGCCCCATCTGTGGTGGTCTGATGGCTCTTTGAGGCGCGCGCGGAACGCGACGCGCCGTACGCTCGGGTCTGTTTCTGGTCGGACGGGGAGCCACCCATGCTCGCCGTCCGCAGGCCCGCGCTTACGGTGGCCGGAGATCGTCCCGCGATCCCCGACGCCCGGTGTGTCCTTCGCGATGGCTGGGTTGCGAGGAGGCAGCGCTTCGCTGCCTCACGCGTCCCGCCTCCTCCTTAGCTAGCATGACTGCTTCGCAAAAGGAGGAGACGGCATCCCAATCCCCCTCGCTCCGCATCATGGCCTGCACTAGGCCCGGACGCGAGAGGTCGCCATCGCCGATCACTTCCCTGAGGACACGGCGGTGCTCAGCCCACGAAGGGCATTCTCCCACCGTGTGTTCCACCGTGTCCTCAGGGCGGTCCTCGCAGTGATGACACCCGGGCGTTTCCTCCCGCCCCATCAGACACAGGTACCTCCCGAAACTTCCATGTCCGGTGAGGACCTGCGTCAGGCGGTAGGTGAGGACGCCGTAGCGTCTCTCAAGCCACTCCTCAAAGAGGGGACTTACCGCTGCGATGGCAGCGAGCCCAACGTGATGAGTATAGGTGATGACAAGACATTTTTTATGGAATAAGCCGGTAAACTAGCAAACGGATCACCTGATGGTGAGCAATCGGCGTCGCCCATGGACACCTGGAATACCACAAGTGCGTTACCGGCCTTTTGGGATAAGGAATTTGACGATTCAGGGATGGAGGACATTGGTGAGGGGATGTGAGTATTTGGGCCATCGGTAACCTCACTCACACGACGAAACACAACGCAAGCGTTGCTTCACGTCTGTTTTCTGCGAGGCCGTGGTATCACTCCGGTCGAGCGATACCACGTTGGCCGAGTGGTCGCAAGTGTGACTGCCGGGCAAGGGGTCTCGGGTTCGATTCCCGGGTCGGGCAAAGTATTACTGGGTTTTTAAAAATCTCAGTAGTAACACGGAGTCTGGAAATGTGCCCGGTGTATGGGAATAGGCTCACCCCCTATTACACGGGACTTATAACATAAATAGTGAAAAGTGGGTGTTAAATTTTACAATGGCAGCCGAAATGTGCACCTCTGCCTACCCCTTTGGAGAAAAAAAAAGGCGTGATGTTTTGTTATGTCATTGAGGCACTTGCTTATCTTCTTCTTAAACTGTCAAACACCAAGCGGTTACCGGTGACCGCAACCTATTGAGGTATAATTGTGTCTACAAAACCGGTACTCGACGAGTTAAACCACGATCTTAAACCACCTTGTGTTCATTACTTGGTCTTGCGACTTGGTATTTTGTTATAAATACGTACGCACATTGCTAAACAACTTTTATTGCGTGTGGCAAGTCTTGGCAAATGACTTTATACTAGTTTTTTTTATATAAAACATTGCCCCACACTAGGATTTTCTCCTGTGTCGTGGGTGCGTTTACAAACATACAAGTTCACTTACACATCACACCCAGACCCGAAACAACAATTTGTGGATCACACAAAGTGGTGTTCCGTGCGGGAATCGAACCCGCGACATGTTGCTCGGCAGCCGGTTGCCCAGCCACCGCACCAACCGTGCAGTTTATGAGGGTCTCGTCTGTTTCTAGGATTGATATAATGTGCTGATTCAAATAAAATCTTATTGTTAGCCACAAATACACATATCTCATATATGTACAGACAAGGCTGATATAGCAAACCAAATCTTTTGACCACTGGTCTACAAACATCACATATTAAGACTTTATCATAGTCTTCCTAAGCTACCTTATTAAGCAACCTACCACAAAAAACCATCTTATCACTGCCCAGTCCCCAACTGGTCATCGATGCTCTCCACTTATTCCATTTTAGACCTTATTTCTGATGTTTATAGACTACTATTGTATGAACAAATGCTGTGGATTTTTCATAATCGATGATTAAGAAGTTAATATGGGTATTGATTATTCAATTTCTGTGAAATTGTCCTATCATACACACTATGGTCCATTCTGTTCTGGTTCTATCTATACAATCGTTACATCTCATAAAATACCTAGTATTGATATTACATTTTTAAAGGAACTTACCTCCACAAGTCTCTCGGAAATCGGGACAGCAATCCCCGAGTTTCAAGCAAGCATGGTCGCAGTAACAGGGTTTGTCAGTCAAGTCCTCAATTATGGCGTTTTGGTGGGCCTTCTGTATCACACACGAACTATCTCGCCCCGGACAGCACAGGTTAGCGTCCCTACAATAATTCGCCCCACAATACCCCGCCAAACACACTGCACTTGCAAAACACAGCCAGTAACGAAGCATTTTCAACAATTTTACAAACTTTTTCCAATCGACTAAAAACTTTTTACCACAAATGCTGAATGAACTATTTAAAAAATATTTGGAACTGCTCTAATATTTTCGAATATGGAACCGCGGTGTTTTATGTCATTCCGAATTTGAATTTATGTAGACGCAAACGGCCAGGTTCTGTAACAAAACAAAAGAAAAGGTTAGGGTTGCGTTCGACTGAAACTTTTTATTTTTACGTCTTTAATTTTTTCTTTTCTTTAACTTTTGTCGTTAAACATATTTCATATCCTTTGTGTTGATTGTTTGTTCAAATTATTAATAAAAGAATGAATGGAGAGTAACTTTTAAATACAGATCAATTTTAATCTAGATTCTGTGAATTCTAAATAAGTATTGTTTTAACTTTAGAGACACACAATTAGAAATATTAAAAGAAAACTTAAAAAAATAGACACAAAAAGGTAAAAAGAAAAAGTAAAAAGTAACACATGACTGCCTCCTGTGAGGTTTGAACTCACGACCCCTGGTTTACGAGACCAGTGCTCTACCACTGAGCTAAAGAGGCTTCGATTATTATCGCCAAATATTGAGTCTATAACCACAACAGTTATTTTAGTAACAAAAAATAATGGGTACAAACTCATATTACATATAAACACATATTTAAAATAGCATAAAAATGTAATGAAATACAATAAATTATTCCGAAATGTTCCATTTAAAAATGCTGTATTTTTCGTCAAATACGTAACTACCTACGTTTTCAAGTAGTACCTACTTGATCTAATGTATTATAATATTTAATAAAATAAATACTATAGAGGTACAACAGCTCAAAAACCCGATCAGAATTAGATACAAAACAATTTAATCCCTTTCTAATCCAAAATATTTTTATCAACTACCCTAAATTCGTAAAACAAAAATGTCAAACAAAACATCTAAACAGTCACTAAAACATAAAAACTAAAACCAGAAATTTATTGTTAGAACCAACCACCACAAACAAAAAAAAGAAAAACAAACTATAAAGCTATGCCCAACTTAACAAAACAAATTCTTGACCAACGTCAGAAAAAAAACATGGCGTACGGGAGCGGGGTAGATGACCTTACTGAACTGGCTGGATCGACTTTAACTGATAAAAACTATGTAGTTTTTTGTAATTGGGTAAATACTGGCCTTCATCGAAAATAAATTATTTCGACTGTTTAATACAATAAAATATTAAAATATAATTACAATACGATATACGATTTTATGAACAATTTAGTTCTAGTATTTTACCAGCAAAATTTCAATTAATAATTAATATGCTGTTTGACGCTAAAAAAACGTGACGTCACAATACACAATCTCGTACAAAATTCACAGCAAAACTGTCGTTTTTGACAGTTCGAAGAAAAAAGTATTGAATTTGACTAGTTGGCAAATATGCAATTACCTATCTAATAGTTTATCGTGTGGTCGGGCAAAGGTGAGTTATGAATTTTTGGTTTTAAACTTATCAGTAGGTATAATCACTGAACCACGAATTTACACATAAAATTACGTTTATTTAATTTTATATTCTTGAATTCTCTGTCTCTTGTCCTCATGAACCTCATACGTACGGTCAGTACGTATACTAACAGTCTCAAAATATTTAAAACACGTTTTTAGACCAATTTGCATTTCATATCCCACACCGTACTACATACCACCTTTTATCCCCGAAAGTGTAGGCAGAGGTGCACGTTATGGCACTTAATGCCACTGTACAGTGTAACCCCCACATTTCACTATTTATGTTATGAGTCCCATGTAATATGGAGTGAGCCGATTGCCATATACCGGGCACAATTTCAGACTTTGTGCTACTACCAAGACTTTTTTTAAACCATGAAGAACTTTGTTATGACGCTTATTATATTTTATATTGTTTACTAACATTCCTTATCAATACATTCGTTAATTAAAATAAATCATTCAGAAAGACTTAACTTGCCTTCACCGACCAATCCCCAAGCAATCACCGATGACCGCTCTGCTCCATTATAGACCTTATTTCCTATATTTAGATACTACTATTGTATGAACAAATATATCGAGTGATTAAGTATAACAAAATTAATAACTACTTAGATTTTTTTCCAAGATAGTCAGTTCAAAGACCTTAAAGCAAAGTTACTACACAATATTATGCCTAAATACGAATGTAATAGCACTTATTATCAATTCAATATTTATTTAGATTTAGTAATAAAACGATTAAATATAAAATTAATATTTTAACTGTTATTTACTATTAGGTAATCTAACTCTTTTGTCGCGGAGAACCTAACGGGTAACCGGGACTCCGGCTCGACGTGCAGGAGAAGGAACGGGGTGGTTTTTAGTTAGTAAGAGTCTGACACTCCCTTCCGCCTCACCCAGGCGGGAGCAGTCATTCGATGATATTCCCCCCTTAAAAAAAAAAAAAAAAATCTAACTCTTTTATTCTGCTTTCTTGTTTCCCATTATCCTACTATAATATCTATATATCTATTTTCTTTACATATAGGTAATAGAATCCTAGAAAAGTCATAACTGTACATTGAATATTTTTAAAAAGCATAGGTACTTGAGGTGTGATCTAGAGGTACAATCGATACCAAAGCCAAAAATATGGTTTTTAGAATTTTTGTCTGTTTGTCTGTATGTGTGTCCGGGGTAATCTCCAAAAGTACTGCATGGATTTACTTCAAATTTTGCATGAATATTACTAACAGGTCGGGTCAACATATAGGCTACATATTATCACGCTATCATTGACGGGGAGGAGTTGTGAATCACAATTCCACGCGAACGAAGTCACAGTCGCGGGCAACAGCTAGTTAAATATGCGGAAGTGTAGGAGGGTACGAAACCAACAACGGCTACTTTCTAAGATTATTTAGACACAACTGACAAACGGTGAAGGAAAACATCGTGAGGAAACCTGGGCTTATAATGTCTAATTATAAGTTTAAAATTGCCAACACGCATTGACTTTGAGCAAGCGTGGCGATAAACGAAGGTTTGAGTTCTCTGTGTGAGAGAGAAGCGGCCTTTCATCAGCAGTGGCCACTTATAAGCTGTTGTCGAAGGTGTGTGCATGTATTTATGTTTATTACATTATCACACAAAATCTACTGAACGACATACATACATACATAACATCACGCCTTTTATCCCCGAAGGAGTAGGCAGAGGTGCACACAGAAGTAACACCCACTTTTCACTATTTATGTTATGAGTCCCATGTAATAGGGGGTGAGCCTATTGCCATATACCGGGCACATTTCCAGACTCCGTGCTACTACTGAGAATTTTTTTAAAAACCCAGTAATACTTTGCCCGACCCGGGAATCGAACCCGATACCCCTTGCCCGGCAGTCGCACTCGCGACCACTCAGCCAACGAGGCAGTCAATTTTAGTCAAGTCAAGTTAATTTTGTTGTACAACAAAATGATACTTAGATAATTATAACGAATCAAAGTTAAGGATTGGGAGGTAGCTACGTCATTTTAGAGTATAAATCGTACTCAAAAGTGACGTCACGCGATATTTCAAGTCAATAAATATCTTCGACACTATTCGTTTCCGTAAGAAAATAAAAATACGTGTCTAATGTTTTTAAATAACGACGACTACGACGGACATTAATTTATAAATTAGTCATCTACCCTATCTAATAAGATTACCAATTTACTCTGTCTGGACCATGGAGACTTCATTTTATTTGAGCCCTGGTATTTTAAGTTTTAAATTATTTTCTGTTTACCTTCGCTTTATATCATATTTTAATTTTTTTAGTTGTATTTCTTTCTATTCTTTTTCTTTAAATAAATCTTATCACAGATGTACCTAGATTATATTCCAGAATAACACGTAGGCTACTTTTCACCTAGGTAACGCGGGCAAAGCCGCTGACAAAAGCTATTGCTAACGTCAATAATGAAAGAACACAACATTATATAATATAACTAGCGACCTGCTCCGGCTTCGCAAGAGTGTAATATGCATGTATTATACATATAAACCTTTCTTAAGAATCAATCTATCTATTAAAAAAAACCGCATCAAAATCCGTTGCATAGTTTTTAAGATCTAAGCATACATAGGGACAGACAGATGGCGGATAGCTACTTTGTTTTATACTATGTAGTGATATACTGTTTTACTGATATTCTATTATGAATGGAATGAACTTTAATGTAAACAGATAATATAAATGTATCCTATATATTTAGAGGTATATTATATGCTCTTGGATGATAAACATATTGTAACAGTTAAAAATACTGTGGGGAAATGAAAGATAATTTAAAATTACATAACATGACATCACACCTTTTATTCCCGAAGGGGTAGGCAGAAGTGCACATTATGCCACTGTACAATATAACACCCACTTTTCATTCTTTATGTTATGAGTTTATGACTTATGAGTCCCATATAATAGGGGGTGAGTGTGTTGCCATATACCGGGCACAATTCTAGACTCCATGCTACTACTGAGAATTAAAAACCCAGTAATACTATGTCCGACCCGGGAATCGAACTTAAGACCCCTTGCTCGGCAGTCGCACTTGCGACCACTCGGCCAACGAGGCATTATATTTTAAATTACATTAGATATATTGTTTTATTCATATTCATAGACTAATATTGGTACAATAACTATAAAGTTTCTGCCAGCAGCCATAAAGTTTCGTCCGCGTATCCAAGAGGTAAAAATAGCCTTTGTGTTATCCCACACTATAATCTACCCCTGTTCCAAATTTCACCTCGATCCCTTCAGCCGTTTCGACGTGACAAACAAATAATTATAGTTTATAATCATAATATAAACTTTCACATTTTAAATATAATTGATTTCATGACTTGATTGATGATGATTGATGAATGTTTTATAGGATAGGCACGTGGTATTATACAATACTAGCTACTTTCGCGCGTTACTTTCTGAAGAGTCAGTTTTTTTGTTTGTTTGTACACGATAATCTCCGAAACTACTATTTCGAATTGAATAATTCTTTTTGTGTTGGATAGTCCATTTATCGAGGAAGGCTATAGGCTATATAACATCTCGCTACAACCAATAAGAGCCGAGCAAAGCGGGTGAAACCGCGCACAAGTAGCTAGTTATGTTATCACTTTCATGAGACATACTAAATTAATCATTGTGTTTTTCGGCTTACTCACTGTATTATTTGAGTACCAAGCCATGCTACGGGCTCATATTCGTGGAATAATAATAGGTGAGACTATGTTAGTCAGTTATCACAAAACAACTGAATCAGAAACGTCTACAGAATGAGAAAAAATCGAAAACTTATGTTAGGTTTTACGCTTAAACGTCATCTCCCCGCCAGCCTATATATTACGCCTGTTGTAAAAATGCACTTGTATTATGTAGAACAGGAGCGAAGAGGCCTGGGATGCCGTCTTCTCTTATTGCGAAGCAGTCATGGTAGCTAAGGAGGAGGTGGGGTGCGTGAGGCAGCGAAGCGCTGCGTCGAGTTCCGCGCGCGCCTCAATGAACCCTCAGACCACCACAGATGGGGCTCCAATAAGGCTGATGCCGATACGGAGTCGCGGAGAACTTAACAGGTTACCGGGGCTCTGGCTCGAAGTGCAGGAGTAGAAACGGGGTGGTTTTTAATCAGTAAGAATCTGACACTCCCTCCCGCCTCACCCAGGCGGGAGAAGTCATTCGATGATTTACCCCATTAAAAAAATGTAAACAGGCGCATAACATCATATATCAATGAATAGGCCTTTTGGTGATCGTTGCCACATATTTATATTCTGTTCATTTTAAAACAATAAATATCTACTACACACATAATTATAACAAATAATAATTGCGTCCGGTATCGGAAAGAACCCAATAATATACTTAAACTTTTCTCTATATAACGGCAGGAAAGAAAAAAGAATACCCAAAAGTATTGCGATTAAATCGACCGAACATATTATTAAGTTTACCAAACATAATTCCCAAAAAAGTAATGATCATTGAGCATCCTTCACAACATTAGATTCAAACAAATACAAAAAGGTCGCAACAGTTATTAAATTTTCGGGTCACAAAAAAGATTTTGTATAAAAAATTCTGGAAGCAAGATGGTCTCGTTAACGAGTGGAACAAACAATTGATTCTAGACAAACAATAGGAGAATTTGTTAGTCAAATAGGCTGCTGTGATGGTGAGTTCAAATATGTACCGTCCGTCGTCCATTTTTATGAGTGTATCCAGTTTACATTTCATATCTGAAGAAGTAAATCAATATAACTGCCTAGTCGATCGCCAGTTCGCAAGTGGCTGGTCGAATAAAGAATTTGCAAGCTAGCAAGTTTCTGCTATCGACTTATGTGTATTCTAGACTATATTATCTGTGTGCCAAATTTTATTCAAATTCATCTAGTAGTTCTTTCGTAAAAGAGTAAGAAACACATGTACATAATTTCACATACATCATCACAAATGCATTTATAACATTAGTAGAAATTTTAGGACCACAAAAATACAGAATACTTGAGAGTAAGCAATTTGAGAGTGCACGAGACTTGGCCATAGTTTTGCCTATTACTACATGAGACAGAGGTCCCATGTAGTATTAGATAGTACCTCTAGATGTAGTGGATTTTTTTGATAGATTTAGCTCTCTAAATCTCACATCACAATCAATCACTTATAAACCAAACAAAACCGAACTCTAAACAACACCATTTTAAACACAAAATTCGAAAGCAATCTTCCAAAGATACCTCACGTAGGCAGCTCGTTAATCATACCTTACCTACTTCATAACCCAAATATTTTACGAACCACAAAATCTGCTGCAAAAAAGAATCTTTAATTAAATTCTTCGTCTAACTTGGGCCAAGTTAATGAAAATACTTAGTGTTGTAACCATCGGCTAAGTTAGAACTTGATACATAATGGTGCGATAACAAATAACTTGGACGGTTGAACTTAATTTCATTATGTAAGATTAGGATAGGTATACGTCCCTCTTGAATTATTAATCATACCATTGAGTTCCTGGGGTGAGTGCAAAGGAAGAGAGGGAAGCGGTTTGTGTTCTGACTATCAATCTACGTTAGTCAGACAGATTGGTTGACTGACTGGATTTAACTATACACAGCCGTAGAACAGTAGAAGAATTTTCGGTTCTTGTGAATTAAAATATAGTCTTGTTCTTTAAGACAGAAAGAATGGGCGTAGCGACGAATTAATTCTGCCTTTATCATACTGTTTTCTATGACTCAGTCTATGAGCACCAAATTCACTACACTTGAGATTTGATAAGTAAAATTGTACAAATATTAGATACACATAGTAGGTACTACATGTAAATCACAGAATGGGGTTGACATCGTCACACAATGTGTACAAAAATCCTTTAAAATAAATGAGATAAAATAACCTACTCATGAATGTGAGCCTCTAACATTGCCTGAAACTAGTCGAGTTCCTCGTCAAATAATTACGTGAGTAAACCGAAAACATAATAATTTATTTAGAGGTAGTATGTCTCACGAAAGTTATAGGTAATATAAAAAACCTATCACAGACATAAGACGCGTCGCACCAGTAGTGTGGTCTGCGACTAAAGCACGCTACGTACCTTACGATAATGCACAGTTTACCTATGGATTATCGTAAGGTCTGTAGCCTGCATAAGTCTAAAATTTGAAACAATGTCATATCAATCAAACCGCTATACTCCCATAACTTAATCTACCAAAACCCACCGACGCGTGCTTAAATCCCAGCTTAAAGTTAAACCGTAGCAACTTTAAGTTAGACAGGCATAACTTGATATGCCAACTCATTACACTTCATTAGGCAATAATAAACTTATTAACATGTTACAAACTTCACAATGTTACGTTCACACCATTTATTTTAGGGTTCTATACTTTTGTAGAAGTTTTAAACAAGTTGGTAATGTCAAAATATAAGTGTGACACTTGGAGGACCGTATTTTTTACTAGTTTTTTTTATGCGATAAGCCGGTAAACTAGCAGACGTGTCAACTGATGGTAAGCAACAGGCGTCGCCCATGGACACCTGGAACACCAGAGGCGTTACAAGTGCGTTACCGATCTTTTTGGGTCTACATTATCTGCCTATCTACTTAAGTCTGACTGTGACATTTATTTTGCTTGGATTTTTATACTTCTTCTGGAGTTTTAAGATAGGGTAGGCCACAAACGCTGTAGGAAAACATCGTGAAGAAACCTGAGCTTACCGCATTGAGCAAACGTGGTGATAAACCTTATGCTTAGCAGAAGAGGCCTTTGTCAGCAATAGCTACTTACAGGCTGTTGAGGTGTAATTTGAGGCCTCAATCTCTTTGCCTAGTAGGAGGTTGGGAGATACTGTTACCAATCTTCACAAATTGCATATATTTTTTTTTATGGAATACATAACCCGGTAAACGAGCAGACGGATCACCTGATGGTAAGCAATCGGCGTCGCCCATGGACACCTAGAACACCAGAGGCGTTACAAGTGCGTCACCGGCTTTTTGGAGATTAGGAGTTTGAGGATCGTTGGGGATTCAGGGATTAGGGAGATTGGGGAAGGGGAAGGTAATTGGGCCTCCGGTAACCTCACTCACACGACGAAACACAACACAAGCGTTGCTTCACGTCGGTTTTCTGTGAGGCCGTGGTATCACTCCGGTCGAGCCGGCCCATTCGTGCCGAAGCATGGCTCTCCCACACTTTATCAGCCGGCTATTAATGCTGTAGATTTTTACGATCACCCACGCGAACAATAGGTGTTTTGTTGACAAATGTGTTCTACTCTACTATCAACATATAGTTTTCCATAATTACTCACAGCTTTCCATAAAGTCTTACACACCTATACACCGGTGAATATAACAAAACGACAGCAATCTATACACATCCAAACTTCTAGATCGCCAACCAAATTTCAATGCTACGTTATGAATTGAAGCTGCCGAATCGAGTGACTCGATTAATTTAATCGCAAACTATTCGAGTTACCAACTATTCGGTTCGACTACCGATGACAGGTATAAATGGTGGGAAATTGGTGCTGTGAATATGTCAAATTAGATGTCATTTTAGTTGAGTAAAATTGGATGGTGATATTTGTACCTCTAATATATATGATGATATATTATAATCTGGAATGAGTAGCAGCCGTGTCTGTTATATAAGATTTTATAGTGGGAACTGATCAAAGCCAAGCGGTCACCGGTGACCGCTCTCAAATAACTTCACTATAGACCTTCTTTCCTAGTCACGGAGAACCTAACGGGTTACCGGGGCTCCGGCTCGAAGCGCAGGAGAAGGAACGGGGTGGTATTTAGTCAGTAAGAGTCTGACACTTCCTCTCGCCTCACCCAGGCGGGAGCAATCATCAAAAATAAAAGTTGTCATAGTATCAACAGTATTATGTTAGGTTATAAATTAGAACATATTTTAACCTTTGTCAAAAGACATCCACTAGTAATGGAAGGACACAGATCAAATCCAAGATTTTGTAAACAATCAATAGGCTAACTTGGGAATCTTAATTACCTAGAATCTAGAAGAAAGTTCTTCGGCTTATTACATCACATATATATAGCAACAGCTTGACAGTGCCCACTGCTGAGCAAAGCGACTTATCACACGAAGAAGGTTTGAGCATTATTCACTATGCTTGTTCGATGGCGATTTCAATCTTATAATTTGAAATTATAAGTCCAGGTTTCGTTACGATGTTTTCCTTCACCGTTTGTCAGTGGTGTCTAAATAATCTTGGAAAGTACATATAACTCGGAAGAAGTCACATTGGTACTAGCCGTTGGTAGGTTTCGGCTGAAGTCGCCCTCATGAATGAGAAGTGGGCGCTTTAACCTCCGGGCCACCAAGACACGACGTCTTATTAAATTAATATTATACATTTATCCATACAACTAGCAAAATTACCAACATTCATACTTATGAATATATAGTAGTCTAAGGAGACTAAAGACCAAAATAACTTGAACCGCAACACAAAACATATTATACACCAACTACAGTTGTTACTAAATTAGTTAAAGTACGTTTTGGTACAAATTGCAAGTCCCTGGGCAGTCATATGTTACTACTGTTTCTAGAACCGTACTCCAGGGACAAACGTTTCGGTATCATTGTTATATGTATTATATTAAGAGGGTTACTAATATACATATTAGTTTGTTTATACAAAATGAAATGGTTTTGAATCTATGTAAGTACGTTTAAATTAATGTGGTTGATTTGGCTTTATAAGGCTATGTTGTTTTACACTATGGCGGTCGAAAGAATAAACAGAGGCGAGTATAATTAATACGCATTATTATAAAAGCACTTTTCACATTTATCTATGTAATTCTTTAGATCGACAGTTCATGACAGTCCATTGCTAGACTATACAAGTATACACCTCTCTACTTAATTGAGTTGGCTATAACCTCCACCCTCATCGGTAGCAGATCACACTCGTTTTCGAAACTCAAGGCCTAGACAACCTTTTTTTTTTTTGATGTGGGGAAATCATCGAATGACTTCTCCTGCCCTGGGTTAGGCGGGAGGTGTCAGACTCTTATTGACTAAAAACCACCCTGTTCCTCCGAGGCACCGTATCGGGCATCAGCCCTAATAGGCCCATCTGTGGGCCTAGATTATACCTACGGAGCCGCGGTACACTTAACAGATTGCCGGGGCTCTGGCTTGAAGAGCAGGAGTAGGAACGGGGTGGTTAGATGATTTTCCCCCTTAAAAAAAGAGGCCTAGATTACCCTGAATTTATCACAGTCTTTTTTAGTTTCTATTTCGTATACATCAGTCTAAACTTCTAGCTATCAAATCAAACCATGGAGTAAGACTAAAGCTATAAAAATCAGAGAAGGCACCATACATAAGCAAAACTCCAAGCAACAGTTCCTAAATACTAACCTACCACATAAAACCACAACCTTTAGCTACAACTAAGCACCCTCCTAATCACAGTAAAACCAGAACTTGACAACTGAGGACAATGACAACACTTGTTAATCAAAACTTGTGGGTCACACACAATTCACACGACACAAAGGACCAAGGACCCCACAAAACACAATTTAATTGAACCAGAAATGAGTATAACAGAAATTAAGGGCTCGTACACAAAACTGCGATGCGATGCGAATTCGCAACGCAAAAATTACAATGCGAATTGCTGCGATGCGATTTCGTGCGACAAGACGTCTCCCAGGCTGACCATTCTGCCTCGTTGGCCGAGTGATTCCCAGGTCGGGCAGAGTACCACTGGGTTTTAAAAAAAATCTCAGTGGTTGTACGGAGTCTAGAATTATACCCGGTATATGGCAATAGGCTCAACTATTATTTGGGACTGATAAAATAAATAATGAAAAGTGGGTGATACATTGTAGGTACAGTGGCTTGCCGTCGATAATGTGCACCTCTGCCTACCCCTTCGGGAATAAAAGGCGTGATGTTATGTAAATTATTAATTATAACTTTTAAAAGTAATTAGTAGAAAATGTGCATACGATTTGTATGTAAATTGGTGAGGTGCTTCACAAAGGGCGGTTTACAAAGTTTGTACAAAGTTATTTATGAATTTGTATTACTCATTGTCAGGGTTTGTTGGTTTGTGTTGGATGTCGAAGGTGTACGGATGTAGTGAAGTGTGTGGAGTGTATGGATGAAATTTGTTTGTGTTTTGTGATGTGCTTGTTTGAGGATCTGGGATTTTAGTGTTATTTCATATTAGAAAGAAAGAAAAACCATTTATTTTTGCGCAGAACACACATAACATAATTAAAAATTAAATATAAAATAAAATATAAGCTACAAAATGAAAAATGAAGTCTTGTCCATGGTCCACAGACTTATTATTTTGCTGAAATGATAGAATACTTAATATTTAATATACGGAATACAAACGAATAATATAGGAACACCTTACTTACTTCATTTCTGCTATCATAGTTGCATTAATAAAATTGACTAGGTATAGGAATATATTTGAGGTATATTAAGTATAAAGTGGGTTATTACACATATCTTTTCTGTTCTTTTTAGACGTTGCCCCACCCTTGAATTTTCTCCTGTATCATAGGTGCGTTTACAAACATACAAGTTCACATACACATGACACCCAGACCCGAAACAATAATCTATGGATCACACAAAGAGTTGTTCGGTGCGGGAATCGACCAAACTACGACATAAAATTGAGTAGCCCTTTAATATTCGGGCGTAATTGGCCAAGATAATTATCAATACAATATACGAACATGCATTCGCACGCGCGAATGTCAGTTAAAGGTTACCTACCAATTTTTACAACAATATTTTTCTCGTTATTTTCCCGTACGGGGAAATAAAAAAAACACTTTGACAGGTACGCACTACGTTAGATAATACTTTTTTACACATACAAACGCATTTATTAGAGGCAGTATTTTTGCGTATTTCTGTATTTTATTTAAAAAAAGGGTGAATATTTAAATCATAATGGGTTGTGGTCATCTATAAAACCTTATAATACGCATGTACAGCATAAACTGTAGAATTTTAGACGTGAATATACATGTTTAAAAATAAAATATGTTTTTGTTAGGTAAATACACAGATCTCACATTACACATACTCTCATATGCGTTATAAACCTAGTTCAGCTAGAAAAAAAAGAATTAACTTTCATCAAAGGCCAGAACTCAAACCGTAATAACTGCTACGTAATATGCGACCGATTATCGTGCTAACACCGATTAAATAAAAATTATCAAGTATTTAAGTAATTATAAACATGTTCTCAAAAATACTTGTATGAACTCAAGTCAACCATATTTAATCGCCTTACTTGTTTATAATTAGGTACAATTATACCATTTAACGATAGCTTCGCCATTAAAAGTACCTATTTTATGCGTTTTTATACCTAATAGGATGGCGTTTAACTTTTTCCCAAATAGACCTATAGCAAGAAGCACATGTGCCATTGCATGAAACTTATGACTAAGAGAAAAGTGGGTATTATATTAAGTAACTAGCTACTCTCGTGTCTGTTTCAAAGCCTATAGTCTTTCTCGATAAATGCACTATCCAACACAAAAAGGATTATTCAAATCAGTCCAGTCGTACTAAAGATTATTGCGTTCAAACAAACCTGTTTGAATAATTATTGTTGTGTTGAATAGTGCATTTATCGATGTAGACTATAGGCTATAAAATGAACCACGCTATGATCATTTTTTTTTGAGGGGTGTAGATCATCTAATGACATCTCCCGCCTTGGGTTACGCGAGTGCGTGTCAGATTCTTACTGACTTGAACACCAATCCTTTTTAATTACATTTCCATACACGCTTAAGTGGGAACTGGCTAGCGTTGGCTATAAAACTGAATCCTTTGAGCTCATAGCCCATAAAGGTGTCGCCGTTAAGGCAGAACACGGCACTCACTAATGGAGAGCGACCCTAATAAAAATGAACCACGTTAAATGTCGAGACAGCATCAGATTTCTTTGGGAACAATTGGTGTTTTCGAGATAAAAGTTGTTTTGGAGATCGTTACGGTTTTGTAGTGTAATTGTAATTGGGATGATGACAGGGTATGAAAAATAAAAATCTAATTAGGCCTTAAGTTAGGTAATGAAAAAATATTAGACACGTATTTTTTTATTTTGTCGTATAATAAAACAATACTTAGATAAAACGAATCAAATTTAGGAGTGGGGGCTGAAACGTCATTTCTACGTTTAAAATGTACCTACATAGCAGTGACGTCACGCGACATTTCAAACCAATATATCGTCGAAAGTATTCGTTTCTGTAAGAAAATATAAAATACGTGTCTAATGATTTAAAATAATCTACCAGACGGACATTGAAATAATAATTAAGCATCTACCCTATTGTGTGAAATATGTGTCTTAGATTTTTAATCTGATGAAAGAAATATATAGTTGTTGGTTTAAAAATGTGTTCAGGAAAAAATCTAGTAAGCTTTGCATTTCGAGTGTTTACTTAGTATATTTTTTTCAGTAGGTATGAAGTTGCATGCGACTACGAATGGATCCTTTAGAACATCAGTAGACGGTTTCGAACTGCTGACGATGATAATGACAAGAAACACCATAGGTATAGAGGTCAATAAGGGACATTCAAAGATTTTATCTTCACAAACTTTCGCATATATTAAGGCTTTAGGATATTTGAGAACAGTACTTTAATAATTTTATAATAATTTAACAAATTACTTTTGACGTAAGACGATATTTTCAAAATAAACTAAATAACAAATTAAATATTTCAAACTTTAATATATACCTATATTTTATTCTAGCGAATGTGTGTATTAAATAAATACTAAATATATACGTACAACTTAAGATACAAAAAGATAATTATATAAAAGAAAACTAAAAATAACTATTTACACAAAGAAAAATTCGTCCGCATCGACGTCAAATGGCAATGGCAAATGGCAGCATTGCCACGTTGTATGGCAATGCTCAACCTTTGACCGAGAAAAAGACCAGCCCTCTGGTCACGAGATGCGTTGACCAGGCTTTAGGAATTGTTTTTTTTTTTTTAATTTATGGGCACCCTGACCGCACGGACCTAACGTCTCAACGCCTGCGGACGGCGAGCATGGGTGGCTCCCCGTCCGACCAGAAACAGACCCGAGCGTACGGCGCGTCGCGTTCCGCGCGCGCCTCAAAGAGCCATCAGACCACCACAGATGGGGCCCAATAGGGCCGATGCTGATTCGGAGTCGCGGAGAACCTAATGGGTAACCGGGGCTCCGGCTCGACGTGCAGGAGAAGGAACGGGGTGGTTTTTAGTCAGTATGAGTCTGACACTCCCTCCCGCCTCACCCAGGCGGGAGCAGTCATTCGATATTTTCCCCCCTTAAAAAAAAAAAAAAACGTCTCAACCCCAAACGGCTCAAAGACATAACTACCAGCAACGTTGTTATACTTGCACCGCTTGAGGTTTTCTGCAGAGACAGCAGCCCAACCAGCACAACATCATGCCAATGATTATAAATTTGTATTCAAATTAATTCATTTTATAATTCAACAAAACATCAAAACTAACGGTGACATGAAATGGAATTGTTAAAAATGGTCGCTAACATGACAGAACATTTACCTACAACTGTAGGTAAATTATAATTATTTACAACTACGATTAGGTATGTTGTAACAAAAACTTTAATGCATTTGTGTAGTAATCATTTATTTATTGGCTAGGCACAAATATTGTTCCGGGTTTGAGTGTAATGTTTATATGAACTTATATGTTTGTAAACGCACCCACGACACAGGAGTAAATTCTAGTGTTTTATAAAAGGAAATATTTTTAGATAATTAATAATTATCTCACTGCCCCCTTGATTGTTTGAAAACGCGATTTTTAAACCAAGACCTCAAATTGTATTCCAAAATCAGTCAAACTATCGGATATTTTTTCGAAAACTCTTAATCAATTTTTTTGGTGACTGTTGTGCTATTATTTTGGTAATATTATTGAAACCAATTTGGTTATGAATTTATAGCAAAACATTATAAGCAGAAGTGCATAATTATACTATTTAAAATATTAATTTTATTTATTTATTACCATAAACACATAAAGAGAAAAATAAAAAAAGACGTTGACAACGGGCGGTCTTACCGCAGAATGCGATTTCTTAGAGACAACCTTTTAATGGAGCTGGTAATCAGGAGTTGGGGAAAAAAGGGGGTCGTTTCGTGTAAAATAATAATCAAAGTATAAGTGTTACCCGTGCTCGCCGTCCACAGGCCCATATTGCAACAACACCTAACTGCATTGATAAAGCCATACGTTTTGATTCATACTCACATCTGACGCATAATTCCAAGTACTTATACGTGTCTAGGTACTGCACGGATTCATCTCGTATGATAAGCAAGTTCTTATCGTTCTAGGAAGCGGTGATATGCGTACAAATATTGCAATGTTGTTTAGGATTTCTTTTGCAAAAACATCTACTTATAAGCATGTATTGAATTCTAGGTAGGTAGTATTGTTTTATCCTTCTTTGTCTACCCAGGAAGTTGCGTCGAAAGCATAGGCAGCGGTGACCACTTTTTACCTGTTATCCTATAGGATCTTGATGTACACCTACAGCCTATAAATGCCCAATATTGAGCAAAGGTTTTTCTCACACGGAGAAGGTTTGAGCATTAATCACCAGGCTCGCTCAATGCGGGTTGGCTATTTCAAACTTATAATTAGAAATTATAAGCCCAGGTTTCCCCACGATGTTTTCCTTCACCGTTTGTCAGTGGTGTCTAAATAATCTTTGAAAGTAAAAGCTCGGAAAAAGTCACAATGTTACAGAACCATTTTACTTCGAACAAATTCCACTGTGTATTGGTTTTATTTACAGTTAATTGTTATTTTGAATATGCTGTCTTGTTAATACTCAAAAAACAGTACATAATTATATTATATTTCTACTAATACCACACATAACAGTGCCAATATGGTTAAATCATTAACGAACTTAACTATAAACCCTACTTGATGACATAAGCGAAAATCCCATACGATTATTCTATTACGCCAGTCTAAATTTATGCGAGCAGTTACTCGAATCACAGTTAATACTCTACATAGTGTCGATACATCGATGTACCATCCGATTTACAGTTTACGCATCGAATATTCGATTTTGGATGCGGTAACTAGTGATGTACGTTTGTTCAATGGGGGCTAACGTTTTTTGCTCGCCAGATGGCGCAATTGTAGGAGGTAGGTTTAAGCTAAGGACTCAAGGCGCGATCTTCTCCCTTACCCGCCGCGATGGCGGAATGAAGGCGGTATTTTAAAAACTCACGAGACCGCAGTTTTCAGCGATCCCACAAGCACCGCGGTTGCGATTATCGCCCGCATACTTGGCGGTTGATTATTATCGCAAGACAGGCGGGCGGTTAAACAATCAGTTGAGTTCCAGACCAGCCGTCCCATTGCGATCGCCCGCCAACCGATCACAGACCGCGCGGTAGGTCACCGCCGCGGGCCTAAAACGCGCCGTCAAAATTACTTTGATTTTTACATAAATACTAGCGTACCCAACAGACGTTGTCCTGCATATCCACTTGAACGTATAGACAAAAATTCATTCAAATTAGTTCAGCTGTTTAGGATAAATAAACGAATCATCGACTGCAGCGCCATCTACCGGGCTGATTTGTGAATCTAAACCATTCCCAGATCCCCTTGAACACACACAAAAAATTTCATCAAAATCGGTCCAGTCGTTTGAGAGAAGTTCAGCGACATACACACTCATAGAAGAATTATATACCTATATAAAGATCTATCATCGCACAACCGCACACCAACATACATGTACATAGATCAAACTGAAAACAAACTTTATTTTTAAAGTCGGATAAAAAAAGACGAGTTTTCAATAAGAATTCAACCTATACTGTACACATTGTCACGGAGAACCTAACGGGTAACCGGGGCTCCGGCTCGACGTGCAGGAGAAGGAACGGGGTAGTTTTTAGTAAGAGTCTGACACTCCCTCCCGCCGCACCCAGGCGGGAGCAGCCATTCGATGATTTTCCCCCTTAAAAAAATAATAATATACACATTACACAGAACTGATAAACCTCCTATAAAAGTTATGGTCAGCCTTATATTGAATAACTGCTGTATTTCAGGCCGTTACAGAGTGTTATGAGAACATATGATTTATAAAGGTCCAATACTGATATAGGGAGAGTTATATTAAAAAATTGCTTACAGCTATTTACGTTTCCAAGGAGTTTCACTTGTAATACTGCCAAGGTAAGGTTTCAGATTCATTAGTCAAGAAGTTAAAAATGTCATTATATAGATACTAGCTGGTGCCCGCAACTTCGTCCGCGTAACATATAAATAATAGAACATTACCTTTTTTTGTTTCAATTTTCCGAAATAAAAGTTTTTACATAGGTAGTAATTTACTTAGTACATCCCTTAAAAATCGGTCCAGCCCAATGTTTTTTTGATATTGCCATCGTATGCATGTTATATAGCGGTTATTTTAATATTGTAAACTCCAATATTATTTATCTGTATAATAGATATATGTATCGGAAATAAAGAACATAATCAAATTATATACTACTGACCGACATTTACTTCCTTAAATGTATAAAAAACAATAAATAATATACCAATCACTTAGTTTTTGTATAGGAAAAAACAGGATAAATACCGAATGGACCCTTATTGTTGCACTCCAAACCCAAAAGGGTTCCAAAAGAGGAAAACCTCATCAATAAGTACAGTTAGCGTAATTGCTTTAGTTTTCGTTAAAATGGACTTCACTACTCAGCTCTTATTGTTTGCAAGAGGAAAATAATAAAGGCAGTCGGCAAAATAAATGGAAAAAACATCTTTTATGAAAAGCATATCAAGTCAAAGCATTTATTTCAATTATCCTTAAACAGATCCCGAGCGTACGTCGCGTCGCGTCCCGCGCGCCTCACAGAGCCATCAGACCACCACGGATGGGGCCCAATAGGGCTGATGCCGATACGGAGTCGCGGAGGACTTAACAGGTTACCGGGGCTCCGGATCAAAGGGCAGTAGGAACGGGCCGGTTTTTAGTCAGTAAGAGTCTGACACTCCCTCCCGCCTCACCCAGGCGGGGAAAGTCATTCGATGATTATCCCCCCATAAACAAGTATTTTCTCTAAAAGGTTATGCAGAAGTGTACCTACATATTATGAATTTTACATGTAATAATGAGCGAGCCTTTAGATGGCTAAAGGCCGGTATATGGATACCGGCCACAATTCAGAACTCAGTGCTATATATTATATGAATTCCATTGAATAACCTCAACCAACAAGGCTGTACAATTGTGCACCAAAGAAGCTCAAACAAGGAAATTCTCTTACGCTAAACCCAACACCGTTATTTAACAAAGAAGAAAATATTAAATTTCAATCACAAACTACTATTCGAAAACAAACTCTAACACACAAGACTTAAATATTACTTTCAAACAACAGAATCCTCGTCAAAAGAAAACCACACTTTGTAATCTGGCTTGTGGCTCACAGACTAGGCTTAAGCTAAACTGAGATAAACAGAGATAGCGTATAACTTAACATTAACTTAAATACTTAATACTTTTGTTATGCTAACTTAAGTTTTGCTAGTTGATATTACTTCAAGTTGGTTGTGGTTTCTTGATCTTTGTAGTCAAGATGAACCTGTTTAATGAGGTTTAGGAATTAACTTATCAATTAACCGTAGCTGTAGGATTTAGGTAGATATTTCGGTTTAAGTACCTAACCGAATTTTAGTAGTTATTTTTTATTGTTAGTCATATCATCACCATTGCCCCAGTTCTGTTGTCTACTAAATACAAGCTCTTAAATAGTATTTAAAGTCATATAAAATAACATCACTTTTTTTTTAAACGTTGCTCCACATAGGTTTTTCTCCTGTGTCGTGGGTGCGTTTACAAACATACAAGTTCACATACACAATAACACCCAGACCCGAAACAACATTTTGTGGATCATTCAAAGTGTTGTCCTGTGCGGGAACCGAAGCCGCGACACGTTGTACGGCAGCCGGTTGCCCAGCCACCGCACCAACCGTGCAGTCAAAGTTTATACTTCATAGGTTGATGTTTGGTCACCATCTCGCCTGATGGTAAGCGATGATATGGCCGACGATGGAGCACGCCTACCTATGAGTAACCTGTTTACTCGGGACTTGAAGACACCCAAGTTATACACAGATTCCGTCAAGGAGTTCCATTCCTTAGCTGTTCGTACAAGGAAGGTTGACGCGAAATGCTTCGTGCTAATGGGTAGATTGACCACCATATAAGGGTGGCGCCCTACCGTTCGTCTGGTTACACATTTTGATCCCTAGGAATTGTCCTACAGGAACATATTTAGGCGAAGTTTTTATACTCATATAAAGTACATGGACAAATAAGCTTGGCAATTTAATCAAAAAATATTCACAATAAAATAAAATAAGTAAAAATATTTACCTAATATTGTACAGCAGTCACATCCAAGACATATCATTTATTCATTCAAATTCAATCAGTTGTATCTAACAAAAATAAATGTCAACACGTAAGTAAAAACCGTGATGACTACACAAAATAACGTGGCAACATCAAACAGTGTTTACACGTCAAAAAATTTACACAAGCAAAAGGAATACCAACTCAATTACAGCTTTGAGTTACCTTAATATTAGGTACGTGGAAAAATAACGAACCAATTTAGTCGTTCAAATATTTTTAGCGAGTTATTTAGGCAATGTACCTGCGTGTGCCGTATTCAGATTTTAAGCGTACAACATGTTCTGTAACGTGTAACGTAACGTGGACTGTAGCGTTACATCGAGTAAGTATTAGGGTTATTTCATTTGTTTAGTGTATTTTATTTGTCTTTACTTGTACTAACTGTAACTGTTTGGTTATCATTTTCTAAACAGTAAATAATAGTATAAGATGATGATGTGTTTGGAGGTTTCAGACACCTGCTTCTCATGCATGAGAGTGCGGGTTCGAAACCTACCAACGGCAGGTACCAATGTAAGTTTTTCTGAGTTATATGTACGTTGTAAGATTATTTATACACCACTGACAAACGGTGAAGGAAATCATTGTGAGGAAACCTGGGCTTATAATTTCTAATTATAAGTTTGAAATTGCCAACCCACATTGAGCAAGCGTGGTGATGAATGCCCTTCTCCATGCGAGTCCTTTGGTCAGCAATGGCCACTTATAGGCTGATTGTTGATGAAGGTGAAAGATCAAGAACTGAACGAATCAGACAAACATTATAGATCACCTACTATGGTAACAAAGTCAACAGAAAGTTGTAAAGCCAATCACATTACTACATAAATCGTAAACTATAGTTCAACGCTACGTGCTCATACACATATCGATGTTGCAACAACTGTTGCTAGTAACGTTACATGTAGCACATTCCAGTAACACATTGCACGTCGAAGCGACGTTTAATCTCGTTCGCAAACATGTTCGAACGCGAGCGATGTTAATCTTTACTTTACATAGTTTTTTTAAAATATTTTGTTCGGCAATAAATAAAACAGTATCAGAGTTTTCGATTCAGTAAGTTTTTAGTAAATCGGTTCTCTATAGTGTTTTGTTGTAGAGATGGGGGAAGTTTGAGTATTGATCATTCCCCTTCCTTGCTTTACGTTGGCACAGTAATTTATATCGCATAGTTGCTTTACTTTGTTATTGTGCATTTCATTCGAATTGTTTGTTATTAAATGAATTTCTACATGTGTTTTATCAGGATATATTGCTTATAACATATAGCTGTTGCCCGCGACGTAAATTTTGAACTTTAGGACATAACTATTTTGTTTCAATTTTCCAAAACAAAAGTAGCCTATATTACTCCTTAGTACATCAGCTAACTGCCAATAAAAGTCCCATCAAAATCGGTCCAGCCAATCCAGAGGTTAGCCAATACAAACGGACAGACAGACAAACTTGTCAAAAAATATTTTGGTATTTGTTTCGTATGCATATTCAATTGCATGTAGAAAAAGTGGTTATGTTACACTCCAATTTGGTTATATAGCCTTACATGTTTAAAATTCACTACTCATCATAGGTATTTCATTGTAATGATCTATCCGAAAATCACAGATAATGTTGAGGCTGGCGAAGTGGGTGGGCAACATGTTCGGTTCGATTCACGCCCGGAACAACTCTTTGGTGATCCACAGATTGTTGTTCCGCGTCTGGGTGTCATGTTTATGTGAACTTGTATGTAACCTTGTAAACGCACACACGACATAGGAGAAAATCCTAATGTAGGGCAGCGTTACTTAAACGAAATAAAAGGTTCGCAATTTAGTAAGTACAAATTTATCAGAGATAGCAAGAGTAGGAATGTTAAGAAATACATTGTACTCCACCACACACGGCACAGAAAACATACAGATACAAAAATCAAACGACAACCAATAAATACGTTACATTTATACAAGAATAAACAATAAATGACATAAACTTAGACAAGTGATTGTCGCAACAGAGTTGCTTCATTTGTTTAAAACGACCTATCGTATCGACTCACCCTTGCCCTGAGATATGCAACCTAGTTTATTTCACGAACATGTTGTTATCTATAAATAAATAATAGGACATTTTTATTGTCCGCCAGTGTAATGAACCTTAGGCGTTAGATGTATGTGTGTGTTATTAGCGTTTGTCTGCTATTTTAAACTGGAAAATTCCGGTTTTTATGGCTGTTCCAACAGTTCTGTAATAGTACTTCATTACCAATCAACTACTCAGCAACTAGCTTCACATCTAAATTTTTGTTGTTGACGTTCAAAAGTGCCTTCCTGATCTAATTGAAATAAATGATTTTGACTTTGACTTTGACTTTGAATCATCTATAGATAAACGCTTAATTTAAAGTTCCTTTAATTAAATAGTTTCGGTTATAGATACGTGAAAACGTCCATCGGCTGCTGAAGAACGGAAGAGTTTCATACTAATTTCTATTTGAGTCCCAGACATAGATCTCTGTCGAAATTGTATAACCAGTTAACTACACGAATTGACCAGCTCGACCGTAGTGATACCACGGCCTCATAGAATACCGACGTGAAACAACGCCTGTGTTGTGTTTCGCCATGTAAGTGAGGTTACCGGAGGCCCAATTACCCTTCCCCCCTCTAACAACCTTCAAATTCCTAATCCCAAAAGGATGGTAACGCACTTATTTCGCCTCTAGTGTTTCAGGTGTCTAGGGGCGAAGCCGATTGCTTACCATCAGGTGATCCGTTTGGTCGATTACCGGTTTATTCCATAAAAAAACGTAGGTTTCTAAGCAAGGGCCTGTCCATACACTACGATTTCTGAATACCAGGTACCAGCTATACGACACAGGGAAACATTTGTATATTCTATATGCAATAGCCTCGTTGGCCGAGTGGTCGCAAGCGTGACTGGCAACCGGGCCGGGCAAGAAGTTTTGTGTTTGATTCCCAGGTCTGGCAAAGTAGAGTAAAGAGTTTATTTGAATTCTCGGTTGTTGCACAGAGTCTGGAATTGTGCCCGGTATGTGCCAATAGGCTCACCCCCTATTAAATAGAGCTAATAACATAAATAGTGAAAAGTCGGTGTTGTATTGTACAGTGGTATTAAGTGCCGTAGATAATGTGCACCTCTGCCTACCCCTTCGGGGATAAAAGGCGTGGTAATAATAATAAGTAACATGAAGTTTTATTTAGGTAACCATTATCATTCATTAGTCATTAGTAATAGCACACTTTTATTTCTCCGTAAGTGTAATGAACCAGACGTTAGATAAATTAATTAATTAAAAATTTTAGATGATTGTTTGTCCGATTAATTGGATGTGGTAACTGTTTATTTAGAATATTAATTTAGCTTTTAAATTACTAATGTTACATAACAAAATGGTTTCCACGTCTGTCTGTTTACAAAATTAGAGATAGATTTGTGCGGTTTCCGCCATTCGAATTGATTCTGTAATACCTATTTCATATTTGTTTGATAAACAATATTACATAAAGAGATATAAATAAGTAATACATGTGGATACAATATGGTACACATGGAAGGTTTCACTGCTGGACATAGGCCTATCCAATTACAGGCCACTGAGATCTATGTTCGGTTCTTTACATCATCCATCACCATTATCATCAGCCGTCTTTGAAATATGGTCATTACACTTAGAGCTAATTAAAAAACGTCGAAAGACGGGTACCCACTTGTAAACTACACACAAGCCGGTAATTATATAATAACAAGTATACCTAAAATAGGTATATTAAAGGGGGGAAAATCATCGAATTACTTCTCCCGTCTGGGTGAGGCTACCGCCTCACGGTCAGTCGAATCGGTCAGTCGAGTGTCAGAGGCCTTATTACAAGTTTGTTTTACGTTTAAAGTATTCGAAACGAGTACGCGTTCGGTACTCTGATTGGCCTGTGTCAATGAACCAACCAATCAGAGGGTCAAGCACGAATAACTATTGCATTCGTATCGTAACAGTATCGAGCGAGTTAAGCGTTCTGATTGGTTGGTTCACTTGAGCCGGCCAATCAGAGCGCCGTTACGAATGCGATAGTTATTCATGCTTGGCACGCAGAGCGCCGAACGCGTACTCGTTTCGAATACTTTAAACGTAAA